>VXBR01001461.1:233161-286670 GCA_013400215.1 Cisticola juncidis
CTCAGGACGTTCCCCTCAGGACATTCCCCTCAGGATGTTCCCTCAGGATGTTCCCCTCAGGACGTTCCCCTCAGGATGTTCCCTCAGGATGTTCCCTCAGGACATTCCCCTCAGGACGTTCCCCTCAGGGTGTTCCCCTCAGGATGTTCCCCTCAGGACATTCCCCTCAGGACGTTCCCCTCAGGACATTTTTGGGAGCAGGGGGTATTTGTGCACTCACTCGTAGACGCAGTGGGCGGCTGTGAGGATCCAGCGCGGGGTGATGACGGAGCCCCCGCACAGGTGGTGGCCCTGGAACTGCAGGCTGACCTGCCAGGGCCACTGCCGGGGTGACGACGCGTTGCCCCCCACGATCCGTGGCCTGTAGCTGGCCCGGGTCCCACAGGCTGCCACAGGGAAGCAAAGGTGACACCTGTGATGGGTTTGTCACACTGGAAACGCCAACACACGCTGCGGTTTCGCCTTTGCCAATTCCTGCCTCCCAAATTTAGTGCAGTGGTTTGGAGCGCCTCCTAGAATTATTTACTCTTTTTTTTTCCTGCTGTGAGTTAGGATTAGGAGAGAAGCAAAGCGGGCTCAAACTTAAGAGGTATGAAGATAAGTTTAGTGACAAACAGTAAAAGAGGAGAATGAAAATCAAAATGGAACCTTCAAAACACTTCTCCCTCTCCACCAACTGTTCACTTTCCCATTAACAGCATAAAGAGACAACACCTGGAACTCTTGGTCAATTTACCACCCATAAAATAGTCCTTCATCAGTTCATTTAGAGAGAGAAGTCTCTTTAGTCTGCCGTGGAATTTTCCCACTGACAACATAGAGCAGTTTTCTTGTGGGTTTCAATTCTCACAAAAAACAGCCATTCCCACAAACCTACTTTTATGAAGTCCCTCCCACTGGCAGCTTTCCTGCAAGCTGCACATGAGCCATGGACACAAGTGGGGTGCCTTTCCAGAGAGGAAAAACAGCCCTGGTTTGGGTCACATCCAGCCCCTCTTCTCCCAGCCTTGCTGAGGGTGGGAGGTCTCTGCAGCTGGAGCATCTCCACCTCATGGCCATCTCCCAGAGGTTTCTCCTCCTCCTCCTCCTCATCCCTGCAGGTCGCTCATGGTCTGGGGGCTGTGGGGTCCATGTCTCTCCCTTCCCTGCAGGAGCAGTGCCCAGCTGAGCTGTAAACCCCCTGCTCTGCCCCCTCTCATCCTCAGCGTCCCAAACAGGCAGGCTCAAGCATCTCCTCTCCCCTCGTGGTGATTTTGCTGTTGTATTTTGATTTTTGGTGCCCCAATCTGAAAACTAGGTGGCATGGTGAGGTATGGGGATGAAAATTCAATTAAGGTAGAATTTCCCTTTTCCTGCCAAGTGCCAAAGACTTGGAATTACCGTGTGAGTCTGTGGACTCAACACATGGTCCTTAAATATACACTTCTTACTGGGATTCTCTCCGAAATGCTCCTGCTATCTGATGCTCCCCGTTTTCCCTCCCAGCCTATTTTCACTTTCTGCAATTCTTTTGAATTTTACATTAAAAATCTAAATTTTCTTTGGTGTGGTAAACTGATAGTATAATATGCCCTGAGAACACCGTTGCTCCCAACTCTTGCCATGCAGTGGATAAAGAAGGATAGTTTCTGCTTTTATTTTCACTTTGTCTGATTCTTACCCAAACACTTTAAGATGATCACATTGCCAGAAGTGCACTCCTCCCTGAGGTGAGAAGACAGTGCAGCATTAGTCCCAAGTCACAAATGCCTTGGGTTTTTTCCAATATTATATCATTTTCCTGTGCACATAAATATAAATAACTAATATATTGAAAGAAATACAAAGGCATGAACTCATCCAACCCAATCAGGGACTTTAACTGAGACACTGAAGTCAGGAGCTTGGCCACCATCAGGAGGCTGCAGACCATATGCTGCCCTGCTGAAGAGGGATTCACTCCTCCACAAGGGAAGGCTCATCAGCAGGTCTGAAATCTCCTTGCATCCATTGCTCCCTTCTCACTGGAAGGTAATTAAGAAAAACCAGCATTCATCAGGAGGAATAAATGGACTATAAAGGGTTCATAAACCCACTGGGAGATATGTAAGGATCTGCAAACTGAAGCAAACTGCTTCATAATGGAAGAACAGAAGTGTCTGGTGTCTATCCATTTACAAAAATGGTATCATGGGACAAACAGTCATTTCAAACAGATCATTTGAAAGCCTTTGTTGATTATAATGGGTCTTGGATCAGACTCTTATTTCATATTCCAGCAATACTGCTGCTGAACCTCGCTCTAGCATGCATAACACCACCAAACACAAAGTACTACATGCCTGAAAAACCAGCAGCCATCCCAAACTGTCACTTATCCCCCTTCTATTGATGGCTCTCCTCCTGAGGCAGCTGAGGCATACCTGAGGTTGGTGGCATTGTGCAGGGATGTCACTTGATCAGCTGAGAACCAGTGGTTGAGGGATACGAAATGCCTCTGGAACTGTTTTTCGACTGCAGCCACGGGCAGGTAACCTGAACTGACATAACTGCAAATAAACCATAAACACAGCTCCCCCAGACAGCACTGCAGCAAATCTGATTAAATAATTCACCAGATCTGCTAATCAAAACCTCAATAATCAGATTGTGGCATTTGATAAAAGTAATTCTATCCTCCCCCTGCCCTCCTTACCATGTAAATGTACTTTTGACATAATCATGTGTGGAAGCCACACATGCTGAGATGCATTTAACTGGCAGAGAAAGTAAATTTTAGTTGTAATATTACAATGAAACTTTTCATTGTAAGTGGTTGGCACATTTCCTGAGACCCTAACAAGCTCATTGTCTCCTTTTTCTAGAGTTATGTTTTGTGGCAAGGAGGATGAATAATTTTTAAGTTTTTCTTCTCTTCTTTGTTGAAATTTTGAGATGTATTTTATCCTAAAGGCAACAAGAATGTATTCAAAGAAGCTTTTTACTGCTAATTATAGCAGAAATCAGAATGATTCCATGGTAAGAAATAACAGAGCATCCTGCCAAATCATGACTTCGAAACTTTCTCAATTTTGTGAAAGTTTGTGATAGAAATAGTGATTTTTCAGGAATGGGATCAATCCAGCAAGAGCTGCCTAGCCATGTTCTTCTCTAATTATGAGGTGGACCTTATATCCTATCAGATGTCATGACATGAATTGTGTATACAGTTTACCTACAGGGGAAGTAAAAGAAGTGGGAAATGCTCTTATGTTTTTAGTGCCTCTCTGAAAGGCTACTAGAGTGACAAATAGGATTTGGACACCTGCATCACACAGGGAAGGTTTAGCTAAGCCATTATATTTGGCCATCATGCAGGATTTATAGCAGTAATGAAGATATTCACCCATAAAAATACTCAGAACTATTTCGCACATCATCCCAAATCTTCTCAATCATGTCACTCACGAGAGTGGATTGTTAAGTCATTTTTAAGGCACAAACTAACACAAGGCTTTGTTAGGAAGACTGAAAGCCTCGGATATGTCCAAAACAAATTGGCTGGCACTTGTCCATACCTTGAGAAGCCCAGGTGTTTGCAGGTTGTGTTCCCATACTCTGCCCTCCAGTCGTCGGAGCAGACGGTTCGCCAGGAGCCAAAGGTGAACACCTGCAGCACTGCCCTCTTCCCACTCAGCCTGACTTTGAGATTCAGGACAAGAAAAGCCTCAGTGAGCTGGGAAGATGAACACCAGGCACACACAGCACACCACAAAAAGGCACTGCTGTGGTGTCTGTCTTTTCTGGCTTGCTGTGTTTTTGCTACTTGTCTTTTCCATCATTTGAATTCTTTGATGGAATTTTTCTGTGCTTTATTTTTTACCCCTCCCATTAAAGAAGGGAACTAAGGTACTCTGAGCTAGGACAGCTAGGGGGGAAAAAAACTCTTTGCTCATGGGAATGCCAGCTGTAATACAGGTGGTAGAGGCTGCCTGGCCCTCCAGTTAGCTTCAAGAAAGTCTTGCTGATTGCAGTGAGCTGGAGCTGCAGATGCTTTGCCTGAGGAAAGCCATGGTCAAGGTAAGGGATGGAAGGTGGTGGGCACCTCCTGTGCCAGAGAGGTGGATGCACTTGTGCCCAGCTGTCCTGGATTTGGGAAAGGGCACATCTGTGTGATGTTTCCAGGGAGAAAGGAGCCCATGCACGTGGTCACTGCTGAACAGGGCTTTCCCATATGTGCCCACAATCCCAGTGTTATTGAATTGCAAAAGAAGACAGAAAAAGCAGAGGTATTGCCATTGGCTCCACAGAGGCCTCAGGCCTCCCTGGGGAAAACTTTCCAAGTGCTGAACTTTCCAAATTGTGCAAAACTCTCCAAATAGTTAAGGGTTAGCTGCGGCCAAAAGTTCGTGGTTCTTGTCATTCCTCCTGTTGCACAGATGGAAAGCTGTGCTGCCTCCTTACCTGTAGGTACAGGAGCCAGGATTGCAACTGCGTGGAGCTAAAGCCCAGTTATTCAGTTTATTCATATTAGAGTCCTTTCCCTCCAGTGGCTGTGAGCACAACCCTCCATAGCACAGGACAGGGAGGTACCATTTAAAACATCCCTGTGATTCCCAAAAACTACCACAGAGAGGAATTCAGAAAAACTTTGTACATTTCACATGTGAAGCAGCAAACTCTGCAGTGCTGAATGCACAGAAGGATGATTTCTCCCATTCCCACATCCTTTAAGATAATACCAGGCTTTTGCAGTCTTCAAAACTGACACAGCACAATGGTGTGCCAGTGAATACAGAGCTCAGTATTTACACACCATAAGGCAGTGGGGTTACACCTTACAGGCAGAGGAAATGTGAGCAGTCAAAAAGCATCTGGGCTTCTGATGGAGAGAATTATCAAAAATGGCAGTAGCAATACTCAGCAATCATCATATTTATCTAAAAAGCAGTTTGATTTTTTACCTTAGAGAGACTCTGAAGTGGTGATTTAGATATTCCATTGGTCTCTGCCTTTCCTGCCTCACCCAAACTCTTTACAACAAGCATTCCTTGATAACTTGCCAGTTCCACAGGAGGAGGTAGAAGGGATTTATAATCAAAATTAAATTACCACATCTGTACTCATCCTCCCCTTCTTTACAGTTGAAGACACCATTGCACCTGGCTGATTTCTGGATGCACTTAAAGGATGATCGGCAGCGAAACTTCCCAATGCAGTTGTACTGGACTAAAAGGAATGAAAGAACACAGGGCAATGAAAACACACTTGGGTTTAAATTTAACACCTCTGCATTCCATTAGCTGTCCAGATTTCAGTCTTGCTAAGGAAAAGCCAGCTCCTGTTCTCCAGGAACTTTGAAATACAACCTGGAGGTGGCTACATGGTGCTGCTAAAACTCATTTATTAGTAATGACTCATGGGAGGAGCCAGCCTTGCTGTGTGTGCTGACTCCTTCCCTGCTCCCTCTACACAGTTTAAGTTTCACTCCAGGGTGAGTTCCTGCCTGGTGCCTCAGACCCTGAGCAGCAAATTAGGGAGACCCTTGGAAAACACATCCAGTGCTTGCTCTTCCCAAGGGGATGCCTCAACCTCCCACAAGCTGATCCCTATTCCAGGTGTGGGGACACATCAACACATTTGATCCCTGGACCTGGGCAGGTCACACTTCCCAGCCACAACTGAACTCACTCTGCATTTCCTTTTCCTTTGCAGAAGTTGTTTTTGATAGGGGAAAGTTCTTGAATTCTTTGAATGCAAACTTGGAGAAGTGAATTACAGGACAAAATATGGTGTGGGGTACCCACAGCGGTTTTTTTACCCCCAGTTTCTAAACTCAGCTCCTTGCTCAAGGGGAGCTGACAAAATTTTGCTAGAGAAAGTTTTCCTGAAGCTGCAGGTTCCCCAGTGTTGTAAATATTACACCAATCCTCTCAGCAGTGCCAGACCTATTTTATCCCTACATGTAAATAAAATTTGAAGCCATCACATCAACAAGATTTTTTACTTCCCCAAACAAGCCACCGTAGCAGTTCAATTCCACCCTCAGTAAAAGGCTCATGAAAAATTAAGTGTTTGAATGGTTAAGTGAGAACTTAATGAATAACTAAGGGTACTCACCTCCCAGGCCAATGGCAACTGCTAGGATTACTGCAAGGAATAAACCACAGATATATGGGAAGTATTTTAGGGAAACAAGAGCATGGCACATAGAAGGTGGTTCAATATCTCCTGGAAAACAGAGAGAAAGCTTCTGTGAGGTCAAACCAGCTGAGTTTGCAATGAAAAAGATTTATCTAACATTAAACTAGATGTCATCAATAACTCCTGGATTACGAGTTGACCTCACCTGAAGGAATTTGGATTTGCTCTTTCAGGGAATGAGAAGGTTCCAAGTGTTTTGGGGCTGCTGCTGCTCTCAGACATCCCTTGAGCATTTGCCTTGGGAGGGTCTGAACTGTGCCCCTGCAGAGCACCTGGCCTGTACCCAATGCAATCAACAATGTGAGCTTTGAAAATTTCCATTTTCATGGGCTACATCACACTGGGAGCTTTTCAAGCATATGAGCACCTCTGCTGAAAACTTGAGTCCTGGGATAAAAATGAAATTCATACCTGTTCTGTCTGTGCCATCAAACTCGTGTGCAGTTCAAGACAAAAAGGAGGAAAGTCACTGGTCCCTTTGGACTTGGAAACAAGATTAATTGAAAATTACTGAAAGCTCAGTTTGTATAAAAAGCAGGATCTTCTAACTAGTCTCAAAATCTGTGAAAAAGTGATCTGTTCAAAGTTTTGCTGTAAAGGCAAGAAGAGAACTGAGCAATGGGACGAGGCTGTCTTGAGTTTTCAAGTACAAAAAGAGGCATCTAAAGTGAAAATATACATTAGTTGTTATTAGCAGAACACATTTCATGAGCTGGAACTGTTTACCAACCACTGACCTCCAGAGCTGACCTCTACTTAGTGGTATTGCCAGTCTGGAAGACAAAAGATTCTGCTGAAAATAATAAGTGTTTCACTTTTCTCAAGTGTATTCTGATATACAAAGGGCAAACTGTGGGGAAATAGCAAACAGAGCTGGGTCATGGGCGCACACAGGAACTGGCAGAACCTTGGCTTTAGTTTTAGTTCATACAGCTCTTCACTTCCCCATTCCTCAGGCTTTATAGTTGAGATTGGCAGATACAGTCAGTCAAGGATAAGGAGTGTCTCCAAGAGTTTATAGACTCTCTAGTAAATCCCAGCTCCCTCAGCCTCTCAGGAGCAGCTGAATAACTGGTTCTGGCAATGGAGTTGGTGTCTGGTATGCCAAAAATCTTATACAGCTGTAGCAGCTAATGGACTAGAAAATTAAATTGCTCTGTTTTCACTCTGGAAGTTCAGCCTGTCTCTGTTGGAACCCATGGTTATTTTCAAACCTATGGGAAGCAGCAAACAGACACGCTGATCCTTCCAGGCTGCCACATTGTATATTCAGGTTTTTTAATGGACCATTTTCCAGGCTGGCAAAATTTCAAACAAACTACTCAGAAATGTGTCTGAAAAGTGTGGGGAAGCATTTGCTAATGTGTGAATAACCTGGCTGTGGGAAATGCTCGAGTGTGCAAGCCAACACAAGATGTCATCACATCACTGAGCTGACAGAGCTCACACCAGCGGGAGGGAGGTCGTGTTCCTTCCCCCTCGGTGAGATTGCTTGCTCTGGGTGGGCAAGCACAGTTTGGCACACCCTGGGATTGCAAAGGTCATAGGGCTGTGGATTGTCCCTACCAGATCCATCTGCACTGGGATCCACTCTTGCTTGTGGTATGAAGAAAAATCTCTTGAAGGTGAACTGAATTTGTGGTACTGGCGGTTCATCTGCTGTGATGGAGATGACTTCAAGACTTCCAGTCGTGGGATTTGTCTCTTGAACCTGACTCAACAGGAAAGGGAAAAAAAAAGAAAAAAGGAAGAAAATGATCATTATAATGTTGTCATGGAGTCACAGAATGGTTTGGGTTGGAATGGACCTTAAAGATGATCCTGTTCCAACGCCTTCCACTGTCCCAGGCTGCTCCAAGCCCCAGAGTCCAACCTGGCCTTGGGCACTGCCAGGGATCCAGGGGCAGCCACAGCTGCTCTGGGCACCCTGTGCCAGCACCTCACCACCCTCAAAGGGAAGAATTTCCTACTAACATCTCATCTAAACCTTCTTGTATCCCCCTCATTGTGCACTGGCAGGCCAGAACAAGATCTCTTTGGAGCCTTCTCCAGCATGAACAACACCAACCCTCCCAGCTTTTCCTCACAGCAAAGTTGGTCCAACCCTCTGAGCATCTTTCTGGCCTCCTCTGGATCACTCCAGAAGGGTCTGTGTCCTTCCTGTGCTGGGGACCTCAGAGCTGGACACAGTACATTGTTATGTAGTTAATTTTCATGAGAGAAGCACTTATAATTAATTTTCCAGCAAGCTACTGAGGTTAATTTTTGTTTAGATTTCTCTAAGCACTGGAGCTACTTTCAATAACTTGTACTGGGGGTGTGAATCCATCCACTGCTCTATAATTGCAATAGGAAACAAAAGAAAATACATAGGACAGCAGCACAGCACCTGACAGGATCCTCATTCAGAGGAATTTTACTCCAGTCAACTTTTGATGACTTATTACAGGGAAAAAAATTAAAGTTGGCTACACTAGAATTTGGGAAAAATAGATTTGAAATGCTAATTTCTGACTGGTTCTGCGCAATGGCAAAAGGAATCAGATTTTTTAACTCAGAGTGGTGTGAAATAGGTCCAGGTTTGTTAAAGACAGTGGTGCTGGTAAGCTGTAAAAGCAGCATGTTTGCAGAGTCAGTCCCAGAAAATGCTTACAGTGACACATTTTAGGCAAAGAATACAAGTTTTATCTGTGACATTATATCTGTAATGGAATATAACCTGGAGCATTTTTTCACCTTTCAGCAATAAGGTGTGTCCTCTTCCATCTGGTAAAATTTCACCTACATTTCAATGAACATAAACTAAACTTTGTAGAGAATCTGCCAGCATGATTGTCAAACACTAAAACCAAAAACCCTTCTAGCTGGTGCATAATTTGCCCATCAGGAAACAAAACAGCATCACAAACTAAATTACCTGCAAGCCAAACACTGGCATTTTGTTTATTCAGCGGCCACCACGCGCTCCCAAAGCCTCACTCACCTCGTCCTGAGGAGTCATAGCTCAAAGCAAAACTGTTTTCCCTCTTCATTATCAAAAGCAGCCCAAGGGGAGCTCGGGGTTTGCTGAGCCTCCCTGCCCGGGGCCGTTGCGTTTCCAGCCGGTTGCGCGCTGCCCGTGTAACCCAACCTGGAGAGGGGTATCGGGTGGCCCCGATGGCATGGCTACGGAAAGGGGGGGATAAAAATTCACCACGTTGGTTTAATTAGCCCAGGAAGAACCAGGAGACACTGTGGGGTTTGCAAAACCTCCCCATAGCGCCTTAGCAAAGGATCCCCGCTGTTGGAACCCTGGGCACTGAGAATTTCAGACCTTCTGTGCTGACAGGCACTGACCCCCAAGAAAACGCTGCATCAACCTGAGGCCATGGAGAAGGCTTCCAAAACTGAGTGATAGCACTGGGATTATGGGTGTGTAATTTGCATAGATGTGTGTAATATCACATGGTGGAAAACTTAGAGTTTAAGGTTTTAGTATATATTAATATATATATTGCAATATGAAGGATTTAGGGCAGAGGCCAGTCCTTCTTCTTCACCTTTTTCTTCATGGGTCTGGATGGTATTTTGTAATTGGGTAGAAAATTCTGCATTGCAGGCCACGGGTGGGTGGTTCCTGGGTTAAAGGTAAAAATAATTTAGGTGTAATTTCTTAATTGGACAATTTATCCTCAAAAGGCCTTGTAGAGAGAGAGCTAGGGGGGTACTTTTAGTTTGTTGGCTAGGGGTGCTGTAGAACTCAGGGTTTGTGAGATTGTAATGTAGATAAGAATTAATACACACCTGAGTCCAAACAAGAAATACAGTCGGGTGCATTTAATCCCAACTCTGGCAAAAAGAAGGTAAAAGCAACACCCCACAAGTGCTTGCTCATCCTCTGTCAAAACCAAGGGCCCTGAACACCAAGAGCTGTGGGTGGCAGAGAGCAGCAGCCCCAGGGCTTTGTCTCTGCAGCACACAAAACTCACAGACTCACCCTGCTCCTCCGTGGCTTGGTTTAGCCTTTGCCGTGCTGCCTGCACAGGGTTTTTGGAAAAGCAGCACCTCGTGTTGCTGAGGGATCAGCTCAGCTGTGCTCTGGGATTTACAAAATGGAAATGTGCATTCAGCTGCAAGGAATGCTCAAGAGTAGTAATAATTTGGCTGGGTTGTTTTCACTTTGAAGAGAGGCTCCTGACAGAGGGAGGGGTGGAAGGAAGAAGGAGAAGGAAGGGAGTCAAGAAGTCACAGGAGTGTAAGTGAAACCAGGCCCCTGAGAGGCCAGGGAGGGAATTAAAGTTTTCCATTATAAAACCCATGTCCCTGGAATGTGGCTGAGATGAGAGAATCTCTTCAGTCCCATTTCTGTGCACGATGGAGACTGGCACTTCCAAAGGAGGGGACACCACATCATGATCCTGTTAATTCAAGCCATGACATCAAGAATCCTTCATCATCTCCTGTTTCGCTCTTTCAGCATCGTTCCCTGGAAATGGGGACACTCTCCCCACCAAGTTTCAGATCTGATTGTTCTCCAAATGGCTGGAGAACCAGCTCAGGCTGGCCAGGTGTCCCAAGGGGAACTTCAGCCGAAGTGGGGAAAACATGAGGGTTAATTTCACGTGGCCAGCAGCTCAGGTGATCCTTTCAGTCCACAGGGTGAAGTGTCCTGTTCTCCAGAGAGAGCACTGATTCCTGTAATGAGGACAGAAACAAATGTCTCCAACCAGTTCACCCACTCTGGCCATGCTGGAAAGGTTGGGGACCAGGCAGGGCAGCTCTGCAAAGGCTCCCACAGTGGGACTGGCACCACTGGCAAGGACAAGTTCTTCTCCCTGCTTCCACCCTGAGCTGCTCCAAGCTCAGCCTCAGTGTGTGCTGTTTAGATGGGACATTGGGTTTAATCTTCCATGGTTTGGTTGCTCATTGTCTTTGCTGAGAAGACCAAAGCAGGAGCCACACCTGATATGGGCAGGAGGACTCGAAAACAGAGCCCAAAGGGAAAGTTTTGCCTCCAGACTGAATTCCTACACAGTGCAGGACAGCCCCACTTGTTCCCCCCTGGTGCAGTTGCAGTTCAGGTGAATTTCTTGGCCTTCAGGGGACAGTTTAAGGTGAAAAGCTAAAAGATCTCACCTCAGCCCCTTCAGCAGGCCCACTCTGGCTGTGGTGGTTACCTCTGGGCTCCTCATCTTGTTCTGCCAGGGCGCATAGGAAGAGCTTTTGCTTTTTCAGCCACCCCGCGACAAAAATTCAGAGGTGCAGATTCTATGAAAACAGGATGTCAGCTTTTTGTCAGAAAAGATCACAAGGGCTGTGAGGTTGGTTTTTTTCTTTTTTTTTTCTTTAATTTCATCTGCCTCTTTCCCTCTCTCTGTTTCATTTTCTGACTCCCTCCCTCCCTCCTTCACGCCCTCCTCCCGGTTCCTGTCAGCCCACGGGGAGATGGCGGTGGCTGAGGCACAGCTCTATGCAAAGGTGTCCAACAAGCACCGGGGCAGGAGCAGCTCTGCCCTCCTGGAGCCTCTCCTGGCCAAAGGATTCCCAGCTCATATCGCGTGAGTAGTGTGCTCAGCTGCCTCTGCACTGGGGGATTTATTTAAGATATGAGGTGTTGACCATAAAATCCCAAAATGAGCAGCCCCGGGGTTTTTTTGATCAGGAGATTGTGCTGCTCCTGAGGGTGATGTCCACATGCAGGGATCAGACCTGTCTTGCTCTGAATTTTGTATAGAGCAGTGTGTATTGCCCACATAGTGGCAGAAAAACTCTTTTTCTGACCCAGAGATGGGGCTTGTGAGAGGCATTTTTAAGATCTTTATTCCATTTTCAGTCTCAGATGTTACAATTCACTCCATCACAATAAGGAGCCAAACTATTTCTTAGTTAGAACACATTATAAGTGTTTTTTGACCTACCAGCTT
The DNA here is from genome assembly GCA_013400215.1 of Cisticola juncidis. Taxonomy (NCBI): domain Eukaryota; kingdom Metazoa; phylum Chordata; class Aves; order Passeriformes; family Cisticolidae; genus Cisticola; species Cisticola juncidis. The sequence continues at coordinate 245,227 of VXBR01001461.1, forward strand.
TTGCCACACAATGCTGCTAATGCTTCTAAGACAATCATCTACTAAAATACCCCACTTGGGTTTGGTACACTACATCTCTCTTAGTTCTATTTCTTCAAAATATCTGTCTATTTGTAAGGGCATCATTTGAAACTGGTTTCTAGTTCAGTTTCTCTCTCAGCAATGTCTGTCCCATCCCATGGCCTTTCTAAGTCAGGATACTTTACCTCAGGGTTTGCATTCAGATGCACAAGACCATGTGAGCCTTCTGTCAGGCTTTGAGAATTCTCTACAGATCCATTTTCCACAACATAGCAAAACCAACCTGCTCAATATCCAATATTTTAAAATGCTGTGTAAATTTAAAGATGCACACCCCTCCACATCCTGAGTTCTGAGGGGCTTCTCAATGAGTTGAGAAGCTGACCCTAGTTTGCTCTTGGGGCACTTTTTTTTTTTTTTCTGCTTATTACTCTTATTATAAGGGAATTAAACATGGATGTAATTTCGAGCCAAAGTTTTTTCCAGGCTTGGCAAAAATCTCCTGCTGGATGGTGTCAGTGGAAACTGGTTCTTTTTTCTTTAAGAGGCTCCCAAAGTCTGTCAATTTTTCTTCCTGTCTTGAATCAGGATCTTGTTCCAAAAATCATGTCCTGCCTAGAAAATGTCATAGTAAAGAATGAGGCCCTATTCTTGGCAACTCCAGTGGATGAGAGAGGAACTGGTGGCAGGTAAACAAGTTGATGCAAAAGAAAACTGCCAGTCACTCCTCTCCCAAACATCTCTCCTGTTGGACAGGCAAGTTTTGGGGAGGGTTTTCCAATTTCTGCGTAGCAAGTAGGGACATTTTGGTTCAAACTTCAAAAAAATAAATCTCATTATTTAAATATCAAAGAACCCCTCCTAAAAATATTTTTGAAAGAAGAGCAATATCTCTCTACCTTTTGACTGAGTATTAAGCCAGTGGAAGAGATTCCATTTGTAGGTACTGTGTTGTTTTTTGGGAGCAGCTGTGGCAGCAGTCAATGCCAGACACGATGGGCACAGCTCACTGTGAGTCCCTTGTTCCCAGTGATGCACAGGGGGATTTTAGCTGTGGGCTGAAAACCTGGCTCATCATTTCTCTATTAATACTGTAACTTTGGTCTCCCCAAAGTAATGGCCACTTTTTGAATTTATTTTCTGCTTTATGTGATGCTTTTCCAATCTTCTGCAAAACACTTTCTGCTGTTACTGAGATGACTTTGTGCTTCCCTGTTCAAAATCAAGGAGCAGCAGCAGAAATACGGTGCAAATTGAAATAAGATAACAAAATATCAAAAAGTAATTTGAAAAAAATAATTTCCTATTATTGACTCTAAGACCTTCAGAATTTGATTGCATTTTTAAAAAAACTTTTAGCTCTCTCTGTTGTCTCTCAATTAAACTATGAATGAAAGTACTGAAAAGTTTCTTTTGAGATGTCCTGGCCTAAGGAATATGAGATGGGTGGAAATATTACAACATCTTTCATCATGTAGCACCAACAGGCCAAAGCAGCATTTCCCCACTGAACAAAACTCAAATATGCGAGGGCCAAGTCTAGCCTAAGATAAAAAATTTTCCACAAGAAATTGTGCCAGCAGTTTCTGTTTTAGGGAAAAGCCCGTTTATTCTCGCTGTAGATTTATTTTTAATCTACTTTCATTACAGATTCTCAATGGTTTATTCTTCTCTCTGTCTGAGAGAAATTGGTACGCGCAGAACTTTGCATTATTTTTCAATTTTCACTTTTCATCTTGGAAGTGTGGGATTAGTCACAGCCCAGTGCTAAGGGATCTATAAACCTTGCTGGAAATCATCCTACAGCCAGCACATGTGATGAGACAAAAGGTGGGGACGGGTGTGGAGAGGGACACACGAGAACAACAAGGTGGGACTGAGCAGGATGGCAGTTCATGGCCTCAGGTCTCACTTTTATTACATTTAACTTTGAAAGACCCATGGTAAAGAAAAGCTGAAGCCAAGCTCCATTTCAGCTTCAGAGCTGTTTGCACAGAGCTTGTCCCCAGGTGGGAGGAGCAGCATGGCACGAAGTGGTAAAAAAGAAAATAAAATGGAGGTGCAATTAATAATTATGAACCATTAATATGAACCATCATTGCCATTGACACTTCCACAAGGTACAGCAAGAAAGGCTGCGTGAGGAGAAGGACAGAAACACGGCTGCTTGTGTTTGGTGTGGGGGAGAAGGAGGGCTCAGCAGAGGCACAGAAAGGAAATGTGCAGTGTTCAGTCCCACAGGCTGGCTTTACACCTCGTGGTTGTGCATTGATTTGGCCAGGGAAGTTGATTTACTTTACGAAGATGAGAGGTAGAAGGTAAATTTTGAGTGGAAAGTCTCATGTTTGTCCCCATCTCTGTTGAACCCCACTAAAGAGCCAGGAATGCATATAAATGTTATTAATAAGCCCAGACGTAGTTTTTACACTGAAGAGAAGACAGAAGACTGGGATGGAACCAAAGGGTGAGCCTGAGTCCTGCAGCTCAATGCAGACACTGCTGATGCGTGTTCGGGCGTCATGGGGATGGATGAAGAACAAACATGGGAGGAGACAACACAACACGATGCCCTCAGGAGCCAGTGGCCAGAAAGGGTGGCTTCAAAAGAGGAGGAAAGACATCAGCAAAGGCCAAGAAATTCAGCAGCTTTTTTCCAGTGTCCTCTGTCTCTACTTCCCCTCCGTGTTTCTTCTGAGAAGTTTGTAGGTGCCTTTCAGGGGTGGAAATGGGGTTCACAAGTGCAGCTGCTGCTTGAACACTGGAATCCTTCACCCATCACCCAGTATTTAAGGCACAAAGATTTGCTCATGTGAAGCACATAGCTGGCTTTTTGAAAGCTCTAGTTAGAAAAGGAAATTTGAATCAAATCCCACCCCAGAGAACGGAAGTGGCATTGACAGAGAAATGAGTTTGTCCCTCATCTTGGACTGAGCTGCTGGCTTAGATCTGGCTCTCTACTGGCTGTGGGGGATCCTCAATCCAGATTTCAAACCCCAATATAAGCATGTTTTGCTTGGTTTTAATGTATGGGCTTGGCCCTGGTATCTTGAATCAGAACCTTTTTGCTACAGAGCATGAAAACCCCATTCTTACAGTGCTTGGATGGATGGTTTATCCAACCCCAAGGAAATTCATACAGCTGGTAGGGCTGCTAAGGAAACACCTCCAGAACACAAAGGAAGGCATCTTATGGAGAGGACAGGCTACCAATCTTCAAGGAATTAAAAACTTGAAGTGAGAAAAACACTACCTGGAAAGATTCAAGAACAATAACATTTGCTAGGAGAAACCTTCTTGCTAAATGTCCTGCCTGTGCTGGAAAATGGATTTGATGACCATACTCACTAAATGCCTTTACTTTAGAAAAGTTTTCTTTCTGGTATTCTGAGGAACCAATTTTGTGCTTTTTGTAGGCAAAAAGCCTTGGTTGCTACTGGACAAAAGTCAATAGAAGATGCAGTCAAATGGTAAGTACCTGTGATTTCTAAGGTGTGCCTTCACATTAAACCTGCCTAAAAATCCTTGTTGATGTGCTCATCCTGTTTGAAGTTATCTGCCATTAAAAAAACAAACCTGAATTTGAGATTTTTCTTTTTTTTTTTCATTTATTTCAGTCAGAGAGAAAAATATTTGTATTTGTACTTATTCTGGGACACAAGGTAACTTGCAGAAGGTCCAAGTAAATTCAAAACAAGTAATTACTTTTACTGATAAGTCAGTTCATGGGACCAGCTGGTCTGGTCAGAAAATCCTCCTCAGCTTTAAGCCTCCTGAGAGAAAGGAACAAGGAAACAGGGAAAAACTCATGACTGCACCTACAAACGTGCAGAAACAACAGCTGAGGGGGAACAAATTAAGGTGACACAAATTAAGGTGAAAGACTTGGTCAGAGGGAGATATGGTCAGAGGGAGATATTATTACAATTAAAATCACTTCTCAGTTTTGAATACCACAAAGTTTTTTCCTCTCTAACAAGACTCTCACAGAGTATTTATATGTCATTCATGCACTGATAACTAATTTTTTTTGTTCTTTGAATCCATCTTCACATTAAATACAGTCCTTCCTTGTAGTTTCTTTTGTGTTTTGTTTTTCTTCTCCTTTTTCTTTTTTTTTCCCTTGGTTCAGTTCCTTTTTCCTTTTTTCTTCTGATTTCTTTTCTTTTCTTTTGATTTCTTGAAAAGCCAGAGGAGGCATTTGAGAATGGCCTGTTCTTTACAAATAATATTTTTCAGGGATGCTGCCACACTTCCCAACAACCATTCCCAATCCAACAGCTGCAAAGACAAACACACAGCATGTGAGACATGGTGAATGATATCATCACATGGCATCTGAGCTTCTGACCTTTTCCTTGGGCATTTCTGATTTGTCTTGCTTGCTTCTCTTAGGGCTCTTTTTGAGTGGTTTTTTCATCTTTGGCTGGTTTTAATTTTGTCATTCTCAATTCTTCTTTTTCCTCCTCCAGTTCTTTGTTTCTATTTATGAAAAAGGAAAAAAAAATCCAAATAAACCAAACAAAACCACCAAAAAACCCCTCAATCCACTAAAAAGGTATTTTTTGTTTTCTCTCATTTTCAAATATTGATAGAAGTGAAGGCACATATTAAAATGTACAGTACTCAACAAAACAAGCAGACTAATAATTTCTCCATTATTTAGTGCTTCAGAGAGAAAAATGAGATTTTATTTCAGCGTTTAATTTGTAAGAAAATAATAAAATTGCATTTTTTGCGATTTCAGTTCATCTTTTTCTGATCTCTGCTCCAGAGGCTTTCAGCCACAGGACACACACTCCTCTCAGTGCTATGCTCTTGATTTCAGGTTGCATTCCCACTGCAATGACCCCTCCCTGGATGACCCAATCCCCCAGGAATACGCCCTGTACTTGTGCCCCACGGGCCGCCTGCAGGGCCGCCTGCAGGACTTCTGGAAGGAGAGCAAGCGCCAGTGTGGGAAGAACAGAGCCCACGAGGTTTTCCCACACATCACCCTCTGCGACTTCTTCCCGGTGAGGCAAGGGGGCTGCAAGGGTGGGGTTTCAGCTGGGTGGTTTTTGGTGAAACTGGGCCACCTGCTGTTGTCTGGCACTAGAACTTGGTGGTGATCAAACGGCATGAACCAGGCACAGTCACGTTGCTTAATGTCTGAGTGATGCTTAATGTTTGAGTGATGCTCATATTCTGAGTGATGTTTAATGTCTGAGTGATGCTTAAATTCTGAGTGATGCTTAATGTTTGAGTGATGCTTAAAGTCTGAGTGATGCCAAGAGTCTGAGTGATGCTTAATGTCTGAGTAGTGCTTAATGTTTAAGTGAAACTTAATGTCTGAGTGATGTTCAAATTCTGAGTAATGCTTAAAATCTGAGTGATGCTCAGTGTTGAGTGATGCTTAATCTGAGCGTTGCCTGAAGTCTGAGTGATGCTTAAAGTCTGGGTGATGATTAATATTTGAGTGATACTTAGAGACTGAATGATGCTTAAAGTCTGAGTGACGCTTAATATCTGAGTGATGCTTAGTATGAGTGATGCTTAATGTCTGAATGATGCTCAAATTCTGAGTGTTGCCTAAAGTCTGAGTGATGCTTAATGGCTGAGTGATGTTTAGTCTGAGTGATGCTTAATGTCTGACTGATGGTTAATATCTGAGTGATGCTGAATGTTTGAGTGATGTTTAATGTCTAAGTTAGTGTCTGACTGGGATGTTTCAGGGTAGCTGATCCATCTAGAGCAGCCCTGTGCAGTCCAGCTGCTGTCAGGCTTCCCTGTGTGCACTGCTGCATGGATTTAGGATGATGAACCTTCCCAGGCAGGGCAGCAGTGGCTGCCATGGGCCAGCTGTGCAGGAGGGACAGTGTCACCACAGGGTGCAGACAGCGTTGGTACAAGACTGTGGGAATCTCAGGAAAAGCTCTGCCTTCCCTAGAGAGCCCCATCAGCAGGTCACTGCTACGGTGGCATGAGTTTGCTCTTTTTATTGAAGCTGAAGATTTTGTGAAATCCTTTGTGAAGTCCAGCACTGGGCTGGGCTGGAAAAATTCTGGAGCCTCCTGGAATCCAGTTTTAGCACATTGATGATGCAACACATGAACATCAGCTGTATCTGAGATGTGCTGAAACACACTTGGGCTGGAGCAGCTGGAAAAAAATGACTTTGTTCATCATACTCTTATGTTAAACCATTAAATGCTTCCTTCCTCCTAAGGGTGGATCATCACAACCATGCCAAAAAGTAGAGACAGTGAAAATAAGACTATTTTGTTGCAAAATACTGAGTGGTGCTCTGTGACCATTAAACACAATTATACAGAACAAAAATCATTAATTAATTAATAATGAATGCCATGGTTGTGGGAGGCATCAAATTTAAAGGCCTGGAAGAGACGACTGCATTACAACCCTCACCTTGCACATCTCAGTAAAGGACTATGGGATAACAACAACAAAAATTCCTACTTAGAATTGAAGAGGGAAATCATGATCCCTGTCTCATTTCAGACTGGTTATTGCACACCTGACACATGGTAAAGTATTTTGGTTTTCCTACCCATGCTAGATACACTTTGGATTGAAGGCTCCATCTCCTGTTACAGAACCAGGACACTGTGCTGATCCAGCTGCCAAATACTGATGGGTTCAATGCCAGGAATTTCAGGCAAATTCCTAGATATTTTGTGTTTCTCAAGAAGTTTATAGACCCACAGTTTTCTGACAGTGCTGTATGACAGGGGCTACCACACTGTCTGTGAGCTGGTGGGTAAAGCTGCTCCTCCTCTGTTTTCTTTCAGTGTGAAGACCAGAAAGTGGAATTATTGTATGACATCTTAAAGCGAGTCGGTGACAGCTTTTCCCAGAGCTTTCCACCATCCATTTCCCTAACACTACATGCTTCTCCCAGCTACCTTGGCTTCTTCATTGATGACAGCCAGGCAAACGTCCTCAAAGAGTTTGCTGTGGCATTCTCATCAGAGGCTTCAGCCCTGGCAGGTAGGACCAACACCAGAGGGAAAAAGGGTGGGTCGTAGCATAAATGCGTAGCCACAGTACTGAAAACATTCCCTGTGTCTCCAGGGGAGCTTAGATGATGTTTTCCTGACAGCAAACAGCCTCTTCTCCTACAGATTTGCAAGCAGAGTAGCCAGAGGAGCATGTTTTTAGTCTTTGAAGACACAGCAGTTTTGCCTAGAAGCTGAAATTATCCTGTGTGCAACTTGGCTGGTGACTGACCAGGATATCCAGGATGGGCAGGGATAAAACCCTCCCCAGATCTCCACCCTTGTGGTGCTGTGGCCCAGCTTGATGGCCTGGCTGCATCCCTAGCAACAGGCCCTAATACTTTTTCCAAGGGAAAAACTGCATCACCAGTGGAGACTGAAGGGGCACAGCCCCACCAAGCTTTGTCTGGGAGAAATGAGTTCAATACATCTCAGGCTGGAGAGGAAATCAAACCATCATCATTTCTTTTCCTCACAGATGAAGTGAGGAAGCAAACCCAGTCCACATTTGTGAATGATTTTGGAGTGATTAAAACCATGACACCCTTGAAAACCATTATTCAGTAGATCTGCTCTACCACTAGTTACTATGATATTTCCTGCATCATGCAAATTGTGTAGGATAAAACAAGAGGAGCTTTAAACGACCTTTGTTTTATGCTGTGATGTGATTGTTTCATCCCCAGACTGCCACGTGAAGCCCTCCTTGAAGCAGTTCCACCTCACCTTGGCTCACAGGTTTTATCCTCACCATCAGAAGACTTTGGAACAATTGGCCAAATGCATTAACCCGGGGGAGCCCTGCCAGTGGGTGGCTGCTCTCTACTCACGGGACATGCGTTTTGTGCATTACCAGGTACTGGAATCACATTTATTTCATCTCCTGAGCCTTTCATTTTCTTTGCTACAGTCATCTTGCCTTTTCCATCCTTAAGAAAATCTCTGCCTGCTCAGCACAGTGTTTCAAAGAGCATGGTTGTTTCCAGGGCCATTTTGGGCTGAAAAACTGCACTGAATCAGTAGATAATATCCTTATTTTGGTAGGTTGATTGACCTGCATGTCTCAAAATCAAATTCCAACCCCCAACAGGAAAAAAACCCTAATCTTATCATGGCATGAGAAAATAAGAGACAGAAAATCGCGATCCTTTAATTTTTTTCTAGGTTTTTTCAATTTACAGTTTTGCAGCAAAACTCTCATCACCAAAATCAGTTTTCTTGACTGTTCCAGCCATTATGAAAACTGCAGCAATGAGCAGGGGTCAGTTCTTGCTGATGATTTTTTGCTTTGCAGACTCTTAGTTGAAACCAGTCAACATTCTTTCAGTTCTCATTTCCAAATTTAAATTACGGATGGTTCAACGGCTTTCTGTCAGATCAGTAAATCACTTTGTTACAAGTCTCATACTGGATTTTAGTCACACTCAGGAGAGCTGCAAGCAACCGCAAAAATAGGTCAGATCTGTGCTGGTTTTCAAATAAGTCTGTACCAGTTATAGGGAGAAAAAGTATTTTTGTGCAAACCAAGTGCCTGTTTTTACACATACTGTAAGTGTGGTAGTGCCCTCTTTTTCCTCTGCTGGAGTGTCACTAAGGAGCAAGTTCCAGAGTGGAAAACAGAACAGCTTCTGTGTCCAGGAGAGGTGAACAACTGTAGCATTTTATCTTTCTTTTTTCTTGTTAGAGCTGGGATTATTTGCACAAGAGCTGGATTTCATGTTTGGACTCAGATGATTATTATTTCTTACCTATGGTAAGAAATAATATGGTAAACAAGCTGTGAGCTCTAACTAACAAAGTGAAAAATGGCTCTGTCTCTATTTCTCTACAAGCCTAAGAACAAACTATGCAATTAAGAAATGACACCTAAATTATTTTTACTTTTAACCCAGTAATCAACCACCCATGGCCCACAATGAGGATTTTTCTACCCAATTACAAAACACCACCCAGACCCATGAAGAAGAAGGTGAAAAAGAAGGACTGGCCAACGCCCTAAAACCTCCATCTTGCTTTATATATATTACTACATTCTGAAACCTTAAACTCTAGTTTTTCCACCCTGTGATATCACACACTTCTATTTAAATTACACACCCACAATCCCAGTGCTGTCACTCAATTTTGGGAGCCTGTTCCAAGCCCTCAGGTCAAATGCAGAGTTTGCTTGGGGGTCAGTGCCTGTCAGCACAGAAAGCCTGAAATTCCCAGTGCCCAGGGTTCCAACAAACAACATCCCCTGAGCAGCTGCAGCACGGGGAACATCCTGACCCTGCTGTGTGCCCCCCCAGAGGCTGAGGGCTCTCTTCCAGTACAAGCCCCAGAACATTGACGAGCTCATGATCAACGCTGGAGACTTGATCTACGTGGACCCAACGCAGCAGAGCGACGCCAGCGAGGGCTGGGTGATCGGCACCTCGCACCGCACCGGCTGCAGGGGCTTCCTCCCTGAGAACTACACTGAGAGAGCCCACGAGTGTGACACCTGGGTCAGGCACAGGTGAGAGAGCCCACCTGGGTCAGGGACAGGTGAGAGAGACCACCAGTGTGACCCCTGGGTCAGGGACAGGTGAGAGAGCCCACCTGGGTCAGGCACAGGTGAGAGAGCCCATGAGTCTGATACCTGGGTCAGGCATGGGTGAGAGAGCCCACCTGGGTCAGGCATGGGTGAGAGAGCCCCCCTGTCTGACACCCGGGTCAGGCACAGGTGAGAGAGCCNCCCTGGCGGACACCCGGGTCAGGCACAGGTGAGAGAGCCCCCCAGTGTGACACCTGGGTCAGGCACAGGTGAGAGAACCCCCCAGTGTGACACCTGGGTCAGGTACAGGTGAGAGAGCCCACCTGGGTCAGGCACAGGTGAGGGAGCCCACCTGGGTCAGGGACAGGTGAGAGAGCCCACCTGGGTCAGGCACAGGTGAGGGAGCCCACCAGTGTGACCCCTGGGTCAGGCACAGGTGAAGGAGCCCACCTGGGTCAGGCACAGGTGAGAGAGACCCCCAGTCTGGCACCTGGGTCAGGCACGGGTGAGAGAGCCCACCTGGGTCAGGCACAGGTGACAGAGCCCACCAGTGTGACCCCTGGGTAAAGCACAGGTGAGAGAGCCCTCCAGTGTGACACCTGGGTCAGGCACAGGTGACCTGGGGGTTTGTGGGCATTGCTTTCCCACTGAGGAGCTGTGGAAGTTCCTCCTTGCCAGAGGGGGAATCCTGAGGTTCTAGGGGGATGCTAGGACATCTCCTAAGGGAAAAGAGACAGCACACATGCCTCCAGACACTCAGAGTTCATAAGTTCAGCTGCTCGAGGGATGACCCCAGTTTGCTCTGGAAGAACCTGAACACCCTGATGAATTTTTGAAAGAGCACATTCTGCCAGGGCAGGCTCAGCCTTCAGCCTGGCTCTCTGCTCTCTTCTTTCTTTCTCATTTCAAGGGCTTGTAAAGTTCGCTTGAAATGAAACCACACAAAGGTTGCTCCACCACCTTGGCACCACCCTTATCTTGTTGATGTGCCCTGCATCAGAAGGCACCTGTCTGGCTTCCTGCACTTCATTCTGCAGCACAGCTGATGCTGCTTGCAGATTAGAGCTGATTTTTCTAAGCTGGGAAGTTTTGGTGCACTTGATGTCTCAGAGAAAGGGAGGAGGCCACCAGGTAGTTTATCCTGCTTGAAGCTCCCACTTTAGCAGGGTTACACCCAATATACACCATCAGTTCCAGATAGTTTTCTTAATAATATTCCTCATTTTTATGGGGCATGGAACTCTAAATGAACAACAAAGTGATGAGGTGGATTGCAAGTGGGCAAAAAATATTGAATGGAACTCGAATCCTGACTTGCTGATCACGACTCAAAAGTCTCTTCTATTTGTGTGTGTGCCTGTATGTTTGTGTGTGTGTTGCTTCTGCTTTTTTTACAGGGAATATGTTTTTGACACAGCTTCAAGATCCTTCTCCAAAGCTGAAAAGGAACCCAATGTAAAGCTGAATGGGGAAGCCCATAATCTCAGTAGGAATGTAACCAGTGCTCTTTCTCTTCAGGTAATTGTTTTTTTCCATTTCTTATTGGTGCCTTAAGTGGTCTTTCCACATGCTTTGCCACATGATTTGGCAGATATGTTATTTATTAATGACATTTAGTAAATTTAGTAGTATCTTCCTTTCCCTCTCTCATATTTTCATGTTTTGTTGTACATTTATAGACACCATTTTATTTATTATGTTGTACATTTGTACATACACACTCATACTGCATTGTATAATATCTCATAGTTTTTTTTGTAATGTATATGATATATATCACACTTGTCTTTCATAAATCTTTCCCTGTTCCTGTCCTAATAGCACAACACATGAGTTCTCTGCTCAGGTTTCCCTGAGCACAGCCTCAGTGGGTAGGGAGACAAATCTGACAAGTGAGACACAGGCACAGCCTCCCCTGACTTCCACATGGCTTCAGGCAGAGTAACTAAATCAGAATTAGGCTCGCTTTTCATGGCTGCTCTTATGTCCAGGTTCTATGGATGCTGTCCTGGAGGTTTCCATGGCCCCAGATCACATTTAAATGTTTCATCTTCTTCTTTATTCTTAGATATGTAGCCAGTGCAGATAACTACACAGAATAGATAGCTGGGGTGGTTAACAGCACTGGTAGGATCACATTTTTCTCCCAGGCTCAAAATCAACAGGTCAATCTTTCCCTTGTCCAGTGGTCTTCTGGTAGGAAGAGCAGAACCAAAAAAGGACTCTGGTTTCTTCCTACAGCACATTTGCACCTGCATTGCCTTTTTGCTCTGTCAGAGATGCCAAAATTCATTTTCAGCACAGACATGCCTTGTAAACCCCTTTAGCCTGCTGGCCCCACAGCCTCCCTTCCTGCTGTGCTGAGCAATAACCCTGGGCTGGTTTGTGCCAACATCAGAGAAACTGAGGGCACCTTGAGGGAACTTCCATCCTGGGGCCTGCAGGGCACTATGTATATGACTAAAAACTTTCTGAGCAAGTCACACGTCCTCCCTCTGGCTCTTGGCCTCTCTTATGCAGGTCAGATCTGTGGCAGAGCCAAAGCTTGGCCTGAGAAATGTGTTTTGCAGATGGGCACATCTCAAGTCGAGAGTTTCCCTGGCCTCTGGGTTCCTCGCTAGCAGAAGAGGAAGAGCACAAAACCTTGAGTTTATACTCTGATCTTGTGGCAGTTGATGGGTGTTTCATGGCAGAAGTGCAAGTATTTAACAGAAAGAGCACAAAACCTTGAGTTTATACTCTGATCTTGTGGCAGTTGATGGGTGTTTCATGGCAGAAGTGCAAGTATTTAACAGAATGCATGGATACCAACCTCAAACCACTTTTTAAGAGTTCCCTTCTCTGTTGCTGAAGATGCAGAGCACTTAACTCAGTGCTGCAGCAGTAACACTGTTTTAAAGTTTTAAAGCCTTTGACCAGTTTCTTCTTATCTTCTTCTCATCTGTATTTAATGTGAGCTGTATACTAACCCCAAACTACTTCAAACTTATTTGTAATTCCATGCAGTCTAAGTAAGGAAGGTGGCCTTGTAGGAGATCTGGGTTCACTGTTGGTTTGGCTACACAGTTATGAAAATGTAGAAGTAGTATTTTCACCAGGAAAAGAAGGAGAAGCTTGGTGTTAGTCCTGGTGTAGAAAAGGGCATTACCAGTCAGATCTTAGCTAATTTTCTAGTGTTTGTCTATATCATCCATATGATATAAGATAAAGTTGTGATTCCTTCCCACACTGAGATTAACAGATCTGTTATCACCACTGGCTCTCACTAATGCCAACACAGAATGAGAACCTGCAGCCCATGAGGGTCAGGGATGTGACCTCTGACACGACAAGAAGAAGTGGCCTTAATCCTTAAGGGGAGGTTCAGGCTGGATATCAGGAAGAATTTTTCCACTGAAAGGATGGTCAAGCATTGAACAGACTTCCCAGGGAGGTGTCAAGTCACCAAACCTGGAAGTGTACAAGAAACACCTGGATATGGCACTCAGTGCTCTGGCTGAGTTGACAACGTGCTGATCAGTGAAAGGTTGAACTCAATAATCCCAAAGGTCTTTTCCAACCTTAATGATTTTATTATTCACTTGCCTTTATGGAGAACCACTCAGGCTTATCACTGTCCTAAGGACAGGCATCTCTTACACTGTCTCTTCTCCAGGAATCCAGATTTTCCTGCAGGTTACAGATAACATCCTTCTGAAACTCCCTTTTCCCATCAGAACGCTGCCCTGCGGAGAGGCGTGCTGGTGATGCGCCACGGGGAAAGAGTGGATCAGGTCTTTGGCAAATCTTGGCTTCAGCAGTGCCTGACTGCAGATGGTGAGTAAGGTAATGGGAGGATCTTCAAAAACCATCACCAAACCCAATTAACCCCAGTAATGGGTAGAAGAGATTCAGTCTTTGTGTAAATGTCAACACTGGTACAAAGGAGGGCTAACAGTGCAAGTCAGGCACAGCACTGCTTCTGATGCCTTGGGAAGGCTGACCTGGAACAGACTGGACAAAGATAGAGAATAAAGTAGATATTCATTGAAAGGCCTTAAAGGATACACCTTGGGCAGGACAAGAGCCTGGCCAGGACCACACTCAAGATGGACCCAAGATGGACAATCATTCACAAGGTCTCACACTTTTATAAGTTTTGGTCCATTTGCATATTGGGGTTCAATTGTCCAATTACAGCTTCAGATTATGATCTCCCATCCTTCTTGTTTTCTCTCTTCAGTCCACCACTGTTTGTGCTTTTGGGCCTGAAAATTTGTAACCATTGTCCTTGGTCTTCATCAGAAAAGGGGTTTGTTTTGTCTACCTGCTCTGTGAAGAGACCTGACCAACACTTAATATGAGGCTCAGAACTGCACCCCTGGGCAGCACAGAGTCTGAAAAACACCAAAGCTAAATCTTAAGGCATCACTTTGACCTGCACATAACCAGGTCACAATGTCCTAAAGTCCTTCATGTTTATGCTCACTAAATTCTGCAGACAAACAAAGCTCTTGTGCTGCTGATGGAAGTGTGTCTCACTGGTACAAGAACAAATCACAGGAGCACACTCATCACCTCTCATTACACGAGGTGTGGTTGTCAGACCCCTCCACCTTTCTGTGCCCGAGCCAGAACCACAGACTGTTGATCAGAGTCAGGCTGCATCACTAGTCCAGCCTGGGGTATCCATGGTGGAAATGAAATGTCAGTAGTGACGTAAATTAAAATCTGAATTTCCTTTCTCTCTCTCTTAAAAAAAAAGGTATGTTTTCAGGTGAAGAAAACTGACCCCAAAACAGGAAAATGTGTATCAGGAGGAAGGAGGAGAACAAGAAGGTGGGCATTCACAAGTGAGAGCTTTATGCTCACAGTCTGCCTTGCTATGCTGAAGATTCCCCATGGTTAGTGCATGGAATTCATACCACATAAGGAGAGTGGTACCTTATAGCTGCATAATCAATGCATTGGTTTCATTTTGATTCAGTGGAAATGGAGGTTTTTTTGATCATTTGGGCAATTGTAGAAGAATGTAGATAGGGAGGCGATTTTTGTTTCTCTTAAGTCCCACAAAGCCAAATTCTCCTGATTTCCTGTTCTTTCTCCTCTCCTTCCCATTTGCTCCTTCTGAGCTTGAAGAAGAGGGGTTATTCTGTCAGGACAGATCATTTCCAAGCCAGTACTGTGAATGTGACCCCTTTAAGGTAATAGCACTGGCTATTTTTCATCAGTGAGACACTGATTCTCTAAAACAAACATAACACAGCTGCTGCCTCCCTTGTGCCACAGCAAAATGTCCTGCCTTGTTTCAGGGAAATACTACAGAGCAGATCTGAACTTCCCCTCCTCCCTGCCGAGGCAGAAAGACAGCATGAAGCAGTTTGAATGTGATCCTCCCTTATCTTGCTGTGGTGTTTTCCAGTCAAGGCTTATAGGTAAGCTGGATATTATCCTCCTGCAACTGTAAGGGTTTGGGAAGCTGTCATCATCTGCCAAAGCTCATGCTGGCTTTGCAGCAGAAAAATTTCCTACCAGCACTCACTGTGGCCACAATTCTCCATGGGCAACCACTGCAACATCTTCTTAAAAGTAAAATACAGAGCACAGCTGGTTACTTGTCTTTGAGACCCCCAGTTGCTGGCAGAGAAAGCCAAAAGGAAGAGGCCAGAACACTTTGTGTGCCCTGCTGCTTGTCTGCAAGGGATGAATATTTCACACAGTTGTCCCTGAGTGGGCAGTGAGGAGTGAGGGGCTGGCCAGAGGAAGCAGCTCCATGGTCAGCAGAGTGTGGTCACCTCGCTGCAGGAGGATGGGTGCTGTGGGTTAGGTTGATTCAATTATTCACCAGATGAAGTTGTTTGTGCTCCCTGGGCAAGATGCATGACGGTGACAGGTCTGGTCTGCTGCAAATGCTTGTCTCTGATGGTTCAGATACATGGAGACAGCCAAATGTCTGCAGATTTGGGGGGAATCTTCTGTAATTATCTTCCCAACACTCATTTTAGATGTTTCCACCAGAATGAGCTTTCTAATGAGCCCAATCAGCAGATAGTGAGAAAAAAAAATGAATATAAAGGGACTGTCAATGCATCCCATGCTGATGAAATGACAAAGCTCTGAGCTGTTTTTGTGCAGAAAGTGTTTTGCAGTCGTTTCTCATCTGTCCCACTTTGCTGTTGCCATCCAGGGGAAGCTCTGCTGGACCAGGAGGTGACAGTCAGCTACGTGTACTCGTCCCCTGCCCTGCGCTGTGTGCAGACAGCTCAGCACATCCTGCAGGGTAAGGCAGCAAAACCTGCCAGCTGCTTCTGCCCCACTGGAAACCTCTTCACCAAACCTCTGTGAGGCTCTGACATGAGCAATTAGGAAGATGCACAGCTCAGTGGTTGTTTGTGGTTTTCTTTAGGCAGGGAAACGAGGTGGTTTTGACTTAGCTGGTGATGCAGGCAGCGACCAACCTCATGTTGTGTGTGCAGTCTGTGGGATGTGAGCACATAAATACCAGGCCTTGAGAGTTAAAGTGGAATCTGATGTTTTGTGAAACAGAGGGGTTTCATATCTGCTCAAATTCAACATTAGTAGCTGCTCATCAAATCACCACTGCCACCTCTTCCAGAAAATATTTTGACCCAACTATCAGATGTTTCCAGAGCTCTGAAGGATCTGGAAGTGAATCAGGGAAGACTTCCATGCTTTCTTTTGCAAGCCAAACTATTTTAATCCTTCAGATTGCAGAATATTTTTCCATTCCTTTCCTCTCCCTCTCTTCTTTTTTCATTTTCTGTTCCTTTCAGCAAGTTCACAGCTCATTACCATGTTTACATCAGAATGCATTCACTGCCACTCAGTAACTTCTCCTGAGAATACTCAACAAATAATGTTCCTTTTTACACATGAATTCCATTTCTAATACTGGACAATTTACTGCCCCACTGAGGAGCACTGAGAAAAATGCTGTACAAAAATGATAAAAAACATTTCTTGTCTGAAGTTTATGCAGATTGCAACATTACTGAGGCTTTTTCTTCTAGAAGAGCATCACAGGACAGCTTCAAAAATTATGATTATAATAATAATGATGATAATTTGCAGTCCCTTAGCATTAGTCAGGCAAGCATATAATGGTGGATTTCTTTAACCAATTGTTTGGCAATAATTAATTAATTTTCATTAATGAAAGTACAACAGCAAACAAGGCAGAATGTCTAGCTGAATATAGCATTTTGAGTGTAACTTACTTCTAAGATCTAATTCCTGTTCCTGCAGGGCTTAAATTAAATCAAAAAGTCAGAATCAGGGTGGAACCAGGCCTGTTTGACTGGACCAAGTGGGAAGCAAGCAGAGCAATCCCTGACTTCATGACTGTGGCAGAACTGGTGGAGGCATCTTACAACATAGATACAAGTTACAGGTAATTGCTCTGTGTCTGCCTGATAAAGCTGTGGGGGTTTTCCCTGAGATATCTTGTCCTTTTATGTGTCACAAATCACTACAAACACTGCAAAGATGGGGTGATTCTGATCAAATTCAGATCAAAATAGGATATAAAAATAAGATCTGCTGTCACCAGCACACGGGTGCACTCACACAAATATCTTGTGCGTGGGACCAGCCCTCCTCTGCTGTTGCCTTGACATTATGGGCATTAATGTCAGGTGCCAAGAGCTTTGCTTTTACCTTTGGTTCATGTGAAAAACACTTTAGAAATGTGAAGAATAACCTCGTTTTCAGTGACAAATAAATGTAACATTATATAAGGCTGTCAGCCCTCGGCTGAGGGTCTGCAGGGCAGCAGCAAGAGGTTTTGGGGACAGGCAAGATAAGAGCATTTCACTTTAATTGATGTTTGTGGCATCTTTTTAAGTTGCTCAGAGATTAGTACTGTGCTCAGCAAGAACTTTTTGGAGCCCTCATGGCTTGGTGGGGTGAGGGTCGATGCCTTTTCTGAGCTCTTGCAAACCCCAGCTCAGCAGGAAATGATAAACCTCCAATTCAATCTAGCTCCTCGTCTTGTTCACAAGCCAGGCTGCTCAGTGTTTGCAGTGCACAGCCAGATCCAGGAAATTACTCAGCTCTCTCTGGGATTTCCCATGTATTCAAGAAAGGAGGAAAGGAAACATCTCATATCTTAATACATTCCTTACAGCCAGAGATGTATGTTTGTTTGAGACTGCATAAAGTCTCCAAAATCCTTCTTTTTTTGGAGCACAGGTCTTTCTGGGGTGTTTTTCACTAACAGGATGTATTCTCTGGTTTTTGGGTTGTTTTTTTTTTTTTTTTTTTTGGTACAAAATCACTTGCCTCAAAAGAAACTGTGCAAATGCACAGCAGTGGGAGGGTCAGAGGGAAACCTGTAAGTCAATATTAACTACAGTGGTTAGGCCCCTCACAGCTCAGTAAGGTCCAGGCAAAAATAGTGTGGATGAACTCTAAACTTGCACATAGAATGCCAGTTTCTTCCATCACATGCAGGGTTAAAAAAACCCTTGGGTTCCAGGTGTTATGAGTGAGTGAGGTCACTTAAAGAATCACCAGCAAAGGGCATCAGTAAAAAACAGATATAATATTAAACAGCAGCACAACAAAATTCACTGGCAAGGTTCACTCTGCCACTGAGCTCGTTGGGTCTGGTTTTACCATATTCAGCCACTGCAAATGTTTTCCATCACCCAACCCCACCAGGCCTCTGAGGCTGCCCTGATTCACAGCAGTGTGAGTGTTTGGCTCTTAGTTTTTTGGGTGCCTGAAAGGCCCTGGTATATAAAAGAAAGAAAAATGTGGTCTCAGCAGAAGTGCTTAGATTCTTTGGAGTGATGCATTGTGAGTATGGTCCCTGGAAACACCATTTTTTTTTAACTCTAGCAGTGAAAGTCTTTACTACCAATTTGACCAGCACTGCAGATAAGCCTTGTTCATTGTAGATTTTTATTGACTTGGTTTATTGAGGAGATTAATGCTGACATTTGGTGCAATTTGGTGCAAGCATTCACATCATTAGTGTCTCTCCTTTGTCTGAACTCAGCCAGGATTGGAAGAACCCAGGCAGCTCTGCAGCTCATGTCTGGGCAGTGGTCCTTGCTGGCAGAACTGCTCAAAGCTTTTCTTAGGCATAAATCTTGCTTTAAGTAATATCCACTGTAAACTACAAGTTTTATTGAAGGTTTTCTCTGTATCTGATGCTTTATGAGCTTTATGCTTTATGAGCTTTATGAGCTGATGCTTATCTGATGCTTTATGAGCTATGAGGCTTAGCCATGAGATTTCATGGAAATTACTCCATTAAAAGGAGAAGCTAATACTTCAGACAAGCAGAGGTAACAGTGTGTCAGTCAAATCAGTAGATAAACCTTTTAACTAAGTGCCTTTTCCCTGGTGTAGTCATTCCATGGTGTTCCAGTCTTCACCCAGATTAAGATACATTTGTGTTTTTATTGTCAGGGCCAACTTCCCACTCTCTTCTCTGGTGCCATCAGAAAGTTATGAGGACTATGTCAGCAGAAGCTCTGCAGTTATAAAACAGATCACCACGGCCTGCCCCAGCAAAGGTAAAGGTTTCAGGTCTTTGTATATTGTGTCAGACACTTGCAGTAACAGAAACTGCAAAAGCAGATTTAATATGAGCTGTTAGCACTGCACAGAGCTTAAGGTAGACTCAGTGCTTGTCCTGGGCTACACTGAATAACATACAAGCAATTTGTGGGATAGAAATGAAAAAAGGAAAATAAAACTGAGACAGTACAGTACTAAGCTGAAAAAGTATATGCTTTTCTTGGTCTTTCTACATCAGGATGTAGCTCAGCAAAAGATAATACACTTTCCTGGCAAGCCTTTTTCTCTTTCCCTTGCAAATGCCTTCTCTCAATAGCTGGCATGCTCAACACAGTAAATATTGCTGCCCACCACAACGTGCTCTGCCACATTATCAAAAAGATCTGCAAAGAACAGCCCCAAAGCCACCTCATCCCCATCTGCTGCTGGGAAAGGTGGCAGTGCTGCAGCCCCTTTACCACCCTTGTTTTTTTCTCCTGGGGTGCCAGGTGTCATCCTCATCGTGGCCCACGGCTCCTCCTTGGCTTCTCTCACCCGACCGCTCATAGGGCTCCCCAGCAGAGACAGCAGGGACTTTGCCCAGATGGTGAGGAAGGTAAGAGGATTTTACCTCCTCAGGCAGCCTTTGGGCTGTTCCATTGTATTTTTAATAAGGAGACTGTCAGTGCAGCAAGGTGTGTGTAGCAGCATGCCAACACCAATGACATCAGCTCCCTCGTTCCAAAGGGAATTCACACAGTTTTAGCAAAGCACTGGAGGTAAAGAGAAGGATTTTATTCTGGGGGCTTTGTATGTGACTGGCAGCTAAGTCTTTGGGGAAGATTTTCATCTGGAAAGTCAGTGCCTCACAGCACCTACAAACAAGAGGCACATTTGGAAACCTCTCCACTTGGAGCTACTCTCCTTCCTTTCAAAGCTGAAAAAGAAGGCTTTGGGGTGACCTATTTGCAGCCTTCCAGTGCCTGAAGGGAGCCTACAAGAAAGCCTGGAGTTACAGGACAAGGGGCAATGGCTTCAAACTGAGAGAGAGTAGGTTTAGATTGGATACTAGGAAGAAATTCTTTATTGTGGGGGAGGGAACAGGTTGTCCAGGCATGAATGTGGAGTGGTGACACAAGTTCCAGCCTGGTTTTAGTTCATTTTAAAAGAGACAGAATATCAGGGCCTGCTCTTTTCTGTAGAAAAGCCCACCCTTCATGTCAAAGCAATGACCCTGCTGCTAATTTCCTTCCCAGATCCCTTCCCTGGGAATGTGTTTCTGTGAAGAACAGAAAGAGGAGAACAAATGGCAGATGGTCAACCCACCAGTGAAGACATTAACTCACGGAGCAAATGCAGCATTTAACTGGAGAAATACTATCCTGGAAGATTAAAAGGTCATCTCTGCCTTTGCAGTTGTCAGAAAGGAGCCAGCAGGAGGGTTGTGGTTCATCACATTTCAGTGATTCATCCAAACACACAGAGGGTGGGAAATGCCCTCTCTGAGTTGTCAAAACACAGAAAAACACTTCCGAGATTGGTGCCTGGACTTTGTTTTTGTTTTGGTGACTGAGAAGAATGAACTCATGAAGTGGCAATCAAGTGAGAAATAACACTTCTGGTGGTAGTGAGGAAAATACCTTTCAACCCTTCCTAAGGGTACAAATGTTTAATAAATATGGATATTGCTACCTGATTATAAATTCCACTCCAAGAGGCACTAAACAATGTTGTGTTTTCATGACCAAACTATGTCCAGCAAGAATTTCCTTTTTTTTTTCTTCTTCGGACACTTGGATATTTTCAGACAACAGAAAAACTGGGACTGAAAAAAAGTCAACTCTTACCCAAAGAGGAGACCATCTCTAGCTAAAGCCACTGTGTTTCCTGTTCACTCCATCAGTTCTGTGAGAGCAAATACCACATTGACTCTTTATTTATCTCTTCTACGAAGGAATCCATTTTCTGTCACACCAGCTCCTCATCCAGCAATTCTCAAGTGATGCATATTGCAAAAGGGTCTAAATTATTCCTTTTTGAAGGGAAATGAACTGCTTGCTTTACTGTTTCAGGGATAAAGAAAAATGCCCTGTGTTACTTTACTGTGACATGAGCAACTTTAACTCTGAACCCTTCCCGAGGAGGCACTTGCAGCACACCAGCTTTGATTTTTGCTGGTTTGTGCTGAATTTATTAATGGTCACCCACCTTCCCACTGGGTCACTGAAAGGTTTCTGCAGCTCTTCTCTAGGTGATGTGTTTAATTAATGGAATGTAGCCTGGAATTTTATGTACAAACAGGAACTTGCTTTCCCCTGTCTGTTTTCCT
Organism: Cisticola juncidis; assembly: GCA_013400215.1. Taxonomy (NCBI): domain Eukaryota; kingdom Metazoa; phylum Chordata; class Aves; order Passeriformes; family Cisticolidae; genus Cisticola; species Cisticola juncidis. The sequence continues at coordinate 266,597 of VXBR01001461.1, forward strand.
CCTGCTTTTTCCTTCTGGTTATCAGATAACTGCCTCCAGGAAAGTACAATTTTTCTTTCAATGAAAGGAACAAATGAAAACGTTTCTCTCAGAGCATGACTAAAAATGTTTTCATTTTCACTCCTCACTACCTGCTCCTATGTGACATCTCCCTGCATGCCATGAGCCATCGGGGCATGCAGAGGAGCCCATCCAACATTCCAGCTTTGGGGCTGAGAAGTGTCTGACAGGCTCCTTTATCTGTGGGTGTAGAGATTTTGTTATCTCAGCTGTGCAGCTGCAATGATTCATTCTGACTTTCCAGCTCTGGTGGAGTTGCTTGAGCTCTCAGTTTTCTGACAGTGCTGCAATTTTACAGTGGAAGTCAAATGTGCCAGGGCCAAGACAGAAGCTCTTTAATGAGCAAGGGCACAGGACTCGAGCTCAGGAGATGGGTGGCTACAGCTACAGTCCCAGAAAAAGATAAAAACACCAAATGTCAACCTTTTCTTAATCAGGGGGTGCAGGATGCCACTGCAGTGCTGAGAGCACTGTGGTTTGGCTACTTCTGCACATCTCAGCCCAGTACACACTTGCAGTCAGCCAAGATGATTTTGCTCAGCTCTGAAGACGATGGCCAGGCTCCTCTGTGGTCAGCAGGGAGAGCAGTGACTCAGGTCTGGCTGAGAAAGGGTGTATGATACAATAAAAATCATCAAAGCCACTTAAAAGACTGGTCATTTTTAATGTATTAGTGATATTAAATTTCATTACAAATTTTCTTCTACCTTTCTAGAGACAACATTTTTTTTTTCCATAATGCTGTTATACATTAATCCTAGACTGGGCTGCAAACACCAGTTTGGTTTAAGAATCTGTGTCTTCCTTTAAAATACCAAAATAAAATACCAAGTGAGATCTCTCCCTTCACCCAATGGCATCAGATCTATTGTCAGGGTGGGTCTGTTGTGAAAAATAACCTGTAAGAAAAGCATCATCTCTTTTCTTTAACAGCATCATCTCTTTTCTTTAACAGTATCATCTCTTTTCTTTAACAGTATCATCTCCTTTCTTTCACCGCTTTCCTATGCTGCTGCCACTGTGTATAACATAACAATGAAATACTTCTTTTTGCTTTTTAGTCCTTCTGGTCTGCAGAAATACTGTTGCTGAAAGCCAGATAATGACACTTTAATCCAGTTATTGTCCATCCAGTGCCTATCATTAATGAATGTGTGCAGCTCCCTAGAGGCAGGTGACAGGAGGGGAAAAGGACATGGCTGAGGGAGTGTCTGTCTGTCTGTCTGTCTTTTACAGAGGATGGATTTTACTGCTCCAACCAATCTTGGCATCTAATCAGATGCCCACAGTGCATGGACAACACTATTGACAAGTTCAATATACTTAACAGGCAGATCCCTAAAACACTCAAACCAAAATCCTACTGTGCTTTGCTTTTATTCTCAATACAGATGCACACCAATGAATTTTACTTCAGTGAAAGCAATGAATTAAACTTCAGAGCATGTTGAAAAGAGGGTTTGGGAACTTAAGTTTTGTGGTGCTTCTAATCCAGACACTGCAGTACTAAGCAGATGAGGACAAATGCTTAGTCAAAAAATACTGTGTTAAAGTTATAAAGACTTCTGCATGTCTGCTCTTTGAGTCAATTGAACAGAAAGAACATAAATAGAAGGAACAGGCAGCACAGTCAGGAACCCATTGAAACTATCTCAGTCTTAATAATGGAAGGGCAGGGACCAGCTCTTCTATTCTCAAGGATCCTGCTTTTGGCTTTCCTGGGACTCCATAAGCAGAGATTCAAATCCAAACACTTCTTAAGTTCAGAGCTGAAATGATGTCTTTAACATGCAAGGTTTCTTGGTTGTACAATCTGGTGCCTGGGAGAGAGAATTCCTAATGTGGTGTGTACACAGCACGAGACTAAACACAGGTGAAATGAAGAAAATGGCCTTGGAATCTTTCAAATTATTTTTGTGGTAAGCAAAAGAAATAGGAAATTATTTTCCAGTTTCTTGGGTTTTGGTTTTTGCGGGTTTTGTTTGTTTGTTGGTTGGTTTGGCTTTTCTATGCCACTTCTAAAATTAGTTGTTGTTTTACTTCATTGCAGCTTTATTTCACTGCATCCATTTCAATACAAAGTTATTTACTTCAATAGATGCTTTTATTACTGCCCTGAGAATCTGAATGTTTTCTTTGTATTTTAAAATGTGAGGACATAAAGTCTTTTGAGGAAGACCTGCAGTGAAGCTAATCTGTGCTGACCCCTTGTGGGAAAACAACCTCAGATTTACATGGCTAAATATGGTCTGGTGTGATTGAGGAATGAGGAGGAAAAGCAGCAGTTTTTTAACAGTAAAGCTTTCCACACCCTTTGAAAGGATATTAACATCAAAAATTATATTGTTTGGGACTACTTTTAGGCAGAGGAGCTTGGAAAGACACTTGAGACAAATTCTTCTGAAAAGTGAGATAAAACATGCTATGAAAGTTCTGATCCTGATTTTTCCAAAGCTTTTTTCCTTGTGCCAGCATTAATACTGGTGTAAAGAATATGCACAGTTCTGCTGACTCAGAGAAGTAGATATTTCTGTTCTTTGCACGATTTTAAGTCACAGGTGAGGAATAAAAAAGTTGAATGGATTTTTTTACTTCTCCAACAAAAACACTGGAGGTCTCCAAAAGGAGTAAGTCCTGTTCTCAGAAACAACCTATAACACATTAGAGATTTCTGGATATTCTCAGTTTTCCTTGATTGTATTCCAGGCAGGAGACTTTATTTTTTTCAGCAATACCACTGGAGGTCACTCATGTACTAACAAATAGTGCTTCAGGGGGAAAAAAGGAATTTAAACTATCCAAGAATGAACACAGCTGGACTTGAAGATTACATTAAAATGGAAGTGAGTTTGGAATTACATTGTGCAGCTATTCCTCAAATTTACAGTAGACTATAATAAAAGTAGCAATTAAGTGCATTACCTTAATTTTCTTATAAAAAGACTAAACCAGCCCCCCCAACTTTGGCAGACAAGTTAGCTTTGATCTAGCTCCAGTAATAATGGAAATGCAGCACAGCTCTTCATCCAAAAAAGCAAAAATAGGAAAAGAGAATTCATCTAAAAATGCTCACTGGGGTAACATCAGTGTGACAAGAAATTGCAAACAAAATGCAAGATAGGAGAGGAAATATTGCATGAGAATTTTCTCACTATGATATTTCTGATAACAGAAAAAATTGCAAGGAAGAAGTAATAACTTCTTTATTTCATATGACTGGTTTCCCTATTTTCACTTTATCTTCATCCATTTTTATCACTAACTTTGAAATCTTCAAATACATTTTTGCTGGAACTCTGAGTTGTAGAGAAGTGGAAATTGTTAAAATTTTTTTCCTCTTTCTGTTAAATTAAAAATTTAAGATTCATTTCTTGCTTTGAAGTGAAGAACTAGGAAATGTAAGTCCTGTTTCAGCAGTACCAGTACAATATCTCATCTCAAATGGGCCTAATCTGGTTGTTTTATTTTAAGAGCAAACTGCTACTGGCTGGCAACTCTCTGCCTCAGGCTCCAGGTCCATTAATATTCATACCAAAATTCCCACAGTAAGAAAGAGCCAATTAAATCCAGATATACATAATAAATAAGGTATTGCTTACAAATTACCAGGGAAAACGTTTCAGAGCAGCTTCATTCTCCTGCAGAAAGAGAGAAAACAATCTGTCAGTAGCATTTAGTGCTTGTACCAACAGTTTGCTCAGCTCTGCCTTGCTCTGTACTTCTAATTTATTATTCATGTCTTTCCATTTGGTTCTGGGAGCTTCTAGGAGGGTTCTGCAGCTGCTGTGTCCCACCAGCCACTTCCTGATTGACAGGTTTTTGATTTCAAACTAGCTGCATGTTAAGTAAATAGCTGCCTGCTGATAGGGACTGCTGGACTGGGATTGTCTGCTCTGTAAGGACGCTTCTTCCACTGGGAGATGGGAGCAGAGCAAGCAGAGCTTTTGGTGATTTATGTGAGTGCTGGGGAATGGCAGAAATTCTCCTCCAAGCAGTGGCAGCTGTGCAACACCAAGGGTGATGAACCACTGGGCCTCATATCCAGCACCCTGGAGAAATTTCCCTTGGCACCACGTTGGTGGCAGCCTGGACAGGGTTTGGGCAGGGGATGTTGTGTCTGAGCCTCTCCCAGGGCTGTGGGCCACGGGCTCCTTCCCTGGGGGAGGTGTGGATGGTCCAGGTGCTGTGTCCAGGGAACTGCAGGTTTCCCTTTTAAGGAGGGAAAATGGGAAATCAGGTGGAACTCTACAGAGGTGAGAGACTGAACCTGAGGTGGAGGGATGTCAGGAGTTGGGCTGAGTGGAGCAGTGGAGGATGCCCTTGAGGGAGGTTGCTGAACTTTGTGATTTCTGACAGCATCAGAAATGTTCCTTGTCCCTGCTCAGACCTAAGTGCACAGTGTGTCAGTGTGCAGGGCTGTGAGCAGGACACTGCTGGGAGATTTGGATGTCCTGGAGAGGTGGGAATGTCCAGAGCACCAGAGAGCCCCTGGGGAAGGACTGAAGGACTGTCCTGGGTTGAAAAATGTAACCAAAAATGTGAATTCTATTTTCATCTGTTGAAGTTGATTGGGAGATATTGTTCTTTATCTCTTGTAACCCTAGGGGTGGAAACAGGGCAGATCCCTTCTGTTAATGGACACCTGATAACACCAGATAAGGCAGGGCCTCCTTATCTCTTCCTTCACCCATCCTCCTCCCAGGGACATCCCCTGTGAATGGGCCATTGAAGGCTCTCACAGGACTGAGAACATCACCTCATCCCATTGGGAGATGCTGCACCCAGTGGGAGGAGCCAAAGCCTTTCCATGGGATAAAACAGCAATCCCAAACACCAAGGGAGCCGTTCCCACTGGATTCCCAGAGGATGACTGGACCCTTTCTTGAGGATCATCTCTACTTCAACAGAGCCACATCTGTCACTCTGGGAGGACTTCAGGCTGCTTCCAACACCCTGACCAACAGGGTGTCAGGTTTGCATTCTGACTCTGTCAGTGCTCCTTTGTACTATTGCATTTATCTTATTTTACCCTTTTGTTGTTGTTTGTTTCTTCTCTCTATGAAATTGTATTTCTGACTTGGAGTGTCACTGGTTTTGCTTTCAAATGAGTACAAGGACAAACAAATGAAGCACAATCACAGGCTTCACAAGCACAGTTGTTAATTAACCCCCTAGCAGTCAGCAATTCAGTTTGCACATTTGGCATCTTTACAACACAGATTGGAGAATTGCATCAAACTACAGATATTTACATGGCAATTGCTCCAGTCAGGAGTTCAGGTTTTTGGGTTGTTTCAAAAAGTCAGTGACCTTGTACAAAAGCAGAAAATGTAAAGGTGCTCCTGCCCTGAAAATTCAACTGTTTCATGTAATCATATCCAGTAGATGGATGCTCTGTTCATATCAGCAGTTAATTTAAGAGCATCCCTCAACATAGAGGTTCTAATATCATCTAAAATCATCTGTCCCAGGAGTGGGTGGGAGGATGGCAGGAAGAAAAAGGAGAAAGAGAGGAAATTGTGGTGTGTTCTGTGGTGCTGCCTCTCAGGATCACAGCAATAAGAGCAGCCATGGGACCATATGCCCTCTCCCGTAGCAGAGTCCATGTCTGGTTGTGAAGAAGAAAGCCTACCTTGTTTCTCAGTTGGGATTTTTATCTGTAGTAAATATGACATGCTAATCCTTTAAAATAATGGATGCTCTAGAGACGATGAAGAGAAAGTAAAATATGTAACATCTCCCATATGCCAATTCAGCATGGAATATTGCATCAAAATTACTTTATCCAAAAGTGACATTTCTTTACCTGTAGTGACCACATTTCTGAACATCTATTAGAGAATATTGTGCATTGTCATTGTGGGAGGCTGCTCTTGGCCACCCTGACGGGACAATGACACCAACAATGATTCTTTAGGGAACCAAGGGACACCTCCAAATCAGCCGCCCTTGTCCCTGTGGGGGAATTCAGCCTGCTGGGTGTGCACTGGAACACCAGAGCTGGTCCAGACAGCCCCAGGAGATTCCCCAAACCCCTGGACCACAACTTCTCGGGGCAGGCACAGGGAGCTGGCTCAGAGGAGCCCTCTGTGTTTGCTGCCTGTTCCCAGAGAGGCTCTCGTGGCTGACGTGGGATCCTCTTGGCCACGGCGCCCGCGCAGCCGCCGAGTTTCAGATCTCTGCTGCTTTGCCTGCCCCGTCTGGCTCCCGAGATGGGCCAGGCACGGGTGAGCATGGCTGGAGAAGCTGCAGCTTTTATCAGTGTGTCCAGCAAAGCTGCTGTCCCAAAGGGATCCTTTCACCCCTGTGCAAGAAGCCAATCCCCACACAGAGCTCAGGTATTTCCTTTATTTACAGTTCTGCACAGAACGAGGTGCTGGGTGGCAAATCCACAAAGCCAGCACAGTGACCATCAAAACTTCTCACTATTTATACATTTTAGCAAACAAAGGCATTCATGTTCATTGTCTACCAGTTATATGGCTCTCTTAATAAATTCATATATTATTTATTTTAAAAATTATTTTCATATTTTATAGCATCATATCTAATTATTTGTTACATTTATCTTACATGTAACTTATGTTCTATATCGTACATTACATATATTATCTTACAATATTCAAAATGCATTCTTTCTCAATATTTCTCAATATTTAGACATAAATATTAAATATTAAACAACATTTATATTTGTATTTTATAATAGTATTTTGTTTTGGTATGTATTAAATAATAATGTACTATTTTATCTTATTACTGAATAATATCAATTTGCAATAACCTAATAATTCATATTAGTATCTTGGCATTATTATCTCAATATTGATATTTTTCATCTACTGGTTTACAGATTCCCTTGCTTCTTATGCTAAGTAGTGTTCCTCTGTGCTGAGTCTGTCTCTTCTTTTTCCTCGCTGGGTTTCTGGGGTCACTGGGACAGGACTCGGTAGTCACTGTCTCCCTGTGCCAGAAGTTCCTTTTCCCCAGCTGGAGCTCATTTCAGCACAGTTGCTGAGTTGGCTTTATGAGTTTTGTTCTCATCTGGGGAGTCCTGCCAAATGTCCTTGTGGCTGTCACTCCTGCATCCTTGGTGTCCCCTCTGAGCAGGAGCTCCTTCTCCCCAGGCTTGGTGTTCCTGCCCCTGGCTCTGACATCACTGGGGCCTCTCAAGCCCTAAACCTCAGCCAGGCCGTTCTCCCGACAAGGAGCTGCTGTCCCTGACACTGGGACATCAGAGGCAGCCCCTGTGACACCGGGCAGGCTCTGAGCAGGCTCCGGGCCAGCTGCCACCCACAGGGCCCAGCCTGGCGCTGGCAGCATTGTCATTGTCATTGTCATTGTCATAGTCATTGTGGTTGCCATTGTCATTGCCATTGTCATTGCCATTGTCGTTGTCATTGTCATAGTCATTGTCACTGTCAGTGTCCAGCTGTGGCCTCAGGCAGGAGCCCCGGAGCAGCCCCTGCAGCGCCCGCCTGAAGCGGGACCGGCGTTTCCTGGGGGGACCCGGCTGCTCCCCGAGGGCTCCCGGCTGGGGGGCTGAGGGGTCTGGGGGGCAGCAGGGTCTGTGTGGGGCAGGGCCCTGGCTCTGTGCCCCTGCTGCCTTCACCTGCTTGGCCAAGGCTGGAGAAGCTGCTGCCTTAGCCGAGCCCTGGGGAGCAGCGTCAGGGTCCTGCAGGAGCTGTGGGTACTTGGGGTTGACCCAAATACTGCAGATGGTGATCTCTTCCCAACCTCTCTGCAACTCCTCTGTGTCTCTCCTGTGTACCCCTTGGGACAACTCTGGATATTGTCTGACTTCCCCTTCATATAGCTCTTGGTCAATGGAACTTTTCCATTGGGAAAGCTCATGGTATCTCTCATATTCCCACTGGTAAAGCTTTTGGGCATTTTCATGTCCCCATTGGGAAGGCGTCTCATGTCCCTCATACTCCCGTGGGAACAGTTTGTGAATTCTCACATCTTCCCACTGGGAAGGCTCCTCATATCTCTCATATTCCCATTCACAGAGCTTTTGGACATCCTCATTTCCCCATTGGGAAGGCTTCTTGTGTCTCTCATACTCCCATGGGAACAGTTTGTAGACTCTCACATCTCCCCACTGGGAAGGCTCCTGGTATCTCTCGTATTCCCATTCACAGAGCTTTTGAACATTCTCATTTTCCCATTGGGAAGGCTCCTGGTATCTCTCATATTTCCACTGGTCCGGCCCTTGGACACTTTCACTTCCCCACTGAGAAGGCTCCTTGTCCCCGTCATATTCCCAAGGGAACAGTTCTTGGACCCTAATGTCTTCCCACTGGGAAGACTCCTGGTTTGTCTCATATTCCCACTGGTTCAGCTCTTGGATACTCTCATTTCCCCATTGGGAAGGCTCTTTGTAGCCCTCATATTCCCAAGGGAACAGTTCTCGGACTCCCATGTCTTCCCCCTGGGAAGGCTCCTGGTATCTCTCATATTCCCACTGGTCCAGCTCTTGGACACTCTCATTTCCCCATTGGGAAGAGTCCTTGTGTCCCTCATATTCCCAAGGGAACAGTTCTTGAATACTCTCATTTCCCCATTGGGAAGACCCCTGGTTTCTCTCGTATTCCCACTGGTTCAGCTCTTGGATACTCTCATTTCCCCATTGGGATGGCTCTTTGTATCCCTCATATTCCCAAGGGAACATTTCTTGGACACTCACATCTTCCCACTGGGAAGGCTCCTGGAATCTCTCATATTTCCACTCGTCCAGCCCTTGGACACTCTCATTTCCCCACCGGGGCAGTTCCTGGCCCAGGTCGGGTTCCCAGTCTCTCTCCTCCCTGGCCAAGTCCCACTCCACAGTCTGTGGCCCTGGCAGCTCCGTCCCCCCTGCTGCCCCCTCCCACTGCTCCCCGAGGGGTTCCAGCCCGGGGCAGGGGCTGGGGGAGCAGCAGGGGCTGTGCGGGGCAGGGCCCCGGCTCTGTGCCCCTCCTGGGGAGGAAAGGGGCGACTGCCCTGGCACAGCCGCCAGCCCGGCCTTGGCCCCCAGGCCGCNTGCCAGGGCGGGAGTTGGGGTTCGCCTCCTCCGTGGGCGTCTCCATCGTGCCCCGCTGCTGCTGAGGCTCTCGGGGAGCTGCTCCCTCCTGGCAGAGCGGCTGTGCTGGCACTGGGCACTCCAGGGCTCTGTGCCCCTCAGACACCCCTCTGGCAGGGCAGGGCTCTGCCGTGTCACAAGGGCCTCTGGCTGTCACCATGTCCTGCATCACCAGGGCCCTGACACAGCGGGCCTGTGTCACCAAGGGCCACACCCGACACCCTTCAACAGGCGGCCCCGCTGGAACCGGCACGGAGCAGCCCCGGACTGGGCAATTGTAGCCCCTGATGTGCCCAGAGCCCTGTGAAGAGGACTTTCCTTAGGGAGACTGGGCCAGGAGAGGCATTCAGCGGCCTGTCAAAGACACAAGTGTCAAATTCAAAGGTTTTGTTGGTTTTCATACAACAAAAAGTTTCCCCTTTCCCTCAGTGTTACTGAGTGATGCTGTTTGCACACTAAGCAAGAGCTGCAATGAGTTATGTGAACAGCCCAGCTCATCCTTTCATGCTATAAAGAACCCTGCTAATGTCACCTGTGGGCACTGGGCTTTGGCTACCAATGGCCTGGTTTTCTCCTCCAAAAGAGAAAGATCACAGAATCTTTGTGTCCAGGAGGCCGAGGCCCACTCACCTGATTTGTGGCAGTGAATAAAATCGCCACACTGCCCCTCAACACCCAGCAACTGCATGAAGGCACCCCTTAATGTGACCCTTGGGGTCTGGCATCAGCCTTCACATCCCTGTGGGAACAGCTGCAGAGATCATGAGACATTTCCTCCCCCTGTGTCCTATTGAAGGGTGAATTCAAGCTGCCTTTTTGTTCCTGCTGCCTCCTCTCCTGAGGATATCAAAGTAACCAGAAGGAGGAGAAAGCTCATTCATTCCATGTTTCATTGTGTCCACAGCCTACGACATCAGTTCAGAACTAAGGACTTTCTGAAAACTGTGCTGCATTATTTTTGTTATCAGGAGGAGGTTTGTGATAAAGGGAGGAAGTTGCATAGTAAAGAAAAGTTTCAGATCTCTTTATTTCCGTCTCATCCCTTTTCAGGAAGTTCCAGTTTGGATTTCAGAGTGTCACCTTCTCAGCCTAGTGCTACTTGTGTCCTTCTTCCTTTCTTTGCCTTCTCTGTTTCCTTCCTAGTGTCCCTCTTTACCGTGGCACCTCCCAGGCAAAGAGTCTCCCCTGACTTTTTTCCCCAATCCACATGCTAAAACAACCCTTCATTAAGTTATGAAGGCTGGGTGTGAAATGTCATTGTAAGCTCTTGCTCCACTTGGCTTTCAGAGAAGAATTCCCGAGGCTTTCAGGGTGCTGGTTCTGCTGTGCCTCTCGAGGGAGCAGCTGCAGGGGACAAGGTCCCAAAGCCGTGTGGGCTCCCAGAGCAGACAGCAGAGACTTCTTCACTGGACATTCGAGCACATTCCCAGCTCGAAGCAGAGGCAAGAAGAAAAGGGGAGCAAGGAGCTGACAGAATCCCGGAATGCTTGTGGCTGGAAGGGACCCTGTGCAGGGGTTACGACCCATGAGGGAGAGAGGCCTCTGTGTGAATGAAGGTGCAAAGGAGACCATGTGAGGACAACTTACAGATTTGATTTAACATGGATTTTATTTACCAAGAAAGGGGAGGTAGAAAGGTATAAAGAAATAGCAAAAAGGTCTCAGAGAAAGAGAGAGATGGAGAAGAGAAGACAATCAGCTAGAACTAGATATCTTTAAGGCCCTCCCCTTTATTCTGCAATTCTAGAAGGTGTGGATTCTGATATTATTATTTGCTAGCACTACAATTTCATCTTCTTCTTCATCTTATTATTCTTATTTACTATTACTAGTATTTTTTTCTTCATCTTAGTAATTCTTGTTCTTCTCATTGTTTTTCTTATTCTAGCTATTATTTAGTACTATTATTTCTTCTTATCTTATTCTTACTAGTCTTAATCTTGTTCTTCTTAAAACTCTTATACTTCTTATCCTTATTCTTTTTGTTATTCTTCCTCTTATTTTTTACTATATCTTCCTCTTTATCATTTTCTTCTTTTCTACTACAGTGTAATGCACCATCAAATAAGGAAAAGAAGTCTACCTTTTTATCTACCACCAGTTTAATATTCTAGTATATGGAGGAAATTTGAAGTCCTTCATAAGAAAAGACAAGGACCATGGTCACAGAGTCCTGTCTCTGAATTATTACAATTAGACATATTAACTAAAAGGTTGTATTTATTGGAAGTGTGAAAGCAGGTAGAAAACATGTTTAAAGACTTACAAATTATTATTGTAAGAAACCACCAGAAATACTTAGCATCACCAAATAAGCATAAACAGTTTTAATTTCGTGCTTTATTGTACTTACAGATTACTTCTTCCTATTATTATTATTATTATTATTATTATTCTTATTTTTGTTATTCCTTTTCTTCTTATAAATATTATAATTTACTAGTAATATTTCTTCATCTTATTCCTCTTACTCTTATTCAGATTTGTATTCTTATTTTTTTCGTTGTTGGTTTGGTTTGTTTATTGGAGGGGATTTTTGTTTGGTTTTTTGAGGTCTTGGGGTAGGAGGGCTCAACCATGCTCAACCCAGGCCTCCCAAGGGACAGGCACTGGGAGCTCTTCTACAAAAATTCCCAGTCTTTGCTCCCTGTCTTCTTCTTCTTCACTCAGCTCTAAGAAGCTCAGTTTGTCCCACATCCTTCTCCTGCAGCAAGGGCTTGACTCAGATGCTGTGAACACTCACATGTTCCCAATTGTCCTGGGCAAGCTCTNGACTGGGCCACCAAGTGCCCGCTGAGGGTCTGGGGTTTGGCCAGCTGGGCAAGGGGCTGGGTGGCTGGAGCTGGGGTTCACTTTATCCTGCTCCATCTCTGTCGTGCTCTAGCACAGAAACAATCCCAGGAGCTGCTTCCTCTGAGAAAGGCCCTGGTGCTCTTGTATGGCTTCCCCAATGACACAGAAAGTGGATTCGGTTCACTCTCAGCACGTTTGCAGGGGATGGGAAGCTGAGCAGGGCAGGTGAAGTTGCTGCCTTTGCCACCTCTTGTACCTCAGTAGCGATAGCAGCACAATGCTCTTGCTTCAGCTTTAAGCACCATGGCTCCCTCTCTGAGCAACAGAGTGTGTTTTCCAACTCTTTTTTCCATGAGAGAATGAGGAGAAACTTGGTCTTTTGGAGGATGGCAAGAACTTCTTACACTAAGGAATTAAGTTCAGGGTTGCTAAGTAAATGCAGCAGGGTGATGGTAGCAAGATACCCACCATGAAGATAAAACAACTCAAAAGGGAGCCTGCCTTAGAGTATATGCATAAAACTGGGAAAAGAAAGGAGGAATTAGGAACTGCTTCAGATGCAAAATGGTGACATCTGCAGGAAAACTGCAACATGGTGGGACAGCTCACATAAACAGAGCTCTCCAACGAACAAAGGGCTCATTAATAAAGACAGAAAGGTAAAATTTAGAGGAGAGTTTTCCTCCATGTGAAGAAGCTGCTTGAATGCATGAAACTGTTCTCCATATGGACAACATTTTTGCTAAGAGCTTGTGGTTCACTGATGATCATTCTGGTGATGTGGCACAATGCCAGGAATTTGTTACAGAGCCACCTCCTCATCCCCATCGGCTGAGTGTCCTTGAAACAGCTTAAGGAAGGCACATGGTAAAGAAGAATCTCAGGACTGAGCTGCAATACACCAAAATCAAACCAAACCAAACAAGTAGTATACAGAAAGCAGAAGGAAAACCAGCCTAAAAAGGAAGAATTTAAAAACACTGCATCAGGATAAAAAAAATCAGATTGAGTTCAAAGTGGCAAGGGAAGATTTAGGACAACAAGATCTTCTACAGATGCAAGGACAACAGCAAAATAAACAAGGAAAACGTAGGCCTGGAATGGTGCCCTAGTGACAGGGAAAATGGAGAGAGCTGGGAAATCCAGTGCTGCCTTTGTCTTCACCAGCAAGACCCTCATGCCTCTGTGCCCAGAGGCAGGGTTCAAGTAAGAGAGCAACTACCAGTAGTAGAAGATTAAGCTGTGAGGACACAGCTCCATGGCCTCATGAACCCAGAATAATTCTGCACTGAATTCAACACCTCATTACGGCTACATGGAATAATGGAAGTTGCTGTGAGACTCAGAGATTATAAAAGGTCCAAAGATAAACATTCCAGACAGGACACTGACAGAAATGTTTACTCAAAGCATCTTAACACACTCTTTTACAAATAAAAATATGGCAGGCTTACCACACTAAATCATCTACTTTGAAATTTCAGTTTTGGGGTCTTTTCCTTTAGTTGTACCAAATTCCTCTGTTTCCTCTGGTTCATCCACCAGTAATATCTGTGGAGTAGAAGCAAAGACAAGGCATAGAGATGCAGTTTATTATAAAACACTGGAAAGTAATCCCAGTAATCTAAAACATAACTCTAGAACTCTGCTGTCCACTTCCCTCCTCCTCACCCACTGCCTTTCAGTGCCAATACTTGAAGTTTTTGCATTGTTTGTCAGCTGGCAGACAGATTCGACACCCACACTGACTGCCAGCCAGCCTAGAAGTAAATCTGAGCAGCCAAAAAATGTCTCCTGGTTAGATGATATCACAAGGAATGCAGAACAAGAAAGAGGGAATTTCTGTGTGGAAAAAGAATTATGGTAAAGGGGCAGGGAATACCAGGCTGCAAAGCAAACAGATTTTGTTATATCTGCTCTTCACAGGATGCCTATTTTCTTCAAATCCTTCCCTCTTCCTATAACTTAATCTTGCTGAACATAAAGACAAGGGGAACAATATGTTGCCTCATTAATTGTGGATGGAGATCTATGCTGAAAAATGTTTGAAATCATCCAAGTCCTTGATTCTGGAAATAAAGAGTTGGAGGGAACTTTGAGAACATCGATCACTTTGCTGTTTTCAGGCAGTGGTCTCTGCCTCTGTGCCATATCTGACAGATACCTGGGCTCATTTGTTCTCAAAAAAAAAAAAACCCTAGAAAAGCCACTGGGAAAACCAGAACTGCTTTGTTGTGGTGGGCCAGAAAATTTATTAGAATCAATTTCAGTCCAAATGGTTACTTGAGTCCAAGGATATTTGAGACAAACCAGGCTCGATGCACTTTTTGCCAAATCCAAAGCAGAGCTATAATCTGCTGAGATTTCTGCTGGATTTGACCCAAGCCCAGGGATCCTGTAAGATCTGTCCTACACACCAGGTCAGCCAGCTGCTTGTTCTGCCCTGAAACTAAGAGCACCTTCAGAAGTGAAAATTAAAAGCATATAAACTGAAAAATACAAGAGCTGACCTAAATGTTTAGTGTATACCTCCAGGCATTTTCATATGGTTTAGGAGATTTTCTAAACCCTAAAGACAGTGGTTGGCCTGGATTTATTGTAAAATGGACTGATTACAAATGGATAAATTTATCTGATATTTTCATATCAGATAGGCAAGCTTGTAAATTTTAAGGATAAATACAAAGAACACAATTGGTTGGAGGCTTTAAAGCTAAATATGAGCAAACATGGATGCATCCTTGTTGCTTATTGTAACTTGTATTTAAAACAGGCTTCTGAACTGCAAGGAAAAAAACCTGAGCACCTGAATTTCAAATCTCCTTGGCTTGTAGGAGAAACAAACCAACCAGAGACTATTAAAACCAGAATGCATAATAACACCTAAAAATTTGTTTCTTTATATTCGTTTTGCCTGCTTTTGAACTACAATTGATAGAATTAAGAATACACAGTTGCATTCATGAGAAAAGTGAAGTGCTCAAAACTCCTGAACTTCTCAGGATCTGACATATTTTCTCTTATTTTTGTTAAAAAAAAATAAAACAGTTTGGAAATGCAATCTCAAATTCACCTCTGCAACTGCTATCAAGTGTACATGCACAGAAGTGTCACTTTTAATTTGTTCTGTTGTAGTCTATAAATTTAACTTCTCATAGTTTACCTCTCCAGAGGACTGCCCTCCTTATGAAAGGCAGAGTCTCATGGTCTCCCAGCAGCAGCTGATTGACATCCATAGCTTCAAACCCTGAGTGCTAATTAAAGAATGAGCCATTTCTCACATGCTCCATTTCTCACCTGTATCCTCCTGACCTTCATTTACTTCTTCCTCCCTTTCCTCACCTTCCTCTTCTTCATCGCTTGCTGGGTCAAGAACTTCACCGGAGGGCTCATGATCCTCACCCTCCTCAGTGTCTGAAATATAAGAAATTAGAAATACCAAAGAAAACAAATTTTACAAATTTGCATTCAGGCTTTGTTTTCATGGAATAGCTCCTAACTCCTACTGAGGGATGCAGATGTTCACATGAGAAATCCCACAAAATCTTCTCTGTTTAAAATCAAGTTTGTATAATAAGCCATGACGCAGAGTAAAATAACTCACAGGCTTCTCAAGACAGTTGTATCTCATGCTGTGTGAAATAAAACAGATACATACATATTGTGCAGTTTATGAATGTCCTTGGAAGTTCCAAACAACAATACATGGAAAATCATAGGAAAAACAAAACCAAACACAAAAACCTGTCACACCACTTGGTATTAAACCCGTAAAATAATGATTACTATAGTCAAAGCATGGAGTTTCCAGATAACAACATATAAACATATACCTGATAGAATGTTCTTCTCTTCAGTTGCCTCAGCTGATCCAGCATTGGAGGCCGGCAGCTCCTCAGAATGGGGAGTCCAGGGTGTTAATTTGGTAATTTTTAACGCTTTCCACATTAGATCAACAGGTAATGGTGCTGGTTCCTCCTCTTCTTCCTAGAAGAGAATCCATGAAATCCAGTATCTCATCCTACAGACAGTAACTAAGATGATGTGTTAGTCTGCTAAAACCTCCTTATCTAGGATCAAAAAGGAAATGACCTTGAAAGTATTTACAGGTGGAGGAACTTCAACAGCTGCAAATCTTGGACAAGAACTGCACTTGGAGCCCTGATCAGGTCAGTTGGATATCACTGATGACTGACACCTCATGCTTTGTTTGGTAGATGCTGGACTGTCTCACACAGAAACAGACTGAAAAAACACTTGTTTCTGCCTCAATCTTTGCCTGGGGAAGACATTTGAAAGGGTCTAGGAAGTAGTAAAATTGCGCGCAGAGCTTATGGTTTTGAAATGAGAAAATAGTTTTTAAATTTAAAAAAATCTTTTTTTTTCTACAAATATGAAGGAGTCAATAATTGAATCATTGTATTATTAGCTAGTTTCTTCTGTTTTTTTAAATGGGCTTTGTTCTGTAACTATTTCAACTAAAGCAAAAGGGCATTTTTTTTTCTACTTTGGTGACAGCACTGTCCCTTGCTTTAAAAACTCATCTAAGAATTCCCAGCTGAATGAAGGAAACACACATTACTCTGGATACTCCTATGAATCTGATACTTAATTTGAGGGGCTCTTGCTGATAGCTGGAAAAAAGCAAATCAGTCTCCAATCTTTGCAAAACTACGTCATAATTGACAGGATTTTGATGATTATGATTTTATCCTTCAGAAATGACTGCTGCATCACAGAGTTTTCCAAGAGTGTGCAACAGGAACTAATGTGTCAGAAAACAGAGGCAGCAAACTTGAAGTTAAATGTGGCAATTTTTCTTGAAATCAACCAGTAACATTAAAATATATTTCTTACTTCTGTAGCTATTTTTGCACCATATCAATGAGAAGTGTCTCAGAACATTAGTGCATAGAGAAGGGAAAACAGACTTTGATCCCAACCCCTCCCTACAATTATTAGAAGCTGTGGATATTAAGCTCCTAACATGACCAGAACCACAACAGGATATATTTCCCAAACATGACTCTGCTGGAAATTACAATTTGTATGCATAGCACCAAGGAGTTCAGAAATACAAAAGATATTGCTCATTGTTTTCTGGTGTTCAGAAGAAAATGCAATCAAGGCTAAATGTGCATACAAATATATCTGTAGTCCTCTGACTTGAAATGTTCTGGGAAGAAAATTTTCAAATGTTTTGGGAAGGTCCCGATTCTTTTTAAGCAGAAAGGATTCATGTCTGCAAGCAGTGCAAAATCACACCTTGTACTTTTCAAAGCTTACACAGTAGAGAACATAAAAAAAGAAAAGCAAAATGAAACCTCATTTAGTTCTTAAGAATGCATGACTTTCCACCCTTTTTGACTTATAAGATCTACTTTAACATCACTGTCTGTAAGGCATTTTATATATTCCTCAACAATAGATCTGATTTACTGAGTCCTCTGATTCTCACTACAACTTGCATTATTTCTTTTACCTCCATTGGTTGTATGTATTCACCATGCTGCTCACATCCAATATCAAAAATGAATTTGCCACGACCTAAAGGCTGCATAAAAACACAAAGACATCAGGAGAACTGAACAGTTAATCCATTCTAAGCACAGAAATGTAAAATATCCTTTACTAAAAATTCCATACAATAGTCAGTAACACTACAGTTTGAAAGCAACGTTGCAAAGAACCTTGGCATTGTGTCCCACAGAATAATTCAGTTTCATGTGTTACACTTATGGTACAGGAAATACTACAAAAGATCAGAAACCTAGCTTCTTATTTTAAGTGGAAATAGGTCATATTAAGGGAATTCCATGCTAACTGTTCAGATAAATAGAAAGAGTTCCTGAACTCTTACCTTTCCATTGAGAAACCTGCCCTTAAATCTGTAGTTTAGGTGGATAAGTTCAGCTGGTCCATTCTGGATTCCATTTACCCAACAACCAACATACTTAGATCCTGTGTTTTTATAGACATACGTGCCTTGCCCATGCCTAGGGAGAAAAGAATAATTTTGTTTTATACCAGTGAATATTAAGAATTTAGGCTGTTGTTGTAATTAAAACTGTATTAAAACTGTATTAATTAAGCAGCTGAAACTACTCAAGCTGGACTAAATTGCCAAGGTCACCCCTGGACTTCATTTGCTGCAGTCAGACATGCTCTGAAAATAACATTTGCGTTTTAATGCCATTGGGTGACTTGAAACATCCCTGTGAGAATGAAACAAACCTCTTGTTGTTAGCCCATTCTCCAGTATAGGTGTCTCCATTTGCATACAGATATTCTCCATAGCCCTGTCTCTGGTCATGTGCCCAGTCTCCTTCAAGGACAAAAGGATAAAGCAGTGTGAGACCTGGTTTATTTCACTGTGATGCAGGGGCCAGTTTGTAACGTTATCATACAAGTATTAGAGAAGGAAAAGAAAGCTATGGCACTGCTGGGATTTCTCACTGTTCCTTACACCACTTCTTACTCTAAACTAGAGTCCCTTGCTCTTTTTTCATCAGTCTGTTCCTCTCCACATGTATTTATGCTGCTGCCTGACCTCCCTTTCCATTTTTCCATAATTATCTGTCTCCATTATCACCCTCTATTACCATTACGAACACATAACAACCCAGTCCTATCTTTAAATTGGGTAATGCATTACAGTTGCATTAGATAATGTGACATTTCCACACAAATTTAAAGAAGAACTACTTTAATTTGACTCATTTGCTGAAGTTGTCATGTCAGTATTGGGGCACATATATAAAGGATGCTAGATGGTTTGTATCTTAATTATTTTTCTAATCAAACTTAAAAGAAATTAAAAAACCTCAGTGTGTATGTTCCTGCAAGGCAAGATCTTTTTGCTCTCAGCTTTTAGCCCTCACAATGTGAACATCTTTTCCTTCCTAGCTTAGAAATGATAGGGGGAATGATATTATCCTTTGAAACTCAACTCATAGATTCTGATTGCTTCAGGTACTCTCCAGCAAGCAGGGAAACTCTGAATGTCAACTTCTTCAAACTTCAGGTGTCCCAATCCCTAAATAAGGGCTCTAATATGCAGCTTATTTTTTTTTTTTTAGCAATAGACTTAATAAATGTCCTAACATAAATTCCCATAAATAAACCCCAAGCTCCTCAGAACTATTATTGAAAAGGGAATAAGAGGAAAATATCTTGTAGCAAATGTATCTGCTTAAAATAAGGCATTCTCCAATTCACTTTTTCTTTTCATTTGTGGGAGGAGGAGGAGTGAGGATGCAATGTGTCCTTTTGGCTACAGAAATCCTTGCAACTGTGTTCAGTGCTTTACCTGCATATTTTGATCCATCTGGATAAAAAAATACACCTTTGCCATGCTTTTTGTTTTGAAGGTAGCTCCCAGTGTAGATAGCACCGTTTTTAAACCTGTAGGTCCCCTGAAACACATTTGGTACAGATGAAATACCCATCAGTTCTCACACTGGTTTCAATACAGAGCCCAAATAACAACTGCAGAAGCAGAACCACAACCAGGGCCGGTGTCTTACAGTTCCACTCCTCAAACCATTCTCGTATTGCCCTTCGTAAGTGTCGCCATTGGGGAGCAGGGCCTTCCCAAATCCATGCCGCTGCCCTTCGGAATTGCGATCGCCTTCATACTCCTGACAAACGCGGAGGGAAAGTGGATAAAGGACTGGAGCTGGCAGAAGCCAACCTCCTCAGAGGGAAACAGTGATTGAGGAAAGCTGCTCCTGCTCGGCTTCAGTCACACCCTGGCACCTCGGGGCTTTTCGGCTCACAAGTGAAAAGCGTGGGTGCCTTGTTTCAAACCCATGGTAAAAGCTGGAAGGGCACAGCCGCACACCCGAAACCCCGAGCCTGAGGGGCTGCCCCTGGGGAACTCCCCCCTGCCCGCCCCGGCGAGCACTGAGCGCCTCATCCCGGGGATGTTCCCTTTCCCTTTCCCTTTCCCTTTCCCTTCCCCTTTCCCTTTCCCTTCTCATTCTCGCTCCCCTTCCCGTTCCCTTTCTCATTCACATTCCCTTTCCCTTCCCATTCCCCTTCTCATTCCCTTTCTCTTCTTGTTCCCCTTCTCGTTCTCATTCCCTTTCCCCTTCCCATTCCCTTTTTTTCCCCTTTCCCATTCCCCTTTCCCTTTCTGTTTCCCATTCCCTTTCC
>VXBR01001461.1:286766-398338 GCA_013400215.1 Cisticola juncidis
TTCCCTGTTCCCCGTTCCCCGTTCCCGTTTCCCGTTCCCCGTTCCCCGTTCCCGTTCCCCGTTCCCCGTTCCCCGCTCCCCGTTCCCCGTTCCCATTCTCTGTTCCTTTTCCCTTTTCCTTTCCCCGTTCCCGTTCCCTTCCCCTGCTCCCCGCTGACCCCGATGCCCCGCGCGGCCTCCCCGGCCTCGGAGCCCTCCTCGGAGCCCAGGTCCGACATGGCCGCGGCGTCGCGGTCGCTGTGACAACCGAGCGGGCCCGGCGGGGCCGCCCCTCCGCGGGAACCCGACACGGCCGCGGGAAACAAAAATCAGCTCTCCAAGCTCCGTGTGAGAAAGTCGGCATTAAAGATTCAGCGTTTTAGGGACATGGGGATGGCCCCCCACAGCATGCACGTCAGTCATCAAAGCACTTACCTATTTATACATTTCGGCAAAGAGATTATGTTCCTTGGTTTACAATTCACACAGTTTCTCCTCATTAATTAGTGTTCTGTATGCTATTCGTTATTGATTTCTCGCTTCTCATGCTAATTAGTCTGCTTTTTTCAGTCTTTTAATTATCTTTTTCTCATCTCTGCTTTCTGTAATGTGGTTTATAAAATCTGTTCCATTCTCAACAATAAATTTCCCTCCCAGGCTCTGCTAACTTCCTTCTCCAGGTCTGAGGGCACTAAAGTAAGTCGAGCCCTAAACTCTTAATTGGTTTTTCTAAGACATGGACATCACTCAGAGTTTGCCTGTCAACTGTTAACTATTATTAACAGTTAACTATTTTTTCTATTAACTCTTCCACCGATTAGAGGTCTTCTCAACATTTCCCCCACTGCTGCACAGGCTCCTTTTAAAACAGAGCTGGACTCTTCAGTGGTGCCCAGCATCAACATGAAGAGCTAAAGCCATGAAATACAACACAAGGAGTTCCACCTCAAATGGGGAAGAATTTCTCTGTGTTGAGGGTGGCAGAGCTCGAACAGCTGCCCAGAGAGGACACAGAGTTCCCTCTCTGGAGACATTCCAGACCCACCTGGATGTGCTCTGTGTCCCTGCTCTGGGTGGCCCTGCCTTGGCAGGGTTGGACTGGGGGATCTCCAGAGGTCACTCCGACTCTCTGCCTCTTCCCCTCAGCTTTTCCCAGCCAGTGCCTTTTGTGTGTTGGAACTGGAGACAACTGGGATGTGACCTGAGACCCCTTCAGCCTTCTGAGAGCTCCCAGTAGTTCAGCTGGTCTGGCCTGAGAACATTTTAGATCGGGGTTCCATTCCTCCATCTAGATTCTTTTATTTTTAGGTGGGTTTATTGATGTTCAGGAATACAAATCCACTTTTTGTTTTTTCTTATACAGGACTCAGGCACCATCACTTTGCACAGTAATTTAATAGCCAAGGATTCACAAGAGGAGCCAGACAAGGATATGCTTGGTGAAAACAGTGAGCAAGACAAGCTCTGGACAGAGCAGGTGACACTTCTGAGGCAGACAGGATTGGCAAGTGGCTGGAAAATGTGGTGGAAGTCACCTTATGCCCTAAATCAAAGCTTCACCACCCAAACCAGAAGAAAAACAGGGGTCATCACTACAGAAAGACACACCATATTCAGGTGGGTTTGTTCCTTTTCATAGCTAGAAATCTAAATAGCCAGTATTTAAATTAATGTATGAATAGTAATAAGGTGTCACTTCTGTGACAGGTCTCTTTTTGTCTTCAGCTGAGTAAAGATGAAAAAGGAAGAGACTATTGCTAAATACCTCTGTGTTCATAGGAACCCTTCTGGTTATGTTAATGTTCAGTTACTCATCTGAGAGCCCTTCGCCTTTGAAGGAGTTAAGAATGCTGAAATCAAATTTTGTGAGCTGGCAGAGCATTAAGAAGATATACATTTATTGACTCTGAACTGTATGGTTATTTCTCTTTCCTGCACACTCCCAGCATTTGACTAGGGAAGCCTAATTTGCATAATGTACTGTTAATAAGCAATTGCAGAATATGCAAACTACTGCTCTGCTCACATCCTGCAGAGCTGACAGGAGTGCACATCATCTGAAACACAGTCTGTGCAGTTCCTTTTTTCTTATTCTTGATGATGCCTCTGTTTCTCCCTTGCACCTAAGATTGGCTAAATTCTTTCATCTATGATAAGGTAATGTCTCTAATTATAAAAGTGCTCACTTGACCTGTGCGTGGCAAATTCATTCTAGGCAGACACTGAGGCTCAGAGTGACAAGAGAATTAATGTTTGGAATGCACAGGGAGGAGCTCCCTGTTAAACTCGATGACAAAAATAACCAGACGTGTCTTTTGGCCTGGAAGGTGACGTGGCTCAGGGAACAGCTGTGACACAAACAGGAAGCAGTGACAAGACATCATTCACTCCCTGGATGACCAATAATAATGATCATTAACTGCTCTTGCTTATTTCTGAGTTCTGAAAGAGGAAAAGGGTCTGAAGTAGCTCAGTTTTCTTGAGAATCAGCTAAGAACGCTTTCTTTTTAAAAGTTGAGCTGCTCAGCACCCAGAGGTGGCAGGTAGAATAAATCTGGATCTATCTGATTCCTTTACCACAGGATCATTTTACTTAAATGAGGGAGGCATCATTTAAAGTTTTCTATTCCTAGAAACTGTCTTGTGAGGACAGCTACAGCTTATGTATAACTAATGACAGGAAGAATTTATTTTGTAGTTTCTTGCTTCTAGTTGAATTTGAATGTATTTCAATGTCAGATTAAA
This sequence comes from Cisticola juncidis, assembly GCA_013400215.1. Taxonomy (NCBI): domain Eukaryota; kingdom Metazoa; phylum Chordata; class Aves; order Passeriformes; family Cisticolidae; genus Cisticola; species Cisticola juncidis. The sequence goes on from VXBR01001461.1 coordinate 289,491, forward strand.
GTTAAGCTTCAGGTATGTCACTGCTGAAAGGAAATCTGCTATCACCCTTATTTTCTTGTTCTTTTCCCTTTTCTGTCAAAGGACCAATGTTTTTAAGGTCCTGCTGATCTTGTATTCAAATTCCATTTGTCCAAAGTCCCTTTGGGGTAATTTGTGCTGATTACCTGCTGTGCCCTTGCTGCTGGCTGAGCTGGCAGCTGCCAGCACAGACTGCCACTCACCCTGGCAGAGACAGCAGAGGCTGCCACAGCTCTGAGTGACCCTGAGGAAGCTCCTGGTTTGCATTTGACAGAAGCCCCATAGGGAGCCAGAGCTCCACTAAAATCCAAAGCCCTTGCTGCCAGAGCTGCTTAAAAACAGAGACAACAACATAGGGAAGGAAAATGCTGCTGGGCTCAAGATGCCAGAAGAGGAGAGGACAGCCCTGGATGTCCTTTTATCCTGCCTTGCAAGTCCTCGCTTTGCTTTTAAGCTCCTCTTTTGGTTTTCAGCTCCTCTGCAGAGAGAAATGGCCAAAAAACACTTTTAAGGCTTTATGTTCCTATTTCTCCTTGGACTTTACTCTCTCTTATCAGGGGGAGACTCTTGCAGTTCAGGGATTTTGCAGGGAAAATGCTGCTGTGCCAACAACCTGAACTCTTCCTTCCAGCACTGACCAGGCTCTGAAAACACACATTGCACAATGAAAATTAGAAACTGTAGGACTATTTATTGACCTCTGTATTTCAATCAGTTTCTTGTTTCAAAGGGGTGATAAAAATACAGCAGGGTGGACACACGGCCTCTGATGAGGTAAAGGCAGCGTGGTGCTTAATTCCCACTAGTGCACTTTGGAATTCCTGCCCTCCAGGAGCTGGCTGACCTCTGCCCCTATCCTGCCATGCATCCTTCTTCAGGAGCAGTGCCTCAGTGAGCCAGCAGTGGGGCTCAGGGAGCTGCCTTTTCATCTTCTGCCATCAAAATTAACAGGACCAGTGGAGTTAATCTGCCTGACTCACAGGTTGCTTTCCTCACTTCACACTTTACTCAATCACTCCTGAGTTGGTGACTCTGGGAGGGCCAGCCCTTGGCACTCAAGTCAGTTTGAGTTTTGCTCAGTTAGAGATGCAGGTGATCCTTCATTGCTTTTGCTGGGGCAGACCTGGACAGGATTATGTCTTCTGTCAAGACTTTAAAGAACAGAAAACTGCAAGGAAATATATTTTTCTCTCTTAGAAGACTGTAATTTCCATCTTTCTCCTTATAAAAGTGTAATGCATGGCTGGTAACAGATATTAGCAAAATGTAAACAGGAGCTGCCAGGAAAAACTTAACGAAATTAGATCTGTTCCTCCTGACACTTAAATATAAACCAGATTGTTTTCAACAGCCTTTCTGGAGGAAAAATGTGGGATTAAGGAACTGAAATATTATCCTAAGGAGAGTTCTTGTTTGGGAATATACATTTCAGGTCTTTTTAATATTCTGCAATATCATCAAGCACAATGTCAATATTTTCTGAGATCATGGGAACAAACAGTGGACAAAGTGGAATTTACTGTCACTAATTTCCATATACTGGGTTTTTTTAATCCAACTGAGAATTAAGCAAAATTCTGAAAGTCAAAATCCTTTGCGGAATGGGAACTTCTCTCCACACAGCCCCTTTTAAGCTCTTTACTGGCAAAATGATATCTGTTTACTCTGTGTGTGTGCCAAGTGAAGATAGCCTCTTTTTGTGCTCATAACTAAGTCAGAAGAACAAGCAAATGACCTTTCCAGCCACTCAGTTTACAACTGCCTCCTCCAAGTACAATTAACATTGCATATCCTGAAGGCAGGATGATTCAAAAACTTAAGTTTGTGTGAAAGCCATTCTTGAAATACAGATAATGCCTTTTTTGTCTCTTGGCTAAATATGACCTTTCATTTCCCTCCTGCAGATTATCCAAGGGAAAATGTTCTGCTGTATTTATATCCTGCCTCCCATTTCTCTGACCTCACTGCTCAATCTGAAGTACAGACTGCATTCCATTCTTCAGACATCTGGGAAAATTTTAAGGTTTTTCCTTTTACCTAAAGGGTCTCCCTTTCCCCTAAAATGCAGTGGGGACATACAGAGGTCGCTTTGGTTCCATTTAGGAAATTGTTGCTGATATTTTTGTCAAGACTTTGATGTCAGTCAATGTTACTAGTGATACCAAGAAAGCAGTAGGCATTCATGAGATTAAAAAAGAATTCTCGTCAGCATAAGAATAAAGCAGCACCAATATTACAATTTCCTTATTTTCTCTGGAGGTGTTTTTGGTTTGGCGGGGTGGTTTTTTTTTTGTTGGTTTTTTTTTTTTTTTTTCATTAAATAAAACCCCTAAACTTCTTCATTCAGGCAGAGCTTGTAATGACATAAAGCTCAAGCAGCCCCATCCTTTTGTCTATGCCCACTGAAGTCCTAATCTGGTAATTCAGAATTAATTCAATAGACAATAATGAATGGAATACTAATAAATGATAATGATTAATAATGAAATAATTGAGGTAGATGGGACTAATTTGCTGTCTCCTCATTCCTGCCAGCTTTATACTTCCTCTTCTTATTCATGGCTTGCAAGGCAATTGTTTTAATGTAAGCTCTGTTAGGTCTGCTTATTATTTTACCATGGTTCTGGTATTTGATTTCTGCTACAGTGTGCCTCAGTGCTCCCTTCTCAGGTAACTACCCTTCAGTGATCAAATCTGCAAGCAAGGAGAAAGGAAATCTGCCAGCAGCTACCTGCCTAATTCACTGTTTACTCCTCAGCAATTGTTTCTGTAGCCATATCTTGCACTTCCACATGGTTCTCCAGGAAATTTAAGAGTAGAAATAAAGGCAAAATACCAAGAAAAAATATCACATTTCCTGCAGGAAGCAGAATTAAATTCTGCTTTAATTAAGTTCCTCAAAATAGATGCTCATTTTGTGACAGACGATGGTCTACAGGATGTTTCACAGATTCCATCTATAATAATAATACAGCTTGGTTGTGTTTTGGCCTTGACTGTGTGTTTGTTGTTTGGTTGTTTCTGTTTTAAATTCTGCATTCTCAGAACATTCTTGTTCATTTTTCTGTGAGCAGGTGGCTGAAGGTGTGAGAGCTGCTCCAGGGAACCTCCATCCCTACTGCAGGAGCCACCAATCTCAGGAGCAACAGGCCACGAGCAGCAGCTCTGCCCAGGGCTCCCTCCAGCAGATCCCCAAAAAACACCACTGCTGCCACAGCCACTTTTTAAACAGACTCAGGAGGAGTCAAACAGCAGGAGATGGTTTAACCATCCCACTCTCCAGGCCCCTGGAAAGCCTTGGGAAGAGTCAGAGCAGGCAGCGCCCAATAGACAACTCACAGGTTTCAAATAAATGCTGTTATTTCTAATTGTCCCCTCCAGACTGACCAATATCTATCCTTATGTAGGCATCTTTATACAGTTTTACTGCCCCTCCCTGTCCATGTTCCAGATGTTACAGGGTGTTTTCTTCATAAATCATCTTTAGTACTCAGGTATTGCCCTGCTCTGCTTGGGAGAAGCCTGTGCTGGCCCAGTGGTCTTGTCTGCTGGTGTCTTTTCCTAAAGCTACCCACTGGTGATTCCCACTGGATTTCTGGCAAGATACATGCAATGAAAGTACCAGTGTGGAAATTCTGTGGTCATGTTAATGTGGTGCTAAGCCAGCACTAAAATTTCTCAACAGGCAGCACATGATGTGCTAACTCAGCTCGACAGCTTCCAGCCCCACCAAGTGCCCATATACTCCAAACATACAGGCACAGCCCTCAAAGCCTCTCTTTTTTTTGGCTCTTTTGGATATTTTTGGTTTTGTCTGCCAAAGCTCGATGGCAGGTTATGTCTGGATTGCACCCAGGGCTGCTGTCAATTGCTTGTACAATATTCCAGCTGGTCGGATGGGAAAACAAAGGATGTAAAACTAATGAAGGCAGCCAAAACCAGTGATTATATCAGTCCTCAGAATCCTGCTGCTTGTCGGGAATAAAGTCTAAGTAAATATCGATTTTAAATAGTCAAATACTATTTAACAACCCATTATTATGTAAATAAGTTATGAAATTTTCTTAGTCCCCTAAGACAAAGCAATCACTTGGTGGCTAAAACAGATTAGTCTTTGTCATCTGTGCAATTATGAATCACAAAATATATTTTTAATGCAATTTACTGGGAAGAAAATAAATATTTTTATCAGCTAAGAGATGCAATAGTTGGCATCCAGACCTCTGCTCAGCCAGCATCACCTGTTCAGTGAAGGAAAGATGACACTGACATCCACTGACTTCAAAGTGTTTTGCTTTTTCTGCACTTGAGGAGTTAGGAGCTCCACTTGTGAAAGTAAAATTTAACTGTTAACTGGGAAATCAGAGTATCTCTTCTGAGAGAAGCACCATCACAACCACACAAAAGCATCTGCCAACTCAGACATCTTTACCTCTGTTTGCTTTTGCACACAAGAGCTCATCCTTTTCTGTTTCCTCTGGTACGAACATTGCCAGGGGTTTGAAAAGCCAAACCACTGCCACACATTCTACCCAACACAACAATTTCCTGGACCAAACTCTTAATTTGTGTTTCCTTCTGGAAAGCAACTGGCAAAGCAGGACTTGTGTTTGCTGTTCTGCGAGGCTCCAGATTACACATGTTATTTTAAATCTTGTGTGTGTGTGTTCTGTTTTTTTAACCATGCAGATCTCCTTTCATCTCTGCCTGACCTCTGGCCCCTCTGTGCTGCTCCACACCAGCAGGCTGTTGTGCAACCAGCAGCACAAGCTCCTGCTGCTGCCTCTCCCTGTATTCCTACTTACTTGATGGGTTCTGGCAATTGTAGCTGCTGCTGACCCACACTGGCAGAGCAGAGACAGCAGCTGTGCCAAGTGTGGCAGCCAGCAGGTTTCAGGGATGCCAGGGGAATGGATTACAGGAAACATTTATTTGAATGGGAGATGCAGTTTCTACTTTAAATGTGAAAAATACCAGGGTTTTCTGGGGCTGTCTGGCTCGTGCTTTTTGCAAGCTGCTTGTAACAGAATAGTAAGATACTCAAAGAAAGTTAAATTCTTTAAGGAATTTAAAAAGGGCCAAGGCAACAGCAATTTTTTTTTAATAAATGAGGATTTCACATAATGATGAATAGTTGTGATAATTTGGGATGGCTAACCGTGTATCCAGATGCACTGTGATGGGTCTGACCTTTTCTGCTGAAGAAAGACGAATCATTTTTCTTGTGTGTGTGTCTGTGCACCAGTCTGAATAGACAGTGCCTGGCTTCCTTCTGTTGCTGGTTTAGAAGTGCAGCCACATAATTCTTGCAACTCATCTTCTCAGAAGGTAATATTGGTGATGATCAAGAGCAGTGCATTAACTTTCCAAGTGGGACATTTGTAGCATTTGCAGAAGTGATTTTTTTTAATCTCTGATTCATTACTTACAAATCTCAGCAAGAACCAATGTGGATATAATCAATGGATTCAATATCTGCCACCAACAAGCTTTAAAGCAGCAGATTTTACAGCACCCACCTGCATTTGCAATGGTTCAGATGCAACTCTGAGACCCTGATTCTGCAAATGTGAAAATAAGGGTGAAAGGTTCCTTTACTGCCTGGGAGAAGGTAAAGGAAGGATGTCCTGGGATCATGGAGCAAAGCTGAGCACGTGTCCAAGTGTTTGACATGGGGAGCCTCAGGAACATCACACTGGGAATCAGAGTTTCTTTTATTGATATTCCCAGCACAGGCAATGCAAGGTAAGAGGGGAAAAAAGAACAATATTGGACACTTCAGTGAGTGCCTTAAGGGGGTCACTTGTCAGGCATGTGGTGCTCTACAAGGGACAGACTTGGACAAATAAACCTACATGAGGTTTAGCAGCTATTCAGTCTTTGATGAATGAAACAGCAGAGGGATTGTTGCTCTGCCGAGGTGGTCATGATGAAGAAATACACCTGCAGTGGGAAGTGTGCATTTATATAAATTGACCTTTGATACGTGGTTTCTGAAACACTGCAGGAATGGGAAACCAGGAGACAACTAAAATAAATGCCCTTAATGAAGCCCTGCTGAATGTTTCCTTTGGCTTTCAGATGATCTGTGAACATTTGGCACCAGAAATACCTTCATGCATGCCTGACAGTGCTGCAGGGAAGCAGCTGCGCACACCTGCCCAGGCTGGGGGCTGCCTGCCTGGGGATCCCTCTGGCAATGCTGGGCAGTGCAGAGGGGCCAAGCCACCACTCTGGAGCACCTGGAGGGGAGGAGGCTGCCGGGGTGACAGACGGGGACAGCAGGGACAAGGGAGCATCTTTTCCCTCTCTGGCAGGACAGGGGTGAGCTGGGGTTCTGCCAGAGGCCAAGGGCAGCAGCTCACAATCACAGAATGGTCAGGCTGGAAGGGACCACAGTGAGTCACAGGTCCAACCTCCCCGGTGGACGTGGCACAGGATTGTGTCCAGATGGTTCAGGAATATCTCCAGTAAGGAGACTCCACACCTTCTCTGGACAATCTGTCCCAGTGCTCGGTCACTGTTCAGGTGGAACTTCCTGGGCATCAGTTCCTCCCCACTCCTCTTGTCTTCTTGCTGAGCATCAACGAAACAGAGCCTGGATCCATCCTCTTGACATGCTTCTTTAGATATTTATATATATTAATGAGGAGCCCTCTCAGCTGGCTCCTCTCGAGGATGAACGGCCTCAACTCCCACNCAGAATGGTCAGGCTGGAAGGGACCACAGTGAGTCACAGGTCCAACCTCCCCGGTGGACGTGGCACAGGATTGTGTCCAGATGGTTCAGGAATATCTCCAGTAAGGAGACTCCACACCTTCTCTGGACAATCTGTCCCAGTGCTCGGTCACTGTTCAGGTGGAACTTCCTGGGCATCAGTTCCTCCCCACTCCTCTTGTCTTCTTGCTGAGCATCAACGAAACAGAGCCTGGATCCATCCTCTTGGGTGCTTCTTTAGATATTTATATATATTAATGAGGAGCCCTCTCAGCTGGCTCCTCTCGAGGATGAACGGCCTCAACTCCCACAGCCTTCCCTCATCACAGCGATGCTCCAGTCCCTTCATATTCGAGGCTGAACAGCCCCAGCTCCCACAGCCTTCCCTCGTCACAGCGATGCTCCAGTCCCTGCATCTTCGTAACCTCCGCCAGACCCGCTAAAGGAGCTCCACTTTCTCTCGTCCTGAGGAGCCCAGACCTGGACACAGCATCCCAGAGAAGTCTCACCTGCTGTAAACAGAAGAGCAGGACCACCTCCCTGCCCTGCTGGCACTGCTCTCCCTAAACCAAAGGCTTCCCTCGCAGGCTCCTCCTCCGCGGNCGGGCCGGGCCGGCCGGGGGTGCCGGCGAGCGGCGGCCGCGGGGGCGGGCGTTCCGTCACCCTGCCGGCCACCGGCGCTCCGCCGCCTTTTGTCTGCTTTTCCCCCGTTTATTTTTATACTGCCAGGAGCTCCCCATCCTGCTGGACGGGGGGCGCTCCTCGGTTCCGGGGGTGGCGCCGCAGGTTGGTGCCCCGGGGCTGCCGGTGGGGTCCGAGACAGAGCCCGGCCCTGCCCCACACCTGCCCTGCCTGTGGGTCCCGGGGGAAGGCGGTGCCTGCCCCTTCCCCGGCTCGGCTCCCGCTGCCCTTGACCTTTGGGATGGCCGGAGCCGCCCTGGTCGGTCCTGCCTGTCCCAGGGCTCCAGCTCACAGGCCTGGGCTCCTCTGTGGCTGAGCCGCGGGGAACCCTTTCCCTCACCCTGTATTAGATAAAACGCGGCTATTTAAGGCCCGGGAGTGATGGATTTGGCAGGTTCTGGCTCAGGTGCAGAGCTGCCGGGTATTAAGCACAGCGTTCGTTTGATCCGCGTGTGTGCGAAGGCGTTTGGAGCCCTTGAGGACACCCCGGGGAGGGTTTGGTTACCCGGTGTCTGCAGACACTGAATTAATCCCAGCCCCGGGGGAGCTGCGCTGGGGCCGGGCGGGACCTTCCCCCTGCCGCTCCAGCACAGCTGATCCAGGGTTTGCCGTGTTTGCAGGGGGAAAAGCCGCTCACCAGCGACTGCTTTCCCGAAATAGGGAGGAAGGTATGCTTCAGCGAAGGATCAGTACCAAGTTTGAAAGGTAAATACGGTTTCTAAGTAAATACGGGAATATCGCTTTGTATGTTGCAGTAGAGCAAGGAGGAAGTGAAGGGTTGGTTTCGCTATTGGCAGAAATAGTTGCTGAAAATGAAAGAACATAAAGCAAGTTTGAGTGATTGAATGGGGCACTGTCCTTGGGCTTCATCAGTAAAACTGAAATATAAAAAATTGTATGGGTAAACTACTTGTTATGTGTTGTGGGCTATTCCTGTGATTTCTGAAGTACAGCTTGCGTTTTAAAATTTGCTTTAATCTACAGCAAAATGTGATCTTTACAACCTGTTATCACAAGTTTTATTGCCAAAAATTTCTTTGCTTAGGTGTGATGCCTTGAGAGGCTGCCTAGAACAGAGGTTAGACAGTGATAAAGGAATAAAGTAGGTATTTATTTGAAAAGCCTTCAAAGGATACACCTTGGGCAAGACAAGAGCCTGGCAGGGGCTACAACCAAGGTGTAGACCATGTGGACCATGGATCTCATGTTTTCACACTTTTATAAATTTTGGTCCATTTGGGATTAATTGTCCAATGACAGCTTCAGGTTATGAAGTCCCATCCTCCCACATTGCTCTCCTCAATTTCTGTTTATGCTTTTTGGGCCTGAAGCTGCAATGGTGTCCTTGGTTCTGGGGCTGGAAAAGGATTGTTCTGTCTGACCAAACTGTGAGGAGAACTGACCAACACCTTATATGAGGTTCAGAGTTATGTACTAATGCAGTACAGAATCTGGAAAATGTGAAAGCTAAAACTTAAGCCACCATTCAGAGGATTTTTAAAAATATTTATTAAAATGCACATGAATGTCAGAGGAACTTAGAGATATGTGGGGACAGAAACAAGTTGTTGACAAGTAAATGAGAACTCAGGTGTTCCTGCCTGCAGTACATCAAATTAAATCAGCCCCTATCAAGTGAAGTGAGGCTGCAGTTCTCTGTGTGCTGCTGATAGTGCAGTCATCTTTGCTGGGAAGTGCCTGGGATCCCTGGGGTAGTGGGATTTATCCTAAGGACACACTGTTGGGAGGTGCTGTGGGTACAATCTGTGCAGCAGGTGCAGATGTGCAGCCTGGCGTGACCACTGAGCATTGAAACATTTTGTAAGATGTGTGAAGTCTTTTCCTGTGCTTGCACTAGAACCATTAAATAGTAACCTGCTAAACAATTGCTTTGCTCTAATGATAATTGCCCTGTCCTATTATATATTAAGAGAACTGCTTCAGGATGTTCTCCCCTGAGGTTTGAGCTCAGGTGTTTGTTTTTTGCTGACTTCTCAGGTTTTTTTCCCACTGGGTATTTCTGTCACCTCACTTGGTGTGGTTGGTTAAATAATGTTGGTGTTTGAAGAGTGGACTGTGAGAGAGGAGAAATGGGGTTTAGGATAACCCTGAAATGAATCTTTTACTGCTGGAGGCAAAATTCACTCCTGCTGTGAGCTACTTGTGCCAACCTTATTTACTTCTTACCTTTTTTCTCCCACTTGGAGCTATCTGCAGCTCATTTCAACCGAACACAGATAACTGATGAGAAATTGTTGATTTGAAATTGGAATTTTGGTAATGTGACCTAACCAGCCAGCTGTGGCTGTAAGGGGCAATCCCAGCTTTTAGTCCTTGTCCTTATGCTCCTGCTGCCTTGGATTCATCCAGCGTGGCAGTTTTGTGGCCACTGAATGAGTTAATATTCCCTGTTGGATCAGATGTATTTCAGGGCAGGATTTCTGATGGATCAGGCTGAACCATGGCTGTAGGACTACAGGATTTGACACAAGGGAGGCAGGGATCTTTATCTGGAGTTGGGAGAGGGGAGGAGGGGGTAGGGTTGCACTTTCTTTAACCTCTGCAGCCTCAGAGAGGAGGTAGGAAGCTCGTGTTGGGCGGGAATGATTATGGGGTTTGATTAATTGCACAATCTGATTCAGGGCCAGGGAGAGGGTGGAACATGCCAAACAAGATTAGCAAGTCAATTCACTTTTAGGATAGGGAGGTGGCAAGTTGAACCAGGGCACTGTAGAAAAAATAGAGGTATGACAAAAATGTGTTAGCGTAAAGGAGCAGAGCCCTGATCTTTGGGTGGGATACTCAGTTATGTAAAGGGAATAGTGTTCCTCTGTTTCTGGGGAGAAAGCCTGTGGAGGTGGTGAAGCTTTCAAGTTGCCAGTTTGGACACAGCAGATCCTGTTTGCTGTCACTTACCTTGCTGAGGAAGAACAGCTTTGATTTCTGTAGTGAGATGGGGCAGTGAAGATGAGAGGAGGAACTTTCACACCTTTGCCTGCCCTGTGGCAGCCCCTAAAATTCTCAGGTGAACACCAACCCTGCATTTGGCAGTTGTGCTTTCTTGCTTTGGCTCACCTCCTGTTCTCACCTATCAGGAGAGCTTATCCTGAATCCTGCCAGCTTCCCATCAGGAGTGTGGCAGTGGCTTGTGCTGGCACTGAACAGGGCTGCCAGGAGGGTTGTGGGGTCGGTGCAGACCCTGGGGTGTCCCTGGCATCCTGCTGGGGTGGCTGGCTTTGCTCCTGAGTTGTGGTCACACCTTTTGCCTGCAGCTCCTCTTGCCTGACTCAGCAGCTGCCTGAGCTGTGCCAGGTAACAGTGCAGCCAGTTCCTCTTGCAGTACCTGGAATAAATTTGGGATGTTTGTATTGTCAAGGGGCTTCAGCCCATGTTGGAGCAAACAGGAGAACTTTGTGGAAAGTTTAAGCCAAACCGCCACAGTCTCGCTCTTCCCTTTATACTGAGGACACGCGTGATCCTGCCTTCTCCCTGGTGCTGGTGTAGGGAGCTCAAATGGTGAAAAAACCTTGGTTTTTCCTTTCCCAAGGCTTTCTGATGATGTGGAGCTTTTTGCAGTGCTGATACTGGGTCAGGGAAGGGGGGGTGGAAGAGGGAGTGTGCGTCAAGCCTTGCCGGCAGCATTGTTCAGCAGCACCCACTCTCAAGCTGGAGGAGTCTCTCTTCCAGGCTGGAAACACTGAAACCATTTTTGAACAAATTGCAAGCTCATTAATGTTTCTGATGTGCTCAAACAGATCTTTGTGAGCTGGGGAGTTGCCTATTTGTAGTCATTCTGGAACAAAAGCAGAGTGTTTTGATGTCAGCTGGCTTTGGGTCAAGTTCTGAGTGCATCTTTCCTTTGTGTCTCCACTGCTTTGTACAACTCCAAGCTCTCAAAATAAATCATAAATTATAAAAATCAGAGAAGGCTGCAATTTATATAGGCTTAAAATTCTCCACTGCATTTTTGATGTGAAGATTAGGGATGTTAATTACTTGCCTCTGAAATGGATAATTGCTGATTCAAATGTTATGATTAGAAAACATCCCAATAACTCGACCAGGCTATTTACTTACCAGCTTCTCTTATTTGAACATCAGCAGTAAACAAAGGCAGAGTGAAGAATTTGCCACGTCGTGACTGAAGGTAGAAGAAAAAAAAAGCCTGCAAGGAGATCAGCCCAGTAGCAGATATTCCCCATTTGTGGGATCCAAAGGCTTTGAGGATCTTTGTTCCATTTCCAGAAGAGCAGATAAGGCTGTCACACGTAGATCATTGTGTCACCTGAAATCTGGTGCCAGCTCTGGTGTAGATGGCTCAGCTTCCTCCTGGGATTCGTTTCATCACTTCATTCTCACGAGATCAGTGGTGAGTCCTGGGGTGTTGCTGGTGGTCCAGGCTGTGGCCACTGTGAGTTTGTATCTGTTGCCTTGCTCAGAATTTTTGCTTTTTCATTGCTTGTTACATACAGAAAGAACATATAGCCAGTTGTATAATAAATAAATATTGCTGACATTTAAAAGGTGAGATGCTTTGCTGGGAAACCCAGACAAACCCTCACTAGTTAAGCGTGCTAGAGAATAAAGCCTTTTATCCTTTGCTATGCAAGGTATGATTTGAAAGAACAAATTGCATTTTCAAGATCCTAGGTGGGAGGAGTGCTCAAGATTAGCTTTCTTAACCAGAAGTGTATTTTCTCCCTAATAATTTGATGAGTGATACAGACTTACACAGTTACAGTTTTAGTTCTTGCTACTGCAGTATTAAAAAAAAATTAAAAACCAGCAAGCCCCCCAGCAAAACCAAACAAAAATCAATTCCTCCTTGCTTTAGGAAAATTACTCTGGAAGTTTTATGGCATCATTCATGTGCTTCCTGAGATAGAATACTGAGTCAATTGTTTGTGAATAACAAAAAAATAAGTGAAAGACCAAGCACTTTCCATCTGAGCCATTTTATGACATTTTCTCTAGTTGAGCAGCAGGAAAAAAGTAATTTCAGTATTATCCCTTGTGAGGATGTTTTCAGTCACGAGGGTGAATAACTCTGCTTGTGGGATGACTCTTTTTCCTGTGAATATGCCAGGATTATAAAACAAGACCCTGGTCATGTAAAAGTTCATAAGGCAAAAAAATTATTGAAAAAGGTTATTTAAAATCAGGGACTGTAGTAGGCAGTGGGATGTCAGATATTTGTATGTATATATGTACTTAGATTTACAGATGTTAATTTTAAGATCAAGGCTAGAAGGAGGAATTAGACACACTTTGGGTACTTTTAAAATCACAAATCCTCAAAATTCTCTCCTTTAACAACTGAAGCTACAGGTAGGGATTAGAATAGATCAGATTGTTGTCATTGTTTAATGCTTGCAGTGACAGTGAAATTCAGATGCCCTTTTAATTCAGCTGAACTGTAGAGAAAGGATCCCAGCGAGGCACGAAGGAGAATTCCTGCCCAATCCCAATGCTGCTCAGTTCTGTTCATGTGCTCCAGTGTCCATCTCTGGAAATTACTGATTTCTATTGTTAGAGGAAGGCAAAAGTAAAGTAAAATCCTAAAAGCAGTAAGAAAAGAAGGAATTAATCCAAACTGACAATTAAGAGAGCCATCACTTATGTCCTAGCAACACCACAAAACCCAGTGAGACAGGGAGGTGTGGAATTGACTGTCAGTGTGTTGAGCTGATCTTTGATAACTTTGAGCTGATATTTAATGGCCCTCAAAGCAGGGTTGTTTTGCCTGGAATGCAAAATCAACAACACAGAGGCAGAGGTCTGCAGTGACAAGCTGCTCCCAGCAAAAAGGGCCCCAGCCTGTTTATTTCTTTTCATTTTATAATATTGTGGGTCTGGTAGTGGATTGGCTTCTGGGGTTACTACCCCTTCACCCCACTGGCCAGACCAGCTGTCAACCAACATTATTTTCAGGTTGGAAATATGTAAGCAAAGCACAGTGAACAAAAACAAGAAAGGTTGTTTATGTTCTAAAGCGTGAGAGAGTAAAAAAATGACCCTTAATATTGTACAGAAGCTAAAGAACTGACTCTATCTTATAAGCAAGTAGAAGGCTTTAAAAATTCTTAGAAAAACCAGGGCAACAGGGTTGCACACCAGGCAGGTCAGCTCCGTGGACTCAGGGCAGTGCCACATTGTCACATGCCATGTGCCACCAGGCTCCCTCCCGAGTCCCATCAGAGCAGATGGGAAGCAGCATGACTGGGAGGGTGGATCTTCAAGCTGCTGGAGAACACAAAAAAGTTGTCTTCCACTGTTCCAATATTATCAATGACTTGTGTGATGGTTTTGTGTAACTCGGTGCTGAAAAAAAATCTAAATAAAATAATTTTTAATATTTTTTTCTTTTATATCATAGGTATAGAGCTTTCATTTTCTCTCTCACTTTCCTGCTGTATGCCAGCTTCCATCTCTCAAGGAAACCCATCAGTATAGTGAAGGTAAGAGAGGTGGTGTCCTTGTTTAAACATCCTCCTGCTCCTGTCAAACAAGGATGTCGTTGTCTTTTTCAGTATTTCCTGTTGTGAAAGCCAAGGTTAAAGTTTAACTTGAAATGCCTTCAAGATGAAAGACTGATAAAGCTGGCACACAGTGATATTTGCTTGATAAACTTTAGTGAGACCACACCTAGGATATTGCGTGTAAGTCTGGGTTTTGGACTGGAAACAGCTGTGCCTACACTTAATTCATGTGAATTAATCTAATTTGTGATATCTGAGAGGTTTATATTCTAATGGTTGAGAAAAGTTGTTCATAAGTGATGAGCAGAGCATTCCACTGCCGTTTACAAGGTTGTTCCCAGTGCTGTTGAGCATCACAGTCATCCTTGTCTGTACTCTTGTGACTGTTTCAGTGAAGCTGATGACACAAATCCTCTAACTCTGGGTTTTTACTTTAATCTTCAGTGTTTATAACTTGCCAAACACAAACCAAATCCCCCAGTGCTGCATTGTATAAAACTGATGAGTAACAGTGGGCAAAGTACCTGATGTTGCTGCAGAATTTCAAAGATTTTCACTGTCAGGAACACCAGATCATTGTAGATTGTTTTTTCTAACCATGGAATTACTCTCTCATGTAGTGGTGGCTTCACTCAGGTCAATGCCAAACAATTAATAAGAGCCAACAATTTTACTGATTTGGGTGGGTTTTACATAGGTACATATAAATTTAGAATTGTTAAATTTCTTGCTGTAGGAGAGTTACCAGTCCCCAATTAACAAGTGAATTTTCCACTTTCAAATGTCCTTCTTGTTTCAGGGAGAGCTGCATAAGCATTGTGCAAGTCAAGGTGAGCTGGACTCCTACAAGGAATATGCAGCCCAGATCCAGCCTGTCAAAAAGCCACTTAATGGCTCTCAGTGTGGATGGGAGCCATTTGGTAAGGCTTCTTTTTTTGGTTTTGTATTTTTCTTCCCTAATAATGAGCTGATATTCATAATTAGATCCTTTGCTTCTAGGTATTTCTTCACATGTGAGGGATGTGCATGGAAGGGATGTTTTGTTTTCCTTGTCCTCACTGATTTCTCCACAGAAAGTGAAGCTGTGACTTTACCTTGAGATTTTTTGCTACTTAAAGTCACTTAAACAAGTTATATTATTTTACTTGTTATAACTAAGAGATGGTTTCAGTAGATCAGTTTTCAGTCAAAAAGTGGGTTTTGTCTTTAGCATGTCTATTTAGGAAAAAAGGGTGAAGAATAAAATTAATCATGATCATTTTCTGCTTGGTTAATTTAAGCAGTCTTTTAAGTGCAATTACTTGGTGCTTATCTAAATTGGAACTTTGCAGAGTCCTTATCTGCCTTGAAGGAATATTTTTCTCTCCATTTTAATGAAGAAAAAGGGGAGACTTTATTGCAGGAGAGATTTGACAACTTACTGGATAGTTTATGAACCTGGCCTTTCACTTGAATAGAAAAAAAATATTTGCCTACTGAACAATTAAAGTTTAATTTAATCGTATTTGACTTTAAATGAGACTTTGAATCATTCCTTGACACTTTTATTGCTACCAGAAACATCAGTGAAACAGATTAGTCCATTCTGTCAATGTGCCAGTCCACCCCAGTGTGTGTAGCCATACATTCTAATTAGTCTTTAATTAGCAATTAAAGAAAAAAGTCCTGCTCTCTTCAAAGATAATTAAAGATCTGAGCTCTGGGGCTTGTGTGGACAAAATCCAGTGTATTAACTCCTGCTGGAGGAAAAAATTCAGTCCCCCTGGTGGGATGCACTTAAACCTGGAGAGTGTTTCTTGTCCTTTGAGCAAGGGGGGATTAAGTTTGTTTGTCTGAAATATTGATTGACCTTTTTAATGGAGGCTTTTCAGCCCAAATATCCTCATTTTCCCATGGACATTCTTGCCAAGCTGCCCCTTTGGAATGGCACTCTGGACTTGTTCTTCCAGGTGTTTTTCTGGCAGAGCTGGGAGTGACACTGAAGAAAGGAATTTGCTTTCCTATCTGTGACTTTATGCTCAAAGCCAATAGCAATTGTGGCAATTCATTGCAAATAAATACATAAATTGTCTAGATATGAGCTCAGGTCCCTTGAGAGTTGGTGTTTCCATCAGGGTGGAGCCCCTTTGCTCCCTCCATCCTCTCCAGTTCCCTTTTTGTTTGCTCTTCAGGGAGAACTGAGGGGTTTTTTTAAGCAGAACTCTGTGCTTTGTGAATAGTTGGAAAATGAAATGCAAAAGGCTTTACCCATTTAAAGAAACATATTAAGCTGATTGTTTAAAAGCCTCTATGATGATGGATTTTTTTTAGCCATTTTGACTGTCAGGACCTTATGCTTTTGCAACTCATCTTACCACTTTTTAATCAAGTCTTTTAAATTGGATTTTGGATTTTCTTTTGCCTAAAGCCTTATGAGAAAAGGGCACCTTGCTAATAACTGATGCTTCTTATCTTCCAAAATGCTGTTTTAAATAAGGTAGAGTTTAGGATGACCCTGCCTATATTTTCCTAGTATTTTACAGGCAGAAGGGTATTTTTTTGTTAAGTAAAACACTGGCAGAATGTTTACTGAAATCTAAATATGCCTATTGAAAATTGAATGTCAGCACACATCCACTGACATTTTCTTGTTATGTGTAGAAATGGTTGGGAAGTACTGAGTATATTTGAAGTGATCATTTGTTTTGAAAATTATTCTTAGATAAGAGCAACTACAAACAGCTACTGGGAGCACTGGATTACTCATTTTTGTGTGCATATGCAGTTGGAATGTATTTAAGGTAAAACCCCACTCTCTTTACTGTTCATTCATGAGGCTGTGTGACTTCTGTGATACTGTGCTTTTCCTACTGCTGAGTTTCTGATGGAGAGTGAGAAATTGATTGCTGAGAGAAAAAAAAAAACAAAACAAAACTATGATTCTGAGCCCCAGTGGTATCAATGATACATAAAAAGCTTTTTACCTGCACAGTCTTGACTGCCTTGTGCAGGAATATTTTCCAGATTGAAGTCTAGCCTGTCTTTTCTTCATCTAGAATGTAAATCAGTCAGTCAATCTCCAATCAGTCTCTAAACTGCACTGATTGGGTTAAAATTATTGTCCTGGCTTTCTTTAGTCAAAGAATGGGATCAGACACCCCCTAAGAATAATACCAAACCCATCTTGAAGTGTGCAGTCTTAGCTGTTGTTTGGAGATGCTTCTTTTTGCTGACTAAAAAGAAGGCAGAACCTTCATTGCTTGAATTGTTAGCAAGGGAGACAAGTCTCACTTCCAGTGGCTGGAGACACATAATTTGGAAAGTGTCTCTGTAAGTAAATGACTTTGAATGTGCTCCAGATGACTTTCTCTTTGAAAGATGGTTGTGCAGATGTCAGAACTTAGCAATTAATGAACTTGAAATGGTTTTTGGGGGGAGGTGTTTTCTTTCCCTGTCAAGTGCTAAAAATTGCTCTTTTGCCGCTGTGAAGGCAACCAGCAGTTACCAGTAGAGTTTCTCCTCAACCAGAATGAAACAACACAAAATATTCTTCATTTGTGAAGGCTTTTGGGGTGTGATCTCATTTTTAATCGTGACTTTTCTCTTTATTCCCTCCCCTGTTCAAAGTGGACTCATCGGAGAGCGCCTGCCCATCCGGTACTATCTGACAGGGGGGATGCTGGCCAGTGGACTCTTCACTGCAATGTTTGGATTGGGTTATTTCTATAATGTGCATAATCTGTGGTTTTACATAATGGCCCAGGTAGGCACAGTGTTAATTTAGACACAGAGTTCTTCCCATGGTGCTGTTTAGGGTAACACTGGGGGTTTTTCACTTGCACACAGTGATGAGTGCTTGGGTGGGAGGATGTAAATGCTGGAATATCTCGTTGATGACAGGTAGAAGTGATAGAGTGGATACCCCCAGGCTTTATTTTTAAAAAATGGTGGGTTGTTTTTTTTTAGTGGAAGAAATCTTTGAAAGCAAATTAATGTGTTTCACTCTGTGTCAAATCAGAGATAAAATCTTTGCAAGCTTAAATACGGGTGAGTTTTAAAACAAGCCTGTTTACTCCTGTCAATCTGCCAAGACCTGAGTGACACATCCTGGCTTTCTCTGCAGGAAAATTCCATTTACCCTGCTAATGATGAACAGTCTCCCACACTGGTGTGGCTGGGAGCAGGCAGCTTATGTAACGAGGTTCACTGTGGGAGATTTTTCAGAGCTCTGATCAGGTGTCACAAGAATTTTTACCTGGCCTGAAATGGAATTTAGGTCAGGACCAGGGTAGGGTTGGCACTTGGGCCATTTTTGGGCAGGTCTGCACCTTGCACTGCTGCTTTCTGTCCTGTTGCAGTAACACTCTCACCTCTGGTACCTCTGCATGGCAGTGAGCAAGGGGGCATGCAGAGGTGCTAACCTGGGCACAGTACTTCTGTCACCTTGTCACCAATCTGTCACTGCCCCAGCCCTCTGGGATCAGATGTTTTCCAGGACAGGAATTGCCTCCTTCAGGCTGAGCTGTCTCTGCCCTGTGGGATGTGGTCAGTGAGCCCTGTAACTGCAAGGGTGGTCCCTCACCACCAGCCCCACTGGTTTTTGTTGGGTAGGGGGAGGTTGGGTTTTTTGCAGTTCAAATGCTCGTTGTACATGTGAGGTTTTGTTTTGTGGTGTTTGTGTTATGGGGCAATTGGAGAGAGAGAGCTTTTCAGGAGTTGAGATGAGTTAAAGTTCTGTGCAATGTGGAGGCTGAAATAGTTCTTACCTCACCCTGAATATGTTAAATTAAATTCCTCCTCTCAGTTTATTTACAGATGTCTGTTAAGCATTTTAAAGTTCTCCAGTCTCCCCTAAAGTTGTCTTCTTTTTTCTGCTTTATTTGATTGCAAACATACTTTGCCATATGCTCAAGTTGAGATAAGTGTTGTGCTGCTGGTTGAGTGTGAGGAATTCACTTCTCTGTTCTGCTCAGAGCAATGTGATTTTTGGTAAATGTGTGACTGAATTACAGTATTCTGTGATTTAAATCATAAACTAATTATAAAGATGTCAGTAGAGGGAAGAATCTCTGCAAAACTTTGTAACTTCTTTATTCCTGGGGAGGGGAAAATATGTTTTCAAAACCTCCCAAAAGTGAATTTCTAAATTCAAAGCATTCCTTTAGACCTCCTTTTCCCAATGCAGCACTCAGCAGGAATTGTGTAGGAGTTTTGTGACAGAGAATGTTTATTTATACTTTTTTATCTACTTTCAGATAGCTAATGGGTTGGTGCAAACCACTGGCTGGCCAAGTGTTGTTACATGTATTGGCAACTGGTTTGGAAAAGGAAGGTAAATGATACATAATCCAAAGGTTTGGAAGTACAGAGCAATACATCCTGGACTGTGATATTATAATTAATATATTAAATATCTTTCTTAGGCTTCTGTGGATTTGTTGGTTTTTTTTTTTTTTGAGATGAGACAAAGCAGTTAGAATTTTGAAAGGAGCTTCCTTTGTTATGCTGCTTAGTTTATATATGGCTTTGAAACTGTCTTCCTCATGTCAAAACAGTGTTCTGTGGTAGCTCTTTTTCAGATGAATTATTTCAGAATTATATCAGAACAATCCTTGCAAATATAAACAGTCTAAAACTACTCTTAGTAAAGGCTGTTATTATGCCATTTTAATGTGAAATTTCCTGTGCTTTCATTTATGTTTCAAAACAGTTGTCAGGGCATAACTGTAAAAAAAATCTCTGTGTAATGTCTTTTTTTCTAACACACTTACATAAACTTGAAAATTTAAAAGACAAAATACATATGGCAACTGATTTAATCTTTCTTTTATCATCATATTTAAATCATATGCTTGGTTTCAGGGGTTTTTTGTATCTTAATCCTGCACAGAGATCACTGATGATGTTGATTTTGTCACACCATACAGGAATTTTCCATACATTTTGCAAGAGCTACATGGTAAACCCACTGGCTCTGATAATGGTTGATGCATGTAGCATATAATAATGCTACTGTGGTACCATCCTTTCTCTATGTAAAGCATTATTGTTAATCAGTTCCAGAGAAGGATGTACTAAAATTCAGTATTTGATTTGTATATTAACCACAGGATAGTTAAAAAGATGTAGCCTCAAACTAATTTTCCATGAAGGAATGCAGAAAATGGTAGCTGTCATGTAATATTGAACAAGACTGGGGAGTCTGTGCACAATAAATACATTTATTCAGGCTTTGCTTTGTGCAGAAGCAATATCCTTTACTTTTAGGATGCCACACAGTGGGCTCTGGTTTAAATGTCACTCCTTGTTTTCATTCTGCTGTAATTCCATGAAGCATGAGCAGACCTCTTAGATCTTGTCTTCAGGCCATGGAAAGGATTTGAGTTTGTTCAAGTTAGGCTGCTCCAGGTGAAATCCTGCAGAGGGCAAGGCACTTTTCCCATGACTTAAAAGGGAAAAAAAATCCCTACTGTCATGACTTCAGTGGGATTTTTGTGTTTTACCTTGGCTCAGATGGAGCAGCAGCTCTAACCTGGGATTTCCAGGCAGACAGGAACCTGATGTGTGTTTTCAGCCAAGCTTGTGCAAGTGTCATCTTCTACCAGAGCCCAGCAAATCCAGAATGGCAT
This sequence comes from Cisticola juncidis, assembly GCA_013400215.1. Classification (NCBI taxonomy): domain Eukaryota; kingdom Metazoa; phylum Chordata; class Aves; order Passeriformes; family Cisticolidae; genus Cisticola; species Cisticola juncidis. The sequence continues at coordinate 309,994 of VXBR01001461.1, forward strand.
CAGAAAATCCTGAATTTGCTCCACATGTCCTGTACAGTTTATTTTCTTCTGCATGACAAGTCTGACATGTCCTGCAAGCATCAGATTATCAGTGCAATGTGTTTGCAGGAGGATTTTTATTCCCAAAAGCATTAGACTTGGTGTCCACATGCTGCACAAGGTCAGCATATTTGTATTAATCAAATAAACTATCCAGAAATATGCAAGCCCTAGTGGTGTTCTTAAATGCCAGTAAGTGCAGGATGAATTCTGTCATGCACAGAGTATTTGCAACAGTTTTATTTGATATTTAGGTGTTTTGAAATTGCCAGATGGAGATTGCAGCATAAATAAATGATCAATTAAAGAACTATAAGATCTATTTCACTGACACCACAGATGCACAGCCATTTTGATACACTTTTCTCAAAAGATTGATGCTTATAATGAATGTTTGTTTTGTTTTGTTTGTTTTTTTACTGCAGGAGAGGTTTGATCATGGGGGTCTGGAACTCTCACACTTCCGTGGGGAATATCTTGGGCTCCCTAATTGCTGCCTACTGGGTGTCCACGTGCTGGGGTCTCTCCTTTGTGGTGCCAGGGCTCATCGTGGCTGCCATGGGGGTTGTTTGTTTCCTGTTCCTCATTGAACGTGAGTGCTTCAGTGGGACACTGCCATGGAGTCTCAGGGTTGTATCTCCCTGAGATTCTCCTCGGGGTATCAGGGTCTTTCCCCAGGGCTGCTGTTCCCTGAGATTCTCCTGGGGGTTGCTGTTCCCTGTGGTAATGAGGTTTTCAGTCTTCTCTTTGCCCTGGGTGTTTCACACCAGAGCCAGAGACGACAAGTTGAGTCCAGCAGTGTTATCAAGGCTGTTTATTCTAAATTATCTCTCAGTTCTTTTCCAGCTCTGCAAGGCGTCCCCAGCAGAGCAGGACACGTGGCAGGACTGGGAGGGTCAGAGAGCCCCACACCTCATGTACAGTACCCCTGACCCAACCACTGTCCAAAATGAACTTTTTATTTAGAGAATTTTACCAATGCCTACTACCTACTCTAACATGTCATTTCTACTCTAAACCAATCTCTGAAGTCCAACTCAGGAAAAGATGGGGGACGAGAGCAAGAACAAGGAGCACAGGGGCCACTCCCCAATTCCTCCATCTTGTCTCTTCACCCCCATATGCTAAGAATCCTAATTTCTATATTTATATTCTATAACAAACCAGCTACTACTTATTTTTAAATTCTTAGGATTCGTGATTCTTCTTGCATGTGAGTATTCACTCCCATGGACAGGGATCAGAGGCAGTGTCCTCCTGGGCTCTGTGTGAGGCTGGCTGACCCCCTTGTACAGATCCCAGACCCTCTGTCCGGTCTCCAAACCCTCCAGGGCAGCCAGAGGGATAACCTGGACTCCAACAATGGAGGGCTCCTGTTCCTCAAGCTGTGTCCGGCCCTAGAGAGCTTCTTCCCAGAGCACTTGGTGCAAAGAGCCTGTGTGCCTTCTAGGAGCTTATCCAGTCAGAATCCCAGAATCACTGAGGTTGGAAACGCCCTCCAAGGTCATCAAGTCTGACTTTGACCAATGCCCACCTTGTCACCCAGCCCAGAGCACTGAGTGCCACCTCCAGGCCTTCCTTGGACACCACCATGGGGGCTCTGCCACACCCCTGGGCAGCTCCTTCCAGTATTTAATAACCCTTTCCATGGGCAAATTCCTGCTGCTGCCCAAGCTGAGCCTCCCCTGGCCCAGCCTGAGGCCGTTCCCTCTCCTCCTGTCCCTGTTCCTGGGACCACAGCCTGACCCCCCTGCTGTCCCCTCCTGTCAGGGAATTACAAAGAGAAGTAAAACACCCCTGAGCCTCCTCTTCTCCAGGATGAGGCTGTTCCTCATCTGGTTTGTGCCCCAGACCTCTCCCCAGCTCCTTTGACAGAGTGACACTTGAGAATTCAGCCCACTGTCCTGTGCTTAGCTCCCTGTGCTGATAAATGGTTTAAGTGTACCTCAGCAGAAGGTCCCAGGGCATTTTCTGTGCTGCTGTCCATCCTCTGTGCTATGAGTAACTGGAGGCAGCTGATGGAGCAGGTTTTGAGACTTTGAATGAGAAATTAAAGAGGAATCCTGTCCCTCTGCAGACTCAGAGATGTGAATGTTTGTTTTACTGTAACTGTCCTGGCTCAGGAAGTAAATTTTGGCAGATAGAGTTCTGTAACTAGCTGCACTGCCAGGATAGCACTTTTTATCTGTATTGTCAGTTTATTGTCAGTATGTTACTCTATTTTAAAGTGCTTTAAGAGATCTTAGGCTTGTTTTCACCTTTAGCTATGTGTGGTATTTTATTTCAGATCCTAAAGATGTCAGTTGCTCCTGCACACCGTCCAGTGTGAGTAAATCTGTTTTCTTTTTTTCATTTTTGCCTCTTAATAGACCCATTTATTAAGATGGCTCTGTGAATCAGATTGTGTGTGTGGCTCTTTGTGCCAGGCTGCTGTAGCTGTTCCTGTGCTTGAGGCAAGGATTGGTCTTCTGTGCTTCACTGGTAAACCAGGAGCTTATTTTCTCTCAAAGCAGATGAATCAAGAGGTGAATTAATTTGTTCAAACTAAAATTTTGGAACATTTGATCTTACAGAAACCAAGTAAAAATAGTTCCTCTCTTTTTTTTTTCTTAAGTTTTCTTCATTTTCTTCAGTCTTCCTGAGCATCTTTGTGTTTTGTTTGCTCAGAATTAAGTATTCTAGAAAGTTGTGTCAGTGGTGGAAAGATTTCCCTAGGAAATCCTGAGTTACTGTGGAAGATGATTCCTCTTCTGCCTGGTGAAGCTGTGAACCCAAGAATAGGAAGGCAGTCCAGATGGAACTGGAGAAAAGTAAAAAACAAGGAAAGGCAACAAAGAGAGCATTAGGAAGAGCAGCTGTGTTAACTCTGGTGACAGAATGTCCTTCCTGGCTCAGTTTTTCAGGATTGTGCTCACAGGTGGATTTTGTTTCATGTTTCCAGAGATTCTTCTCTCTGTTTGTCTCTACTGCAGCCAAAATCTGGAGCAGTTCTTGCTCCAGGCCCCCAGGAACCCTTGAGCAATCAGGTCTGCCACATTTCCCAGTGTTTTTTGGAATAGTAGAAGGGATTGGCAGAGCAGGCCATGAGGTTTCCCATGTCTGAGGGCAAATCAGGGCTGTTGGTGAAAGTCCCAAGGGAATCCCATATGGAAATTGTCTGTGGATTCATCATGTGGATTCATGTGAACTGCATTTTCTTTACCATTCTCACAGGTAGATTGTACAGAGTTGATTGCTCTTTTTTACCACCTAATATTTTCAGATCAGTGGAGTTAACATTTTAAATGCTCTTGAATAGGTACTGAAGGCAACTTTTCTAGTCCGTGTTCTCTGTTCTTTGCTTTAGTGGTTTTTTTTTCTTCATATGAAGCACTTCTGATAAAGCTTCTGAATGCTTTCGATGGTCTGTGGAATTCCTGTGAGACAAGGTGGGCTCACACTATGCTCTGTATTCTTCATTTATTTCTCTTTCATTTCTTACTAGTAACTTCTATGAAATGTGACAGTATTTTAAGTGCCTCTCATTGCCTGCTGTTAAGAGTCCCATTTTCCTTGGCTTTTATGTAGTTCAGAGCATCATTTTTACAGAATATCCAGTTAAGCCTTATGGAAATAAACATTTATTTGTTTCAAGTACACTTTAAATGGAAAGCTTAACTAAAGGGCTCTGCACAGTGTGTTGCTCATCTGTCTCAGTGAGCTGGTGTGGAAAATTCTGACATGGAATATGTATTTATCATGATATTTTTTAACAAAATGTCAGTATTTTAGGAGCTATTTACCCCAGTTACAGAAAAGGAGGAACATTTGACTGAGCCTTCACTAGTACAGCAGCAGGGTCACTGCTCCAGGCTCACCCTCACTGTGTGAGATGAATTTGACCTTCTGTTTCCCTGGAAACCTCACTTAGCAGAGCAAAAGGCATCACTTCTTCCTTCCCTATTCCCATTTCACATCTGGGAATCTGGGAGGAGTTGAGAACAGGGCTTCCCTGCTTGCCTTGGACCCTTCTCAGGTTGAGTTTTGCCTTGTCCTGGGGAGCTTTATGTCATTGATGCTCAAATACTTCAGTCCTGAGTGGTCTGCAAGGATTCTAGACCCTTGTGGAAGGGGCTCAAAGCTTCTGTTCACAAAAAGGTGGCCTTACAAATTAAGGAAATTAATTAGGTAACAGTTCAAGATGTCCAGGTGTAGGTGTAGTGATGAGAGTTTCTGACTGTAAAGAAAAGTGAGTGCTAATTGAAGGGAGGTTCATGTAGTAAGATAGGGAAAAATATTTCATCTATTTTGTATAAGGGATAGAATTTGGCAGCTCTAAAATACTTTCCATCCTTTTTTTTGTTCAGTCATTCCAGTATCAACCTCAACAACCTTGTGTGCTTTTGCAAATAGTTAGAAATCTTTTTTTTTTGAGGCATTAAAAGCACACCTTTGCTTTTCTCATAAGGCTGTGGCAGGTAATTTTGGCCAGATGTCCTGGGTAGCTGCAGGCAGCTCTGCTGGCTGGTGCTAAAAACTAAATCTCGTTTTGGAAGAACGAGGCCAGTTAAATTTAAGCACCACTAAAATAAATGCTCAGCACGAGGGAAGGACTCAGGGTTTATATTAAGATTCAGAGATCAGGGTCCTCTGTGTGTGATGTCACTGTCCTGGATGAATTTGGTTCTACTGTTTATTTGCAGCGTGGTCGTGAGCCCAATATTTGCACAGAGTTTGCAGTGGTGAGTAATCTGATTTCACTGAGTTCTCCAAAACCACAGATGGAGAGTCAGGCACAGAGCCTTGAGCTTTTGGTTCTCTCTTTATTCTCTGCTTTCCTGGGCTGTGCTTCATTTGCCTCACTTCATCTTGGCTCTGATTTACCCCTCTGAAATTTGTTTCCAAATAAATACTTGAGGAAATAAAGTGCTTTTAAATGCTGGCATTGGAAGCTTAATCTTGACTTTTTGAAGGGCTGTACCTATGACAAATGCAGGTGAGAGGTCAGTGGGCTTTATTCAGAATTTCTGCTCTTCCTGTATGAAAGTTAAAAAGGAGATTTCACTCTTTTTTCCCCTTTGAGAAATGTGATTTAGCACTAGTTTCATTACTTCTCATCTTTTCTCCCTGTGTCTTTTTTTTCCCAATAGTTACATCATGTTCATACAAACCTGCCTTTTACTCTGGGAACTGCCTTTGTCTTGACTTTGCATTCCCAGAAAACTTCCCTCCCTTAAACTCCTGTTGAAAAGTACTTGTGCATTTAACAATTACCAGGCTGCAATTTTTATCTCCTGAAAAAGAGGAAGTCCAAGTATTAAATGTGCAGCCTCTCAGTCTAGTCCTTTTTCCTACACATTTTCTCCTTACCGCAGTAAATCTTATTTTTTGACAGTCAAATGTAAAAGTCATTCATTTTTCCTCTGCTGAGCTGAAAAATGTAGATGACTTGTCTCTAGGTGATGGATTTTCTTCCCTGTGGATTCTTGTAAATCACATTTTTGACCAGAGCCAGATTTTCTGTAAGATAAAACTTAAAAATCTGTTTTATCAGACCCTGGAGGCTCGAGTGTTGTTGGTTTATTTTGAGGAATGCATGTCCAAGACTGCTTGTGCCTCAGCTCTGTTCTGAGCTGCAGAAATACCACAGTTTATCCTCAAAAGTATTTTTTCTACTTAGAAGGATTTGATTGATGAAGGGAAATTTGTCTAAAAAATACTGAAATACATACTCTGGATTTTTTGGAGGGGGAAGAATTACCCAGTGATTGATTTTGAGCTGGATTGTTCAGTGAGGATTTGGATTCTTTTTCTATTTCTGTTGATGAGCTTGAGGAGGGGTTATTTGGGGCAGAGTTTGTGAAGGATTTTTACTGTTCTATCTTGGTTTTGGTTTTTTTTTTTCAATTTGGCATTCAGTGTGTGATTATACTTCAGCATCTCATCCCTGAGGAATTCAGAGTTCTTCTTTTGGACCTAGCAATAGGTTGTCCATACCTGACTTCAGACCTGCTTTAGAGTGTATTTAATTCAGCAGACAAATCTGAATGTCCTTGGTAAATCTTTTTAGACTAAAGATCTCAAAATGGTGTTTTCCAGTGAATGCAGTTTGATGTGTACTGACACAGGAATGTACTTACTAAAAGTAAGGATAAAAAGTCAATCTGGTGCCTAAAATGCAGCTTTTTGTCTCATTTGTTCTTCTGGAACTTGCTGAAGGTGCTCGGACTTCTCATCAACACTCCACAATAACACAGTGCATTTATGGGCTAAAAGAATATAGTGTTATAGGATATAAGCTAAAGGGGTGTACTTCTCTCTTAAAGGGATTAGGAAAGTGAAAAAGCAAAGTTTTCATGGAACAAACTTCTGTAGTTGCTGCTGGAATGATCTGCTTTAGAGCAAAACTCAGTTTGCAATGTCAGTAAGTTCAGTAGAGGAAAAAGCAGGTAAAGATGTTGAGAGGGGCACGACTGTGCTCTGAATTCAGCTGCTGCTGTATAAAACCAGTGTGAAATAAACCTTCAGATTAATTTGTGATGAGTGCATTTTATGTCCATTGCTATAAGTCTGTGTAAGAACTTGAAAATCTCAAAATATACAGTCATCAAATTAAAGATGCTCCAGTTGGAGTTATGTTTATGTTACAATGCACAAAAACTTGTTCCAGAGAGATGATTGACACTGATGTCATCCTTAAAAAAAAAACAAAAACCAAGCAGCAAAAATATAAAGTTTATTTGTTTTCTTGTTTTAGAGTAAAAAAACCTTCCTGAACGGCGCCTCTCGGTGCAGAATCCTGATGCCGACCTTAAATGCTAAGGAAAATGGCAAACCTCAGGTAAAATCTAAAATATTGCTGTAAAATAGCATGGAAGACTACTTAAAGCTCACATGAAACCTTTACTGTTGGTAAAGATTGCTCCTCTTTTTGTGGTGCTGAAATCTGCTTCTGTCTTTGCCCACCAATATAACTTCAGGGGAAGGAACAAAGCATTACCTGCCATAAATAATGCAAACTGAGCTGCAGGAGATGGCAGTGCTTGCTCAGTTGATTTTTTTTTTTTTTGTGATCTTGACACAATTCCATCAAAATTAATGCACTGCAAAATACTTTAAAGACAGCCCACTTGAAATATTTAAATTATGTATATTGTGTCCCATCCTTGCAGTCTCACTTCTCTCCCTTTTCCTTTCAAAAGCTGTCTGTACTTACAAGATTATATGTGGAGATGGAGAGTTCTAAATATACTCAATTATTCACAAAAATCTTGCTTAAAACTCGTAACCATAAGGTCTGCTGTTTCTCAACTAGAAAGTGAATTCTGGACTTGCCCATTTTGTGGGAAAAAAAAATTTTATCTTGTGATGGACATGAACTGAAAATTTCCATTTGAAATTTTGTATTCAGTACACTTGGCACGTTGTGTCCTGAAAGAATTACTTTTTTTTTTTAACTTCTTTCAGACTTTTCCAGAAAAATAGAAACTTCCTGTTCTCTTTGTCCTTTGCCCATAGAATAATAATGAGCATTCACAGGGTGGAATAATCGGTGCTGGTAAAAAAGTTCTGAAATTTTTGCTAAGGAAACACTTCAATACAGCTTAATCCCCCTCTGTACTCATTTTATTATTTTTGTTTTGAGCTGCCCAACAATAGTCCCCAGCCCAGAAGCCATTTGTCAGTGTTACTTCACAACCAGCTGGAAGGTAAGGGGAGATTAAAGAATACCAGCAGGTGCCATTGAATAAGATGGAATTTATGGAAGAAAATCTTTTAAAATTATTGAAGAAATGGTGATGAGGCACTGGAACAAGTGGCCCAGAGAAGCTGTGGCTGTCCCATCCCTGGAGGTGTCCAAGGCCAGCCTGAACAGGGCTTGCAGCAACCTGGGATGGTGGAAGGGGTTGGAATTGGGTGATCCTCAAAGCCTTTTCCAACCCCAACCAGTCTGTGATTCTAAATCAGGATGACAAAGCTAAAAAAACACATAAATCAGCAATTCAGCAGAGATTTCCGTTTTAACTCTGCTGATGCCTCTAGGATCACCCTGTGAAGGGTCTGCCTATCAAAGGGTGAGGAAAATGTACCCCTGGTCCCTGGGCTGGTGTCCCTTGGGAGCAGGACAGAGGGACAACACAGACAGTGAACCTGGGGAATTGCTGGGAATATCCCCCCTTCTCTCTCCACCCTGCCAGCTGGGCTTTGTTTGTAATACAGAGTCTTAACAAGATTTAAAAAGAAACTAATAAAATCATTAAAACCCTTTCTTTGTCACTCTTTGGGGCTCCCTGATTTTCTGCCAGTGACAGAGGAACATCTTTTTCCTGTCAGAGCCAAGCTGAACATCTTCCCCTTTTTACAGGGGTTGTGTTGCAGTTCCTTGGAGCTGATTTTCACAGTCAGCTTTTGAGTCTCTACAAACAGCAGATGTTTTGCATTCATGGCTTGGTCTCCAAGCACACTGGAATGGCAGCTTTTGCTGGGTTTTCATTGACCTCTGCAATTACTGTAAAAAGGAAGCAAATACTCAGGATCTGCAGTGATTGAGAGCAGAGTGTGTTTGTGGCTGCGTGACCTGAATACCTCTGTGCCTTCATTGCTGCTTATGTTAGGTTTGCCTCTTAAAAATGACATAAAATTGTGGGATAATGAAGCCTTCCCCAGAGATCAAGAGTGTGCCATATGCCTAATCATGCTCTGAGACAAGCTGGCAAGGCTGTACAGCATCCCCTCTGCCAAGCACAAACTGCTGGGTTTATTTATCCTGTAGCTATGTGCAGCATAAACACCCCCAAATCATCAACAAAAGTTTCCAGCATGAGTTTAAAGAAGTTATTTGGACTTGGGTTACCTCTACTGCAGTCCTTACCCACTCTTCTAAAACAGATTTAGAGCTGCTTGTCTGAGAAATGAGCAGTGTTGCTTCAGACAATTGTGGCTGAGTTTGCTGTGCTGATTGTGCAGGAGATACTCAGACATCCTGTAGAATCCAGGGGGGAGCTTCACTGGTTAAACCCTTTGTTCTTCCCTCTTTTCATCTCTCTCTCATTTTTTAAAAAAATTGTTATCTTATGGTTTGAATTGGTGCTGTTAAAATAGTTCAAGTTTTGAAGTTGCTCCAGTAATTCACAAGATGAATATTTTTTATGATGATGAAATGACCCCTGGGCCATGAAATAGGTTTGCAGGGCCATGCCAAAGGTCCTGAGATGTGTTTTTTCTGGTTAATGCTTTACCACCTGAGCCCAGACACTGGACTCCTGTAAGTCCTGCACCCCATCTAACAATCACATCTAGAATTTTGGATGCTGCATGACAGCTTCTAAAACTATGCTGAGTGTCTGGGCTCATGTGTCCAGATGGTTCCTTGGAGCTTTCTCCTAAATTATGTTCTTTAAAAACAGAATTTATTTAGAATCATTGAGTGTAAAACAGCAGAATTGAATTTTTCCAGCGCTTACTTTTTTTCCTTCCCCCATCAGCTTAGCAAATATTAATCAAAGTTTTTCATCTTTGCAATAAGCACTGGAAATGGAACAGCCTGCTGTTATATCCTTTCTAGCCTACAGTCAAATATATATTTGAGGCTTAATTCTTCACTGAGGCTTTGTTCAGATGCTGAAGAATTAGGAGAAAGGAGATATTGTGCAGAATACATAACTAGGAAAAGTACACAGCTTGGTAAAGCCTCTCAGCAAGCAGGTGAAAGTGAGGATAGCTACAGCCCATCCTTTTTCCAAGCTGGAAAAGAAGTACTGAGCTCTATTTATACCTGATTTTTTTCTGTGTACAGCTGTAAGATGTAAATTTTCAGTTCTATTCTGAGAGTTCACTTCAGTCTGGTAGAGGATTAAAAATAACATAAACCCTCCTGGCTACACTGGGCTGTCTTGTTCTTGTGGAGTGGTAACTTGCTCCACAAGTATTCTTAGCAGCCAGTGAAATTCTTGGAATAAAATCCTTCCTAGTACTAGAAAAGAACTCAGAATTCACAACTTAGGCAATGCTGGTGAACTCCAGGCTTTTATAATTTGGAGATTGAAATGCTCAAATGGAACAGATTTGAATAAAAAAAAAAAGAAGAAGAAAGGGATTGCTTAACATAAAGCACTCACTGTCCATAATTCATGTGGGAAGATGGCCTGTACCTAGATCAGCCAGTAAGAGGATGTTACAGAGGCTGAAAAACAGGCTCAGTATTTTACAGAAAGAAGATAATACATGATTTTATACAGAAATGTGTCCTCATAGAAGTTTCTTGTACACAATGTTATAGGACTCAATAGCTTGTCAGCTTTAATTCAACCACGGTTATGTGGGGTGAGAGAAGGTTGGAAACTTTTATTCCCAGTTCTGGATGTACTCTTAATATGTGGGGGTTTTGCAACTTGAAACTGTTCTTCAATAGAACAGAAACTGGATTCTATTATGGACTGTAGGCACTCAGACAGAAACAACACAGATACCACCTGATATTCTGAATAGTCTCTGCTCTCTCTGTCTACTCTGGATATCCACACCAAGACATTTTTAAAAGCTGTAACTTTTCTGTGATAAAGCAGGTGCTTGTTTCTAAAAATTATGTTGGAACTGTTTGATTTCTTGTTGCATACTTTGTTTCTTTGTTCTTTTCTCTCTCCTCTGTTGCTGGGGAACGTTGCAGGATCCAGAGGTGCAGCATTTGCTCACTGACAGTGAGAACTGCAGCGTGTCACTGAGCTCCAGCACTGTGACCACTGGGGAGGGAAGGCATGGGACATCAGCCATCAGCTTCCTTGGGGCCCTGAGGATACCTGTGAGTGCCTGTGCTGCTTCTCTGAAGAACTTAGTTTTGCCTCAGAATTCATATTTCCATGAAGTTCTAGGTGGAGCAACAGTGGATATTTACTTTGCATCACAGTCTTAAAATGTGGGTGACTTTGGGCTTGAATTATTTAGAGAAAAGGAGGCTGAAAGGGGACCTCACTGCTTCCTGAGGAGGGAAAGTGGAGAGAGAACTGCTGATCTCTCTCTGATAATGCTCAAGAGGCATTTGGATAACAGGCTTCAGCTTCTGTCAGCCCTGAAGGGGTCCAGCACGGTGCTTGCTGTAGGTCCTTCTGGCTGAAATAGTTTATTCTGTCCTAAAATCTGTTCTAAAAGTTCTAAAAGTCTGAACCTAATGACATGTAGTTGCAAACTGAGTCCATAAGCACTTTTGTTGGTCAGAACTTCCTTCTGTGGCTCCCCTTTTTATGTTCCTCATCATTGTTTTAAAAGGCTTTAATCTTAAAATCTCTTGTCTGAGAAGTTTCAAGCAGCCCAAATATTTGGACTGCTGGTAAAGGAAAAGAAGTTTCCTGGAGCTCAGAACCTGTCATTTTTGATTGTCCTCTCAACCTGAATTAGGTAGAATTAGGATTATTTGCAGATTGATTTGGACCACGTGTAGAGTATAAAAATAATCCTGCACCCAACCTCTGTATTCCTACATCATCTTGTCATGTTCAGTCTGGTCCTCGACTGTTTTTCCTGTGGCAAAGTGGAAGTAGTGGGTGAAAAAATTGCTGTGCTGCAACCTGGATCTGTGAAACCCTGTGATATTTGTCCTGCCTGTTGTTGGGAAGGGTCACAACTGCACATGGAGTGTGTGTGCTGCTCCTCAGGATAACTGCAGCCCTCCATGCCAGGGATTTAACAAATCTGGTTTCAAACAAGGTTATCAGATGGTGAAGGTAGCAAAGAGGGGTTAATTTGGCAGTTTAGTTGCAGCTCTGTGCAGTAAATGCACTTTCATGTGCTCAGCAGGAAAGAGGATGGAGCAAGTTAGAGCTTTAAGCAGGTCTGTGATGTGCTCTTAACCACATTCTGATCTGAACTGTGTCAGACTGGTTTACTGACCTTTTATAGAGCTGGGCAATATGGGACAAATCTTGAATCCATCTGAAGGAAGGAGATAAAGAGCACAAAAAGATGCCAGTTTCTCTGGAACACACTCCAAATCTGCTATAATGCTGTATAACAACTTTATTTAAGGGAAATAAGTGGTGCAGGTGTCCCAAACAATATAAAATCCTTCCCATTCATTTCTGTGTTCTGTGCTCAGGTTATTCAGTACCATTTTAGTGTTCTCTCTTCAGGCAGTTCAGTACAATTGAAACAATTGTACTGAACAATAAGTAAAATGCCACAGTCTGCTCAGAGTGCAGGCTCAGGGAATTCATGAGAGAAAAAGAAAAGCCTAAATGCTTCCTAGAAACCATTTTCATAATGGTCTGTGAAAGCAAATAGCTCTGTCAAGATATTAACTCCCTGTTTTTGTTGTTCTCTCAGGGAGTCGTGGAGTTCTCCCTTTGTCTCCTGTTTGCAAAGCTGGTGAGCTACACTTTCCTCTTCTGGCTTCCCCTCTACATCACAAGTGTAGGTGAGTTTTACAGGAAAGGGGTACAGAATTATGGCAACAAAGTCTCTGCAAATGTGAGCTTGGAATAAATAAGAAAATAAACATTACTGCTTCTGAAAGAGGCTTTCTCTGCTGCACTGGCAGGGCAGCTCTAAGTCAGCAAGCAGGTTTATGAATTCAATGTTATGAGAGGGCATTTTCAAAATAAACAGAAGTGACTGAATGATCTTCAGGCATAAATGGTGTGCCTTTGGCTCTTGCAAACAAACAAACAAACTTTTACTTTCTAACAATATTTTTCATGATTGAGGTGGTGTATTAAAACGTGTACAAAATAATGTAAATTAATTTCTTTATCTGTTCAGTACTAATGTTTTGATTTTTTGATACTTTTAGAGTGCAAGATGGACCAACTTTTTAGCAAGGTCTGTTGTGATAGGAGAAGGAGTAATGATTTTAGACTAAAAGAGGGTAGATTTAGACTAGATATACAGAAGAATTTTTTTGCAGTGAGGGTGGTGCAATGCTGCAGCAGGCTGCCCATAGAGGCTGTGGATGCCCCATCCCTGGAAACATTCAAGCTCAGGCTGGATGAGCTCTGAGCATCCTGGTCTAATTGAAGATGTCCCTGCTCATGGCACAGGGGTTGGATTGGGTGACCTTTAAAGATTCCTTCCAACCCAGACCATCCTGTAATTCTGTGATTATAAAAGTGAGAGTAATTGCATTCAAAAGTCTGTATTGCTGAATACCTACTTTTGTTACTACTTCTTTTACACATCACCTTGTTGTGGCTTATTCTGAAATAAGAATTCTGCTGTAAGATGCCTTTGCCCTGGCATTACAGGATTGCTGAGATTTCCATATTTTATAGCCCAGGAATGAGACAAATGTTTTGCTTCTCTCACCAGAGCATCTTGATGCCAAAAGAGCTGGGGACCTTTCTACACTGTTTGATGTGGGTGGGATCTTTGGTAAGTTTTAATGCTACTTTACTCTTGATCACACCAGTTCAGGAAAGGCTCTGGTATACACAGCTTACATATTTTGTAGTTCATATGCATTATTTCTACTGAAGAAAAGTAGCAGTAAAGGTAATGAGATGAGAGTTGTGTTGACAGGGGGAAATCTAGTAAAATACCTTCACAGCCATTTATACTATCCAGTACAGATTGGAATAGTCAAATTCTGGAATCTTTTATCTCTGTCAGCTCTGGCCCATGAGTCCTGGTCACCAACCATCAAAACACTTCCTTTTGTCAGTCTGACTTCAGATAACTGTCCCTGTTTGTTCAGTGGTGTAGATTTCATGGGCACAAAGGTTAATAGCCACAGGTATTTTGGTTTGGGATTTTTTTTTAATGCCTTATATACCTGTATGTGATAAAATTGGGAGATTAGAGTAGTAATAAGGACTAGGCTATTACTTTATAATTTCCAAAGTGACCACTGAATAAGTTCTCATACCAGTGCAGACAGTTAAGTTTGTTTCCCTGGTTGCAGTGGGACATGGACAGAGAACCAAGTTTTCTATTGCATGGGAGGAATTAAGGGACCAATGAGTGGAATACCAGAACTCAAGCAGTTGGGCCATGTGGCACCTGGTAAAAGGCTTTTTGCCTTGGATATTTGGAATAAATAATGAGGAGGAACAAGTGTCTGCTTCTGTTGTCTTCAGGTCAGAACTGGTTGGGTTAATGAGGATGTTGCTGTGTGAATTGTGTAACTATGCAGTAAAAGCCTTTGGGTTCTGTTGCATCAAATTAAACTGATGTCTTTTGTGCAAAACACACCCAGAATGTTTTCCTCACACCTGTGTGTTCTTTCAGGTGGGATTTTGGCAGGTCTGATTTCAGACAGGCTGGAGAAGAGGGCATCAACCTGCGGGATGATGTTGCTGCTTGCAGCACCCACGGTAAGAGCCTGCCCCTCTCACAGCCATGCCTGAGGCTTTGACACCATAGACAGTTCTGCAGGCAGCATCTCCCAGCCTGCATGTAAAGAGTGAAAACAGATTAAAAACTGAAAAGTTGAGCAAGTGAAGATATTGGGGCTAAACAAGCTAACGAGCTTGTTTACTAAACAAGCAAACAAGTCTGATGTGTTGGGGTTTTTTTTGTTACAGAGTACATGAAAAGTTTCACTCTTGTAAAACTTGATGTTCAGTTGTTAGCCAGAATTTTAGCTGCTCAAAGGCTAAAATTTCTGAGCTATAACTGTTGGAAAACCAGCAGATGGACATGAGAAAGGCATTTTTATTTGATTTTTCATGAGCTGTATTCTGTGCTGTGCTGAAGCTGCATTTGCAGAGTTTAAAATTGAGTGGTCTCATAGCACAGCCCTTCCTTCTGAAAGGACATAGAGGATCCTACTCCTTACCTCTCTTCTGTGTCAAATCAGACAATCATTCTACTGTGGCCTAAAAGGGTTTAGTAAAACCTGGAACTTTCATCTAATACCAACTAAGGCATCTTGTAGTTAACATGGGGCAAATGGGGAACCCAGCATTAGTCCATATGTTGATATTCTGAGTGCTTATTTATTCTCTTTACAGCTATACATGTTCTCTACAGTCAGTAAAATGGGCCTTGAGGCTACTGTAGGTGAGTATTCCTAAATTATTCTGCCTAGCTTTGTATGAACTTCGCATTTGTGGCCTTTGATGCTCTTTCCTTTTCTCCTTTGTTTTCTATTTTATCTTCTCCTTAGAAGAGGAAGTATGGAATTAAATTCCTTAGATTTGGTCTTGCAGGCTTTTTACAGGTTGAAGTGGGAAGGTAGGAAATGAGTAAGGGGTGGCAGGAGAACAGGTTTAGTTAATATCATTTGTCTTTCTGGAGCTTGTTGTGTCAGCACTGGCTATTTTATTTCCCTTGTGCCAAATGTCAGAGATGTTTAAATATTGCCTGTAGTACCTTTGACAGCAGCATTAACTTCACTTGAAAGGGGTGAATTCTCCTGTGCCTTTCTATCTGTTACCTCAAACTAGAAATGAAAACACAAATGCTGGCAGTGGTGTCTCACCTACCTAAAGGCCTTGTTCAGTTTTAGGGCCCTCTGGTGCTGTACAAGGAGAGAAGGGACTTGTGGGTGTATCTTGTGAGCAACCCCTGTCCTCATGGTCAGTTTGGTCAAATATTCCCCTTTCTGTGACCTACCAGGAGCAGTAAAGACCCTGGGAAGTGCTTTTTGTCTCAGCCCCATCTTCTGGTATGATTGAGGATTCACATCGTGGTGTGAGCATTGAAAAGAGAGAGGAAGGGATGTTGGTTTCATTCTTTCCCAATTCTGTATTGGGTCAGGGGAGCCACAGAAGGACTAAATCACTTGGGAGCCATAGGCTGGGATGTCTCCTGTTGTTATGGTAAACATTTTTTCATGCAACTCACATTTGCCTTTTTTTTTTTAAACTTGGAACAGTGATGCTGCTTATCAGTGGTGCCCTGGTGAATGGCCCCTATGCCCTGATCACCACTGCTGTCTCTGCTGACTTGGTGAGTGTGGCTTCCCCTGTGACATTTGCCCTCCAGAGAGAGCCCTTTGACTTGTGCAGGGTCACCAGGGAAGGGGCTGTTTGTCCCAAAGCAAGGGAGTGAGGAGCTGGAAAGGCAGTGCTGAACTCAGCCACTGAGATCTGTTTTAGAGTTTGTGTTCTAGTATGAATGAGTGACAGCCATGCTTGTGAGAGCATCTGAATTATTCTTGACCACTCACAAGACTGTGGGTGACAGCCCAGATTGAATCTGAAGGTTGCATGCAAAGCCAGGCCTCTGTGCAGGAGCCTTGTCCTCTTTCATTTTTATTTTTATTTTTCATTTTCGTTTTGCATTTTTAAACGATTGGAGGAGCTATACCTGTCTGAGACATGAACTGGTGATTTAATTCCCATCAGAAAGCTGTGTCTGGCACAGATCATAACAGAAGTAAAGGTATGTGAAAATAAGAAGTCCAGGTACTTAAATTGCCAGCACTTGCAGAAGGATCAGATCTGCCAAGTCACAAATGCTGTGTGAAAACATGAACATTGCTCAGTAGGGAGACTTTAGAAGTCTGTTTTGTAATGTGTTGGTTCTTTAGGGCACCAAGAAAGAGGAAAAGTCCTTTTACTGTCTTAAATGCAGGAATGTTTTAAATTCAGGAAAAGGAGCAGGGCAGAAGTCTCCAGGCATGTCCTGGAGCCCTGTCCTTGGCCTGGAGGTGTTGCCAGACCAAGGTGACAGCAGGCAATGCCCATTGCACCCTTAGCCTTGCTCAAGGGGCTGACACTGCAAGGTGCTGGAGGCACCTCCACAGCACAGATGCCATGTGAGGGGTGGGAGATGAATGTTGTTAACCAGGGCTTTCTCAGAGCTCAGCTCAGGCTGGGTCTGAGCCATCTCTGTCCCCCCAGGGTACCCATAAAAGCCTGAAAGGGAACTCCAGAGCCTTGTCCACAGTGACAGCGATCATCGACGGGACAGGATCTGTGGGTAAGCCAAGGCCACCTGCCCCAGCCCTAACAGGTTGAAACAAAGCATTTCTGAGAAACTGGGCTCTTCAGGTCACATTTTGCCAGGCCTCAGAACAGTTTTGGATATGGGTGTCTGGGTTTGGAAAGCCAGGTGTCTGCCAGGGAAGGCAGGAGCCTCCCTTGGAATGGAGAATGTAAACGCCCTCCCTCCAAATTATAATAATTTTGAAATTAAGGGACTTTCAGGCAAGGATATGGGAATAGGAATAACAGTTCTTTACTAGGAAAATTAAAATAAAAATGTAGCAGTACAAAAGGAGGAAACAAACAAAAAGGAAAACCCTGTCANAGCATCTCCCATGGATGACGGAATTGGATCAGCCCTGCAGGAGCCTCGATGGCCCATGGACAGCAGAGATCCCCTGGAGGGAGGATGGGTCCTGGAAGGGATAAAGAGCCCTGCCCCAGCTGGTTTGAACAGCTGGCAATAGAATACAGACCCCTGGTTACATCTTGCATTGCAAACCAAGACAGGGGGGAACAGCACAAACTTCACCTGAAGCCTCCAGTGGTGCCACACCTGAGGGTGTGAGGAAGGAGGGGATCACTGATACTGGGCAAGGACAGCAAAAGGAGATAGCACTGGGTTGTCCTGGGATCAGGGATATTTTATTTATGCCCTCCACGTGGAAGGGAAAACAGTAAAATTCAGCTCAGTACTGGATGAGCATTTTGTTGAGCCAAATTACACATCCAAGTCTTCCAGCTTCCCATCTGTACCAGTAATGTTTTGCACTTCCTGGGACTTTTAATACATCAGGTAATACTGAGTTAACTAGGTGGAAAAATGGATACTCCAATTCAGAATAACTGCATTTCTGTACACTAAATATTAAATTGCACAGTGCTGTCAGTATGTAATATAAAATACCAAAATATAATGCCAGTGTTCTATTTTAGGTGCAGCTTTGGGGCCTCTCCTGGCTGGCCTTATTTCCCCTTCTGGTTGGAACAACGTGTTTTACATGCTCATGGTGGCAGATGCATGTGCCTTGCTAGTAAGTCTAAAAATTTAAGTGATGTGTATTTCCTCTGTGCTAAGCTGTCCCAAAATGCAAATTGTCCTTTTGCCATTTCAATATTCTATGTTGTATTAGACTTCCAGTGGTGTAGGAGATTTTCAATCTAACAGCAAATTTGCTCGTTTTGAAATTCTCATCTAATTTTAATCAAAATTGCAGCTCAGTTCTGATGCACTTCAATTCCTGAGCAAATACCCAGCTGTTAATTGCTGGCTGAGCAGCTTAGAGCAGGCATAATTGCAAGTAAACCTTCATATTTAGACCTAGAAGTTCCCTCAGTTCCACTCACAGAATAATGATTTCTGTTTTCTTTAAAGCCAGTTTATCAAAGCCGTAAAAGATGTTTTCCTACATTGCAGTATCACCAAAATCACCCTGATAATGAAGCTGTTGAAAGTTAATAAATCACATATTCCATATAGGCTCTGAGACAGCTATGCTAAATTAGATGAAGAACTGGCAATCCTGGCTTTTCACAGTAACCAGGAGCAGATGTTTGGGGTAAAAAAAGAGCATTTAGGTGCTGGCTTGGTCCAAAGCACTGAGCTCTGTGCTCCTGCAGAGGAGCTGAGAGTGTCAGACCATTCCCTTCCTGACACAAAATCAGAAAGCCTTTGAGTTACAGCTCAGGCTTTTTTTTTTTTCCTAAATTCAAATTAAACCCTGCCTTTAAAAGTAATTTTTTTTCATGTTTTGGAGTAATTCTGTGGAAAATAAATAAATTGGATAAGTTAATAGCTGAAGTGTGTTGCCACTGATAGACAGCAGCTTTAGCCACAGCAGCAAATCCTGGTTTGTGCTGGTTTCAGTATTTGGTATTTCATGCTGCAGAGTGAGGCTTGGGAGGTTGTTATATTTTTCTTAGATAAAATTCTCATTGTTTTTGTCTTACAGTTATTGAATAAATGAAAAGATGCCACATTTCTTTGCAGAATCCATTAAAACACCTTTGCAAAGGTCTGGTTCTGAGAGATTTGACTCGGCAGTTGTAACAAATTCTTTTTTGCATAACTGTCCAGCTTTTTCTGGTTTTTGCAGTGCAGTATATGGCTACCTGTGTTTAAATGTTATTTCTCCAAGGATACCTGGAGAGGGATTTAGCTTCTTATATGGTGTTCAGTTCTGTCATTCTTGGCCACTTCTGTGCCTCTGAAAATGTTTTAACTCCTTAAAATGTCCATTCTTAAAAGAGTGAGCAAACTTATAATAATGAGATTCTAAGGATAACATAACCTGAAATAGTGAGGAACCCTAAAAGCTCCAATTTTATCTGTAAAGTACATGAGAACCACCAGATTGTAAAATCACTTTCCTGCTGCTATGTAAATAATCCTTTTAAAGTGCACCTGAAAGCCCTGATGCTGCACAGACAAGCAAACGTGACTGTCTGAGCTCACCTTGACTAATTGTGGGATTAGAGCTTTTCACACACAGAGTTGTTTTTGCAAATAGCAGCTAAAATACCTCCATGCTCCAAAATTTCTTTCTGGCACGTTTTCTTGAAGCCTCGGGGTCCCTCTGCTGGTTTCTTCACCCATTTGCTGGTAAAGTAACCAGAAAACCATTGTGGGTTTTGTGAAGAAATTGACCTCTCAGATGGAAAAAGGAAATTATTTTCGTCTTGCCTGCTTGTTGTGAAAGCTCCTCTTCCAAACATCACTGAGCATCTGTAAATCTTTATTTTTTTTAAACCTAGTTCAGCATTACAGGGTAATGTTTCAAATGAGAAACTCTCAAAGAACAATGAATAATTCTGCTTCTTGTTTATCTGGATGATGCTAAAGGAGATTTTGTGATTGTTTTTGCAGCTCTTACTCCGTCTTATCCAGAAGGAGCTTCAGTGCCATGCAGATCACACCCTGTAAGTGTTTTGTATGCCTGTTGCTCTTTAATAACACTTTGAAAACATTTCTAAGCCTGCCATATACAGTCATAAATGATCATTGAGGGTGGAAAAGACCTCCAGGATCAATTCCAACCTTTGTCCCATAATACCTAAATGTAGACTGGACATGTTAAGGTTTGTGTGTGTCCATTTCTGTCCTAATTCTGCTTCAAAAGAGTAACCTCAGTTTGATGTTTTCAAATCATGATCCTTTAGAACATTTTCTTTTGAAAAATATCTGAAAACACACCTCTGTCACAGTCTCTTTTTGTGGTTTGTTTTTTTTTTTCCAAATATATAATCCTCCATGGGTTTCATAGTGCAGGTAGGGAATTGCCTGCCCTGTATTTAGTAATAGTTTGAAATGTTACTTTTCCCAAAAGTTCTCCTGTAAGGAAAAGGTGACTCTGAATTTACAGTGTTTTGAATTGAGAAAAAAAATCCACTGAATCAATATACAAAATCTAAATTGAGCCCTGTGATTGTAGAATTTTGGAGAAGTAAAATGGAGAGAAATAGAAAAATGCAGCAGGGCCAGCAGGGGCTGGCTCCTCCTCCTGGTGTCTGTTCTGCCTCACACCTCAGCTTTTCCTGCCTTGCTGTTCTTCTCCAGATTCAAAGAGCACTGAGCTACGAGACCAGAGCTGGGATAAGGAGTGTGCCAGTGGATGGAGCTCTTCCCTGAAAACCAAACTCCATGGGACACTTCTTGTGTATTTGAAGAGTCTGTGTGTGGTGAAGAGCCCTGCAGCTTCACTGGGAGCAGTGTGAGACATGCAGCTGGTAAATCCCTGAAACTCTGATTTTTGCACATGAAAAAGTACCTCAGGATGGCACCTGTTCATCAGATGAAGAGATGGGGACTTTGGGAAGGTCTCAGCAGCACACCTCAACTGAGCCAAAGAGAAATACCAAGTGCCTTTTTTCTTTCTTTTGATAGGATGTTTTTAATTGAAACTATGAACTGTGTGTTTGCCAAAAATCAAGGCAAAGCTGGAGCAGGAGGAAGGTGAAATTTTAACAGTCTGTGAATGAGTGTCCCAGTGTCAGTGAGCAAAGTATGTGTTTCTTATGTCATCTTGGGCACACTAGAGCATCACTTTATAGAGGACAATATCAGCTGGTTATTAAGATGTGCTGCTATTGGTATTTGAAGCTGCTCAGACAATAATCACCCTGCTGTATTACTAGTTTTTAGCTACAGTACTACTTCCCAAGGACAGCATCCAGCCTTTTGGTAGGTTATAAAATAGAATTTCCTCTTGGCTGTGTACTGCAGTTAGCAGTTTTCACAGATCCTCTGGATGGATGTTAGTCCTCCATTAGGATTATGCAAAAAACCAGGAGTCCTAAGCAACAAAAAGCAGTTTATGAGTCACAATTTCCAGTGAGGGCTCTAATGATTTTTCAGGGCATTATAAACTGGATTGTGCTGCTCTGCTAGGCTGGGCTGACACAAGAGGGATTTTTTTTAGGGTGGCAGAGAGCTGTGAGCTGTGCTGGGCTTCAGCCCCACAGGACTGAGCAGGTGGAGCTACTTTGGTGCCCACTGGCACAGGGGAATCTCTTGGGTTTCAGTGGAAGTATTTGTCAGATCCAGGCCTTAATATCCAGAAATCTCTCTCCAGTGGCTCTGGGTTTCAGATCTGGAGCCAAAATACCAGAGAAGAAAATTTACCTGTGTGGGTGGTAGTTTGTAAGAGAACATTTGAGTACCTAGTGCTACCCAGAAAATAGATGGTTTCATGTCTTCAGTACATATCAGTTCTTTGTACAGCTGTCTGCTTTGCAAACAGAATGTTTCTGTGATTTTTTTAATGTTTTTTGGGTATGAAATCTTTCTGTGAAAAGAGATCTTTTTTTGTATGGGGTGTTTATACTTAGATCACAAAGATTGGGTAATTTAAACTGTGTTGTTGTCCTTAACTGTATTTATTAAAGCTCTAGGCCTTTGTCTTGCTCTATGCTCTTTAAGTTTTGTGAGACAGTGCAAGAGTCTTTCCACTTGATTATCAAAACACTTCAAAAACCCTTGGAAATATTCAGGAATGTCCCATCAGCTGCTGGTAACACTTAATTTCCAGGGCTGATTTGTACCTGCTCAGTCTTTGAGTTGCTTCACTGGTTTGATCCAGCTTGTGCTTCATGTTTGACCTGAACAGTGTCAGAATGGGCTCATTTTTAACTGTTTGCTGAGCAGAGGTGCAGGGATGACCTCAGACCCACAGGGAATTAGGGAGGGTGCCACGTCCTTGCAGGGAGCTCTAGGAGGGTCCTGTCCCTGCACTTACCTGGATGGAAGGCTGACCTCACACATTTTGAGTAAACAGGGTGGATACTCAACATGTGAAGTCAAAAATCTGTGCTGTGCTTTGCCCATGGTTAAATGGGACAGAATTGTGCAGCAGTGTTACTTGAAAGGACTTCCATCCTCCTGGAATGGGAAACTGCTCCTGGAATGTTAAATGGGACAGAACTGTGCAGCAGTGTTACTGGAAAGGAATTCCATCCTCCTGGAATGGGAAACTGCTCTTAACTCAACCTGGGGCACTACTGAAACAGCCTCTGATGGGGCAAAAATAACATTGCAACCCCCAAACAGCTGTCCTGGCACAACTTGAGTGCCTGTGTGGGGAGGGAGGAATGGATGGAGGACTACTTTAGCTGGGAATTCCAATCCCTTTCCCCAAAAATAGTGTAGAGCTTTATACTGGTTTACTGGAACAGTTCAAACTCTGCTGCACTCAGATTTTGAGAAGCTGTTCCCTGTGGGCTGAAGTCTGAGGTTTAAAAGCTTTTGGTTGTGTTTCTGAAAATATTGCAGTGTGTTTTGGGTTTTACTTGTTGGGGCTGCTGCTGTTATTTATTTATTTATTTGAATAGCTTTTGCACTGCAGTGACTCGGGTACGGGGTAATGACAGATTGCATTTCAGTCCCTCCAAGCTACAGATTTGTTGGACAAAAAGATAAAGATTTCATTTCCTTTTTTTAAAAAAGTCTAAAGGTCCCCCAAATAGTGAATAAACTGGTGTGTGTTTTGTTAGTGTCAGGTGTCTGTATCCATTAATCTGGAGATGGGCAAGATGACAAAGTTTTGTATGTAAAAATGTGAGTGACCAGTAGGTACAGCCAAATTTAAATGCGACTGCAGGGTTGCTTTGTTGGGTTTTTTAATGCTGATTATTGTGAATTTCATCCATTCACCATCCTGTGTTGAATAAAAACAGATTCTATTCTGAACAGAGAAGTGTTGAGTACTTTATCTTCTACATCTCCATAAAGAAATGCTCCATTTATTGGTTGGAAGGACAGACATCCCTGCTGGGACATTTGCCTGAGTCAGGGGCTGAGTGTGGCTCTTGTGGTGACTTTTAAGGTGACATTTTTGTTGTCTGCTTTGCTTGCTCTTCAGTATATAAGAAATTGGCGTGGAAAAGCTTCATCCTTTCTCTCTAGCTCTGATCATCTCCAACATTCGTTGTCTTGATTCTCTTAAAATGTTTGAGGGGGTTTTTGTTCCTCTGCCTGACATACTGTGTCCAAACCACAGATCCCTTGGGGAAAAACTGATTGGAAAAGAAAACAACTTCTGGTTACAGAATTTCTGAGCAAAATGTGCCTCCCAGGAATAGGAAAATAATAGCTGGGCTGCTTTATAAAAGAAGTGAGAAATCCCAGTTTCTGTTTTGCCTGGTGGGGAGCAGGAGCTTCCCTTGTGGAAATCTGTGAAAGCCCAGGCTGTTGCTGGACACGCTGCAGAGGGGGTTGTGTCTGTGCAGGAGGGATTTAAAGGGTGGGGAGAAGGTGATGAAAAAGCAGGGACAGCAGTGTGGTGTTCACAAGCTGCTTTGAGACCCCTCCTGCCTGTAAGTTCTGCAAACCCACTGCGCACACCAAGACTCAATCCTGCGTGTTTTGGTAGTAAGGGAAATTCCAGAAGGGATTCTGCCATTGCTTCAGGAGATCACTGCATGTGCTTCTGGCATAACATCCTTACAATAACACTGGGAATCCTCCACGTGTGTTTGTGCCAAGGCTGTGCTGCCTCAGACTCTGGCTGAACTCGTCGTGTTTGGGCCCGAGGTTCTGTGGCTGATGCTGGAAGGTTTCTGCAGCAACTGATGCCTGGGGTTGTCTGTGCATAAAAAAGTTCTGCTCAGGATGAGGCAGGTGTAAGAGGGTGTAAATGAAATCAGAGGCTCTTTAGAGCTGCTGGAGGCTGATGGTTTTCATCTGGAATTAATTTGGGGAAGATTGATTACAATTCCATCAAATGACAGGCCCGGGGTTGGTAATGATGGCGTTTTCTGGTCTGAGCTAAATTTATGGCCTGTGTATTATGTAAGTGGTTAGATTAGATTATTTCATGGATTGTCCCAAGCTCTGATAGGATGTTCTGATTGCTGACCTACGCCCTTTTCACCTTGGAGCAAGGCTGGTCTGGTTTTGTTTTGCTCTCAGCTGAACCAGGCAGGGGATGGTGGGGACACGTCCTGCCCTGCTGTCACAGCCTGCAGGGAGTGCTGACACTCCTGGGGGTTGTGTCTGCTGCTCTGGGGACCTTGAACTACATTTGCTGCTGTGCTGAGTTAAAAATGTGACTGTCATCCCTGTGGCTGGGGAGAGGGAAGGGGAGGATTTAACTGCTGGTATAATTCAACCTCATCTCCAGTGACCTGAAGTGCTGGGTTACTCACTGCCCAAGAGTTTAATAAACTGGGTTGTTAGAAAGTGTTGGTTGTTTCCTCCTTTGTCTCTCTTCTTTTGGTTACTTTCCAGTTTGGAATAAGGAGATAACTGGTTGATGCCTGGGGTGGTTTTTTGGGGTTTTTTTCTTCTGTAATTCCTCTGTCTACCAGTTACCCTTGGCTGCAGTGAACACTGATTGCTCTGTAAACTGGGAGTACAAGAGCCAAACTTCCTTCAGTGTATTTCAGGATCCTGCTCCACTCCTGCATCAGATCAGCTACAAAAATGTGTGCCAGGTCTCCTGATGCTGTACTTAATGTTAAGGGTTTCAAGGATGTTTTCTTCACCCATTATGATACTGGGGTAGGGTTTCTCTCCTTCCTTCTCTTACAAAGCAGCTGACAAAACCCCACAGTTCCACAATATTCCCTTTGGTCCAGTTGTTTGTTTCAGCAGAGGGGGACACTAAACCAGCTTCACATGTAAGAATGAACTTTGCAACGCTGTTACAAGGCTGAAGTTATTTTCAGTTTATCTGGTACCTAAACCCTGAACAGGTGGTCTGAATTTCATGGGTTATTCAGGAACCAGCAGCTGCTTCCAGCGTTGGGGCCACAACTGGAAGCAGCAGCCTGAGTTCCTGTGGTGAAACAAAAGTGATCAGCAATTTCTGAGTTCTCTTCCCTGTGATACGAGGGGTGGGCAGCCCATCACAGCTGAATGACACAGGCACAACCTTTGCAAGGGGTGAGTTCCCTCTGAATCTTCCAGCAAACACACTGCTGTTACTTCTGCTGCAAGGACAGGGATTTCTATTCGAGTCTGAGTCACCCAATTTCACCACAGGCCACATGAGGCTGCAGCTTAGTCAGTACAGCAGGTTCTGAATTTAATTCTTAAATTGCTCTGATCAGCTGGTTGGAAGCAGCTGAATGTTGTGTCCTTCTGTGGCAGAATCTGCAGGTTTAGTTTTATACTGAGAGGTAACAGTAGGATTCAATTTAGCCATTGCTGTTAGAGGTCTTTATAAAATCCTCCTCCCCCTCTCCCTCTGGCTGCAGCTTTTCAGTGACATGAAAAGAAGAAAATGTGGTAAAAAAGGAACAAAAGAGGTCAAAAAATGTCTCAAGAGCATTCTTTTTCTTCCAAATTTTGCTCACTTGCTTGCTTGCCACTAAGGGAGATCCACTATCACAGCTGGTTTGTGTGTCTGCCTGTAAATCTGTGCAACTGCTGAAAGCAGAGAAAAATAGAAACCTCTGGGTTTCCTTGCTCTGATTGTCACAGTGGCAGTTCTCAAAACAGATGTCACCAGCCCAAAAAGGCAGAACCAGGGTGACTGACAAATCTGGAGTGTGGGCAGAGAAGCCCAAGGATGTTTGGTTTAGGACTGATACCTGTGTTAGAGCTAAATGAGATGGATTAAATCCCCATACAAATCCCTGTCAGGCATATCATGAAACTCTAAACTTACCCCAGGCATCAGCAAATAATCCTTTGGGGAGGGTGAAATCCATCACCAGCAAAGCACCTAGAAATGGAGCGAGAATGGATGAAATCCTGTGAACATGTGAAGCAGAACTAACACATGCATTTCTCAGAACAATATTCACTGTCATTTGAAATGAGACCTCCTGGTAGAAAGGTTGCAGATGATGTAAGCCTTACAGTAAGAGGGAAAACAAAGCTCCCCCGTTTGCTTGCTTGAAATCCTCTAATAAAATAATGCATCTGTCAAAGCAGCATCTAAATGTCATTCCTCTGTCTGATCAAAAGGCAGATGTTATTCCAAAACACAGACTTGTTCCCATACACAGGGTTTTTTCAGGAGACCAGGGTTTTCCTCCCAGATCCATAAAAGCAGTCAAAAGGAATGATTAGCAGCTCTGGTGCATTCACCTTATGCATCTCTGTAAGCATCAGGAGCTGCCTTCTGCATTGATTTTGCTGTCTCTGTTTTTAAAGCACAGTTGGAATTGTCCACATAAATGGGTTCTGCTTGGAACAACAGCAAAAAAAACACCCCCATGATAAACTGCCTTGCTGGTCTTATTTTTTCAGGAAAAAAAAAAAAAAAAAAAAAAAAAAAAAAAAAAAAAAAAAAAACGGAGAAACTCCTCATGCCTTCCATGCAAGCTTAGTATTCTGTGGTG
Source organism: Cisticola juncidis (assembly GCA_013400215.1). Taxonomy (NCBI): domain Eukaryota; kingdom Metazoa; phylum Chordata; class Aves; order Passeriformes; family Cisticolidae; genus Cisticola; species Cisticola juncidis. Next base: position 336,657 of record VXBR01001461.1, read on the forward strand.
TGAGTCTGTTTGCAAGCAAGTTTGCCCAAGCAATTACTTTGTGAATTACAGTTTGGTTCACCCAGAGTCAAATCCTGGCTTGTTTTGGAGCAGCCTTTGCTGGGCTCTGCCCTGCAGCAGCTCCTGCCTCTGCAGGAGGCTGGGCTGGGATGCCAAGGGCAGGATGCTTTCACAAAGTGATCCTGAACCATGGGGTTCATGTCTCAGGAGAACCTGATCGAGTTTAAACCTCCTCACCTTTGGAGTGAGAGGCTGAGCTGGGGATCATGGCCAAAGAAACGGGGCAGGTGCACCCAGGGAGCAGCAGAGGCAGCACTGGGGAGAAACTGGATCCCAAAGACACGAGGAGAGCGTGGGGCTCCTCTTGGGTAGTGTTGGGATACCTCAATCCTATTGGAGGTCTGTGTATCCTTGCAGAGGACTCTGTGGGAATTCCTAAAATTAATATTCAGCAATGCTAATGGTGATGTGTCCTGGGTTGAAAAATGTAACCAAAATGTGTATTCTATTTTCATCTGTTGAAGCCAGTTGGGAGATATTGTTCTTTATCTCTTGTAACTCCAGGGGTGGAAAGAGGGCAGATCCCTTCTGTTAATGGACACCTGATAACACCAGATAAGGCAGGGCCTCCTTATCTCTGCCTGCCCCCATCCTCCTCCCAGGGACATCCCCTGTGAATGGGCCATTGAAGGCTCTCACAGGACTGATGACATCACCTCATCCCATTGGGAGATGCTGCACCCAGTGGGAGGAGCCAAAGCCTTTCCATGGGATAAACCAGCAATCCCAAATCCCAAGGGAGCTGTTCCCACTGGATTCCCAGAGGATGACTGGACCCTTTCTTGAGGATCATCTCTGCTCCAACAGAGCCACATCTGTCACTGTGGGAGGACTCACTTCCAACACCCTGACCAACAGGGTGTCAGGTTTGCATTCTAACTCTGTCAGTGCTCCTTTGTACTATTGCATTTGTCTTATTCTATTTCATTTTTATCTTTCTTATTATTTTTCTCTCTCTATTAAATTGTATTTCTGACTTGGAGTGTCACTGGTTTTGCTTTCAAACCAACACATGATGTTTGTTTGCAGCAATATTTAATTCGCGGAGTCCCCACCAGTCTCAGTGGGGTGTGTGTGTGTCTGAGGGGGGAGGAAGCCTGTTCACAGTGCAGGTTGTGCCTTCAAGCTCTGCAGAGGTTCTCCCAGACATGGGTGTGCTCCCAGACCTGCACACAACCCAGACACTCCTCTCCTGCAAACACAGCTCCAGCCTCAATTGCTCACCCTGGGAAAGTGATGTGATCAGAGGGAGGAGGGGAGAGCAGCATGGAGAAATAACACAGACCACAAGCACCATTTTATTAAGAGAAACAAAGTGCTCTGTTGCCTTTGGCTCTCTCCCTAGCTCCAGGGTCAGGCAGGGCTTGGGCTCCTCTGCAGGAATCTGCTTTGGCTGCTGAGTGATTCTGGGGCTTTGCTGCTGCCCCTGGGCAGAGGGAGGCACAGAGCTGGTGGTTTGGCTGGCAGGAGGGCTGGATGGCAAACTGGAGGGAGATTGCACCCCTGGGATGAAGTGGGGCAGGGGGAAGAGTGTGGAGCCCCTTCCTCCCGGGCAGGGGAAGGCAGAGAGTGGGGAGCAGAGCAGTGGCCAGAGGAGATGGTGATGATGAAACAGCAGCAGGGGAAACCAAATGAGCAAAAGTGCTGGAAAAAGGTGTGGGGTTGGAAAAAAGAGCTGGGCACAGCCCTGTGCCGTTTTTAGTGGAGGGCTCCTGGGTTTTCACTTTATTTCTGTGTGTTTATTTCTGTAGATCCTTGATCTCAGTTCCTTGATCTCACTTTCTTCTTCCTGATCTCAGTTTTTTGTCTGAATACCTCCTTCCTTCCTACTGGAATCTTTTAGGCAGGGGCTAAGGTCCAAGGAGAGAGAAGCCTTCACATCCAGTGTCCAGGCTATGGGGAAGCAGCTGAAGGTGAGAGGATAGGATTTATGGGGACAAAAAAATTGTATGTGAATCTGATGAAATCTATTCAAAGATGAAGGAAAAGGAGAAAGAGGAGGATGAAGGAGCAGGAAGGAGACAGGGCTTCAGCTGTGTTGGAGTGTGATGGAGAGGGTCCAGCCTCTAACAAAGCCCCTCTGGAAGAAGCTGCTCACTAAAATGTTTGCCTGGGGCCACCTCTAAGAAAGGAGGGTACAGGAAGGAAGGGGAGGCTTAGAACTGAAACCCAACACTGGGGTGAAAACCTGGGCTGTGTCAAATCAATGGAGGCTGGAGAATGCAGTCAAAAGTAATCAAAAAATAAAATAGAATTCAAGTTCTGTATGAGATATTCCCTCCCCCCATGAGCCACTTCCATTTCATTTTCTGCATTACTTCAGTGCTGCCCTCTCTCCTGACCGTGCCATTAATCCATGATGTTTACCATTTCCTCAGGAAATTGGATTGTCTTATTGCATGAAAATCTCAGTTCAATTTTCCTCAGTGAGAGTTTCTGCCTCTCAGAGTTCTAGAGGGAATCTCATGTACCTGACATGGATGAACAGTCAGGTTCAGTAAAGGGAAGACAACCAAAAAGAAGAGCCACAGATGTGTTATTTGAAGGCAGACAGTAATGATTTGTCATCCAGTCTTCTAAGTTTCTTAGGTAATGACCTGTGATTTTAGGAGGTGCTAAGAGTGCTCTGTGTGACTCCCAGGAAAAGTGACACTCAAGTACTCGTAATTTTGGGAACTTAGTTAAAAATGTCCCCATTTCATGTCGGCTTCAAATGTTCTGGCACAGCAGATCAGACACTTTCAGTGCCACTGGAGGCTTTTATCATCTTTTTCACATGGATTCTGTGGTGGGTTTTTTGGCCTCCCTCCCTAAAAGCTGAGACTCTTTAATCTCTTCTATTGAGAAAATGTTCTTCTGCCTGTTAATGGAAACAGCACTGCTCAAACAGAACGAATATTAGAAAATACCTACATCACAGAAAAAAATGTCCTGTATCTGAGAGGCTATCTTGTTGTTTATGAAGACTGGTATTTTTTAAATGTTAACACAGAAAATTTAATTTTTAATGTACTGCAAAGAAAAGTACAAAGCCTGCCTGAACCCCAGGAACTCCACTTTGAAATCCCTCAAACAGCAGCCCCAAGCAGTGAAACACTTTGCAGACATCCCTCCTGATGTGGCTGGAGGGTGATCAGCAGCTTGCAGACAAGGAGGCTCCCAGGGATGAGTCAGGGATGCAGCAATGATCACCTCCTGCTCTGCCCCTGCCCTCCTGTGCCCACCTCTGAACTGAGGGACAGATTGCATCAGGATGGCTCCAGGATCAGCAACCCTCAGTTCTTAATCTTTGTGCTGGCAAGGCTTTGGGTGTCTGAGCTCTGCTTGTCAGGGAGATGGAGGAGCTGATTTACAGTGAGTCACTGCACAGCTCCGAGCTGCTCACATGGCAGCCTCCCAAAACAGGCTTCTGGAGCAACTTCACTTTCCTGCAGCACAGAAAATGCCAGGCAGCTCTCAATTCCAGCCATGCATCCCTTCCCTCCAGGCTGGGATCAGGGGCTGCAGCTCCTGCTCAGCATGAGCCAGCCTTGCCCTGTGGAGGGAATTGATCTTTCCACTTCTTGGCCATCATCTCTCTGTATCATCTAGTGGGTGACTCCAGGCACACTTAATTTCATTTATTTTTTTCTCACCAGCTCTTGAAAGTTCCAGTTGGGTGTCTTAATTCCTTCCATAACATTATGAAAACACAGCTATGAGAGCTGGGCTTTCCCAAAAGTTCTGTTCCAGGGATGCAGCAGGGTCCTTAGCACCAGCTGGGGCCTGTGTCTGTCTGTCTGTCTGTCTGTCTGTCTGTCTGTGTGCTTTGCCTTGCAAGCCCCACGTCCTGCAGAGGTGCCTGGGACAGGATTCTTGGCTCTCTCCTACCTTAAATGAAAGCCTAGGAAGAGACAGCTGGATTGAGGAGAGGGCAGTGGGAAACAAAGAGGTAGGAAATGGAAAGCAGAGAGGGAAGGGAGGCTGAAAATCAAGCACAGAGGTTGCAGTGGAAAGGAGCCAGAGCTCTGTCTGGGCACACCATGGTACAGGGCATGGAGATTCCTGGGATCCTGTGGCTCCTGGAGGTGATGGACAGTGGGATCAGGATGGAGGGTGGGCTGTGCCAAGGACCAAGTGCCTCTGCTAGAGTGAAAGGAAATGCTACAGTGAAGGGAGAGTGAGTTCCCAGCAGGGACAGGCAATGGGTCTGCTCCACTGGAAACCTTCAGGGAGACAACCTGGGACCTGCCAGGTATTGCAAGTGTAGAAAACAGATCACTGAAAAACCTGCTAGCATAGAGCAGCAGAAAAAAGGGTGGTTTTTTTGGTTTTGTTTGTTTGTTTGTTTGTTCGTTTTTCTCCCTCAATAGACAAAAGAGAGAAGCCAAGAAGTGCCAGATGCTGTACTGGAAAAGTGCTTTATGAAATGGAAGGATTGCCCATGGCTTGAGTCTGCCCTTCTCCAAGCCAGCACTGCACACACAGATATTTGTGAGCTGACACAAATTCTCACTTCCACAAGATCTGAGCCTATTAACTGGCTCTGAGTGACTCCTGCCAGGTGCCAGGATTTTCCAGAGCTGTGAGGAAATGAAGGCAGCACTATCAGCGAGGTGGCCAATGCTACTGGATCAGAGCCCAGCTGGTTCCTGAGTGTGAAATACAAAGTTGTGTTTCATGACAGGGAAATAAAGAGAATCTGCGTAATTGTAATTGTAGAACAAGGCCATGGGACAGTTATAAAGATGAGTTCTAATAAACAACCCAGGAAAACATGGTAGAAGGTTTTTGAACAAACTTTGCTTGCAATTACCTGTTAAAAATCTCAAGTTATTCTGTAATAAGCGTCTTTGAATTATAACTTTAGAAGCTTGCTTTGTATTAAAGAATTTTTAACCGTAGTTTTAGAATGTAAAAAGGCTTTTAGACAGAAGAAGGAAATAAGAAGGGGGCTCAGGCCTTTCACAGAAGGTGGGAAAACATCCTGGACACAAAAAAAGATTTTGGCTCACTGATTTATGGCTCCTGAAGAGGAAAACTAAAATTGCTATCAAAGATTGATGGACCTGGAAAATAGAAATGGGACCCCCACATCTGGAAGCAGGACCCCACCATCTGGAAAAACATATCCTGGATGTACATCCTGGAATATTGAAATATTGAAATAGATCACAATAGCCTATAGAATTGTACAGGACAAAATATGAATTTGTGACTGTTAAGTATTGAATTGTGACGTTAAACCTAGAAATGGAAACTGATGAGAAAGCTTATGAATATGTATGAATATAGACAATAAAACACCAGCAAGTCCAGCAATCGGTGTGCAGTCAGAAGGGAAAATCCTTCCACTGTACCCAGCGCTGCCTTTGCTCACACTTTACCATGTTAATTAATTATTAAATTGAATTGCTGCTTGATATACTGGCCATATGAAGCGTCTCATTTCTAACATAAGTGAGGAATCCCACACCTCCCACCCACAGAGCTCTGCTCCTGCACCCCAGGGCCCCAGACAGCCTGGCAGATGTCACAGCTCCCTTCCAGCCCCCCTTCCTGGGGCTTTGCCATGGAAACCAGGATGACAGCCAGTGTGGCTGTACTGCCAGGGCTGGGGTGAGCAACAGGACCCAAAAACGGGGCTGGAGCCAGGGGTGAGTGGAGAGCTGTGCTGCTGAGTGGGGAGGTCAGCCTTTCTCTCCCCTTATTTAAAAAAAAAATTACAAGCAGAATAATCATAATAAATATGTTCCAGAAGTTTAGAAACAACTCAATTTTAAAAGACATAGCATATATAAACATATATATAAATAATATAAATATTTTTAAGTATACTGTTGTATATTAACTCCATTCTTACAGAGTTGGCAGTTAATTAGTTAAAAAAGCCACAAAACCTACAAGAATAAATGCCCTGATCCTGTAATTTATGGTTGTATAATACAGAAATAGAGAGGGACATTTCACAAGGGTTTAGGGTGACAGGACACAGGGGGAATGACCTTAAATTCAGTCAAACACCACATTCAGGTGTTTCCATGGTTTTCAGGGCCTGTGTGGAAAAATCCTATCGAGATCCCAATATTAATAATCAGTCATTCTCTAATTAACCTTCAATATGATCACTTCCAGGACTGGGCCTGTGGAAACCTGGCAGGGTGTAAAAGAAATGTGCGAAGAAGTGAGGTAAAATTTCCATGTGCAGCATGCCATGATCTTTCTGTGGGTTTGTGGAGAGGAGTGAGAGCTGGGCTGGAAAGGTCAGGAGGAGCTCCCACTGCCACAGCCTTAACAGCATAAATCAGAAAGGTAATTCCTGCAGAAAGCCTGCAGGAAAAAACACCCAGAAGCAAAAATAGCAGAAGACCAAAGGGGGTGAAAAGAGGGAGAGAGGGCTGAGTGAAGCAGGGAGAAGAGGAACTGTGGGAGGGAAAGGGAAAGGGAAAGGGAAAGGGAAAGGGAAAGGGAAACCTTCCCAGCTCCAGGGACAATCTGGCATTTTGGCAGGGTGGAGCATGGAGAGGTAAAGCAGCAGGTCAGGGCCCTGTGGGGACATGGAGACAAACAGACACAGGGGACCTGCAGCAGAAGGGATTAATGTGCAAAGAAAGCCCTTAAAAGCTTAGATATGGAATAGGGAAGGAAAAAGGTTGATTTCAAAGAAATACTATTTCTCATTTTTAATTCTAGGCAAGTCTTTTTTCAAAGTACAAAACCTTTCACTGAAAGTTTTACATTTTCTGGCTCTTTCCCCCCACCTCAATCCCTCTGAAGATCCCTGCTGTGCAGTGCCCAGGTCTGGATGTGCACACAGTGCAAGGGGCACTGAATTTCTGACTGCAGCAAGAAAAGCAGCTTTCAGAGAGGCTGAGGGCTGTGATCTGTGCACTGTGCCAGCACAGTGACCCCTGGGCTGGAGAAAGGGATGGGAGGGGACAGGAATGGTGCCATCCCAGCCCAGGCCTGCTGGAGAGTAGCTTGAGCAGCCCTTTCCATCCTTAAAGCTTTTCCCTGGCCCTCTGAGCAGGGTTTGCAGCAGGGGGAGACCTCAGCCCGTGCAAAGCCAGCGTGGCTGGGCTGTGCCTCCACAGCAGCCAGTCCAGGGCAGTGTGGGACCTGAACATCCCCTGGTTGCACCTTGGAAATCCTAAAATGCTGCCTCTGAGCCACACACACGGAGCTGAGGCCAGGGCTGGGAGGCTGAAGTGCCTTTTTCACTCCTTGGGAGCATCCCCTGGGGTCAGTGACATCTGGCTGGGGCACTGCCACATCCCTGGGCCCAGGGCTGGAGCCCTGCAGCTCTGCAAGGGCACAATCCAGGGTCTGAGTGTACAGAGTGAGGAGTGGTGGCCTCAGTGAACAGCTCCGAGCTGTGAAACCCCTGATGTGCTCCCTGTGCTCAGGGGCACCAGAGCCTGGTGCTGCCCTGAGCTGGGCAAATCATTCCTCTAAGGCAAAGGATGGAAAGTCATTGTCTGGCACTGCACTGCTCGGATTTGGTCCTGGATTGGAAGGATTTGATGAGATAGGATAATGCTTCCCAGTAATTTTTGCCCCACATTGCCCAGTGTATCCTGAAATGAGAAGACTCTGGAAGGTTAAACCAACTCGAGGCAGGGATCTGCTGGAGCTGCACACCCTCTCTGATGAATTTTATCTTTTGTCTCCTTTCAGGCTTGGGACTGAACTGAGCCTTTGCTTGCATCAGGCTTTTATCATTATTTCTGAGCGCTCAGCCTTTGAATATTCACTTCTACATGAAGTTCTTGAACAGAGCAGTAGTCAGCAGTTTTATAGCAAAGCAGTTTTTCCAACAAGTATTAATGTAATTAGGGAGAGGAGGATGTGAGCTGGAGCTTAAGAAACACAATTTTAAATACATGGGGAGAGTGGATGGGAGAAGGACAGTGAAGAGGCAGGACTAGGATCATCACCTGGATTTCAGAGCTTGTCTTTTTGCTGGCTGGAGAAGCTGGTCACATAAAAAAAATAAAATAAAAAAAGTAGATTCTCACCAGTGTGAGACATTAGATATCCCAGTGAGGTGTGACCAAATCCTGAAATGCACCAGTGACGTTGTCTGACCACTCCTGGGGTGGGTGATCACACTGGAGGAGCTCAGTGTCCTCCTCTACAATCCCAAATGTCCCAAGTGCATCCCCCAGAGTGAGGGTTCTTCTTGTGTCTTTCCAAATGGCTGCATTTCTGTCCTCATGTCCATGTTCCTCAGGAACCTGCTGGGGCAATCGAGTCTCTCAGGACTGAATCACAGCAAAACAGGGCTAAGGCAGTGCTGAGCAGAGCAGGGTGTGGGATGATGGGTTCAGAGGTCCTGGCTGGTGTATAGAGGCAGTGGGGTTGGCATGGAAGGGCTGCTGAAGAGGGAGAAGCTGGAGCTCAGAGTAGCCATGGGGATCCCCTGTGGAGTAATCTGAGAGATTGGCCCCTGGGATAGTTCACAGGACAGGCTGTGGGACAGACTGGAGCACAGCCCAGGGAACAGTGGGGTGGGCAGTGGGACAGGGGACAGGCTGCAGCACAGCCCCCAGGACACCCCTGCAGTGGCAAGGGCTCCCTCCTGGAAGACTTCCAGTGCCTGTTCCACGCTGGCAGAGGAAGGATGTGAAGCAAAGGCTTGCATTTCCCAAATAACCACCTTGCAGCTGGCTCTGAGGGCTTTAGAAGCACCTTCAGCTGAAAGGTCAGCCCAGCTCGGACACTGGGCATCTCTGAGACCCCCTCAGCTCTCCGGCCCCTACAAACCCTCCCAAGGACAAACCACAGCCAGGGACAAACCAGAGCTAAGGACAAGCCACAGCCAAGCCCCTTGGCCTCTGCTGGGCTCAGTTTTGTCTCTTCGGCTGCAGAGAGGGCTTGGGGCTGGCAGGGCGAGCAGCACCGCCCCAAGCCCGGCTCTCGCAGCCTGCAGCACAGAGGAGGCCACGAAACCCTTCTGCAGCCGGTCCATGAAAACCCCAAAAAACCCCGGAGGGCTCCTGCCGGCAGGACGGGCTGTGTGCCCTCCGTGCAGCCTCTCTGTCACCTCCAGACCCCATCCCCGCCGTGCCCGAGCCTCTCCCGCCGGGGCAGCACCGGGGCAGGCACAGCCCGGGCACGGTTGTGGCACCGGGAATCCGCTCATCCGCCGGGGCTTCGCTCCCTGCTGCCTTTCCCGTTCCAGACGCCTGTCTCCCTTTCCAGGAGACTCCTGGTCCCCCCTAAATAAGAAATTCCTTCTCTCCGGGGGCGGGGCGGGTGGCGGTGGGCGAGAGCACGGGGCTTTGTGCTGCTGGAGTTTACGGGGAGGAAAAAGAGCTGCTGCTTTTTCCTTCTGTCCTTGTAATGATAACGGGAGGGATGTGGGAATGGAGCTGCTGAGTCTGGTCCAAGCCCCGGCTGGCAGTGGGTGTCTTGGGAAAAGGACACTTCCAGCACAGGGCACTTCCAAGCAGGAACCTGCCACTGCCCAAGCAGCTCACCGGGAGAGGCACTAACTAATAATTACGGTCCTGTTTCAGCATAAAATCAAATTATATCTCTCACCACCCCGATGAAGGAGGTTTTTTCTCCTCCGCAGCCCCCCCGAGGGACAAATGGCACTTGATCTTGTGCAGAACAGGAGCTGGTCAGTGCCGGGGTCAGAGCCCGAGTGAGGATGCCCAGCAGCTCTCAGCCTGAAAGCCAAGAGGGGTTGTTGCTATGGGGATGGAGAGGGGGCTCGCAGGCAGCATCTGGAGCCTGTGTTTCTCCCAGTCCGAGGCAGCTGGATGTGGAGGGAAGCAAAACTAAAAGGAGGTGGCAGAGAGAGAGACAGAGGCACAGCAAAATGCATGCATGTTAGAGGAGGGACCTTCCCAGAATGAGAGTACAGTGGGATACAGAAGAGCGGGGACACCAAACTGTCAGCCAGCGGTGGCTCGGCCGGGTAGGATAAACCCGATTTTCTGCTCTGATTGGCACTGGAAACAAGTCCGGGGAGAGCCCAGCTGTGGCAAGATGGGATCTGCCTCCTCGACTTACCGGCCCAAATGTATTTATCTGGACATTGATGGAAGAATTCAAAAGGTACTTTCGCTGTTTTTCCCCCGGCGGCGTCTCCGGCTGCGGGCGGTGCTGGCTGCCCGACCCATCCCCGCTCCGCCAGGCAGCCGAACCCCTTCGGAGGGGACAGGGGGGGACCCTGCGTGCCTGCTGCTTTCTACACGGCTGTTTATTTATGAAAGGGGAAGGGGAGGCTGGCGGAGGGGAGCGCTGGGCGCTGCCAGCACCGAGCGGCTGCCAGCTCTCCCTGCCGGCGCTGGGGATGCTCGGTTCCGCCGCCGTGTTTGCTTCCCCTCCCGGGGCGGTGTCGCGCCGTGTTTACAAAGTTCAGGTTTCCCCCCTTGGCAGGGAGCAGGGAGGGGAGCACAGCCGGGCTCCTTGGAGCCTGCCTGCCCCAGGATTCCGGCCCTGGGCATCTCCCTCCGGCCGGGATGAAGGTCAGGCAGGTGCCCGGCTCTTTGTGCATCCCCGGGGGGCTGCGGGGACCCCGCCGCCCCGGCCAGAGCTGCTGGTAAATGCCGATAATTCAAACTTCCAGCGCCGCTCGCCTGCCTTGTTTGGTTAAGCGCGGTTCAGAGCGCAGGGAGAAATGTGTCCTGGCTAAAAGGGAGAGCTCGCACTGCTTTTACACAGAAACAATGCCGACGCCTTTCTGCAAGTCTTTATTTTTTATTTTCCACCCCCCTTCTCTTTGTCAGCAGTTCTTTGGCAGCAAACTAAGCGCCTTTTCTGCTGCGAGGCTCCAGAACTCTGATTCGCAAAATTAAAATCCCTCTCGTCTGCCAGCTCTGAAATTTTCTGTTCCCCTAGCCCCGCCTTTTGTTGCTGCTTTGTAAAGAAGCAGCGAGGACCCGGTGTCCCTTCGCTGCCCTGTGCTGTGTGAGCCCAGCGGTGAATGGAGAGCTGCTGCTCGCAGCCCCATCCCACCACACATCCCTGCAATCCCCGCCACCACCGCCCCGGAGACCCGCTCAGAGCCGTGTCCTCAGCAAGGAGACCTCGCGTAATCCAGATCTGTGCCGGGTTCCCCAGAGAAAGCCGCTCCTCTTGATGCACCTCAGGCGTAGCTTAGTGGTGATGATGGTCCCTCTGCTGCTGTGAGATTGTCCCTGCCGGCTCTGCTGAGCTGGGGGCACTGATTCTCCTCTTCCAGGGTTTAATAAATTGGTTGCTTGGTGGCTCCTCCGAAGCATGGATTGAATGGAGCCTCCTGGTACCTGTACAGTTCAGTACAAAGAATGTTTTGGCATTTCGAAGGGAGGTGGTGAGTGTTTCCATAGATGTCGGTGATGCACAGTGTTTGTCATCTATGCCAGATTAAAAAAACAAAATACATCATTTCTCCAACCAGCCTCTGGAGAGTACTTTGAACACTAAAGCCACAGGAGAGGCACAGTCACAGTTTGCAAATGTAAACTCAGGCAGCATTAAGGGGGTTTAATCTCGGTAAATGTTATCTATTTCTTTTGTCAGATGTAAAATTCTTCCTGTGTGATGTTTGGAAGGATTCCTGAAGTAAAAATGCCGTGTAAATGGGGTTCGCCCAGCGGTAAGCAGGGCATATCTCAGATTCTCCTGCCTTCCCAGTAACATCATTAGAAAGAAGCACGAGGGAGAGGAGGGAGAAAAAGCAGGAGCCCTTAATCTTCCAAGGAATGCAGCCATGGAGGCTTCTAAAGGGAACTCATTAAATCAATGTTAAGCTTCTTGTCAGCCGGTAAAGAGGTACAGCTTCATTACAGCCGCGCTCTTTGAGTTTGAAAGGGCTCAGCTCCAACACGAGCCCTGCTGGGCATCCTGCGATAGAACCGGGAATCCCATCCCACCCCAGCACCGCCGGTGGCTGCAGCTGCTCAGAGGAAATCTTTGTGTTCCCATGGCCTCATCCTGAATTTCCAGCGCTGCAGCCACAGGGTGTGCTGTTGACTTTGGGAGAAGTTGTTTCACCTCGGCGCCGGGGTGAGGGAAGGGACAAACCCTGCCCAGAGACCCTGCGCCCTGCAGATGAGCAAAGCGCTCTGCAGCAGGAGAGTGGAATTAAACTAAGTAGGTTTGTGTGTTGGCAGGTCCAGAGGGGCACAGCAGGGAGGGCAGAGGGACCTGGTGGTTACGAAAGAAGAGTTGGCTGGCTTTGAAATCCTTCCCAGGAGTTATTAAAATAAAAGAGGCACCATCAGCCTGGTTGAAAGGAGGACCCCGCCGGTGCCAGCATGTCCCAGAGGAAGGGCTGAGCTCCACATCTGTCTCACAATTTCCCTCTGGACAAAGAGCCCAGCCCACAGCTGGATAAGTGTGTGGGGTGATGGATGAGCAGCTGGCTCACAGCTCAGGCACAGGGGCTTGTAGTGGATGGGTGACATCAGGCTGGTGTCCTGTCACTGTGGGGTTCTGGAGGGCTCCTGGGCTTTTCAACACCCTGGCCACAGGACTCGAATGAATACTAAAAAAGTTTGCTGATCACACTAATTTGGGAGGAGTTGTTGGCTCCTTCAAGGCCAGAGAGGCCCTGCAGAGAGACCTTGACCAATCTGAGGGCAATCCCCAGCTGTATGAAGTTCAACAAAGGAAAATGAAGGATTCTGCACCTGGGGTAACCCTGGCTGTGTGCATAGACTGAGGAATGAGATGCTGAGGACCAGCACCCAGAAAAGGACCTGGGAGTCCTGGCTGATAGAAATTTGAATATGAACCAGCAGTGCCCTGGCAACCAGGAGGGACATCCCAGTCCCGTCAGGCCCAGCATGGCCAGCTGGACAAGGGAGGGGATTGTCCCTCTCTGCTCTGGGCTGGGGCAGCCTCAACTCCAGTGCTGGGGGCAGTTCTGGGTGCTACAATGGAAAAAAAGTCATTAAACTATTAGAGAGTGTCCCAAGGAGGGCCATGAGGATGGTGAAGGGCCTTAAGGGGAAGCTGTGTGAGGAGCAGCTGAGGGCCCTGTTCAGCCTGGAGAAGGGGAGACTGAGGTAAACTGACCTTCCAGAGGCACAGCCAGGCACAAAATTGTCTTCACCAAAGCTGACACAGCATTGGGCTCTCCTCCAGTGGGCAGAGTTGCTGAACTCTCCAAGCTGGGGCAGCTTTAGGAGGGACCTGAGGTGGCCCAGCCCAGCAGATTCCACTGTGGCACCCCAAGCTGGCAGAGATATGGTCAGACAGGGGCTGTGGGAAGGGAAAGACCAAGGGCTGTGGGATTACAGCCACGGTCCAGATCCAGGGCTCTGCACAAACCAGCTTCAGAGAGTTCACTTGTTCTTGGAGTGGAGTGAAAATGAAATTCCATCACCCACATGAAGGGATGTACAAGTGGTGCTCAGTTTGTTTATGTCTAAAGGAGCTCCCAGCCAGGGCATCACCCACTGCCTGGACACCTCCCTCTGCCCTTCTCAGGAGCTCCTGGGGCTGGGCACACAGGGGACACCTCGGTGTGCCAGCCCTGCCACAGCTGGCTCTGCTGCCAGGCATAGGGGGAGACAGCAGGGCAGGGGGAAGCTGTGGCTGTGTTTCATGAAGGATTAGGTGATCTCAACAAACTGGGGCTTCTCCCAGTTCCTGGAGTGCCACTAGATGGGGTCAAGCACCCAAACCCCCAGCATCAGTGGAGAGCTGCCAAACTTAAGCCAGATCTGGAGTCTTCTTTTCCTTCATACTGTTATTAACCCTTTGGCTGTGCTCTGAAGAAAAAATCCTCTTGAGTCTGTTTTGAATTAAAAAATCCTCCAGGAAAAAGAAAAAAAACAACATTCCCCAGCTCATGCCCAATCTTTTTTTCCATGGGGAGACTACTGGGAACATTTTCTTTTGACCTTTGAGATTTAAATGGTAGCAGAGCAGAACCAGCCAGTGGCCTTATTGCCAGCACGATGGCTTCACAGCTCTCCTTTTCAAATGTCACACAGTAGTGGCTTTGCTTGCAGAGTTTTAAGGAGTTCCTCTGAGAAAAATGCTTGTTCCAAGAGGATTTCTGTTTCCAGTGTCTTAATCAACATCATATTTGTAACAAGTATGGAAAATCAGAGGGCTACAGAGCCTGAAGTAACTGGAAAAAAAGAGGACTGTTGCCTTTGTCAAGGATTCTATGAAATCACTCAGAGGTATTTTCCTCAGAAACCAAGTAAAGAATTTTGGAGTCATTTTGCTGGTTTATTGAGTCATTCTGGATGTTAAGCAGAAAATTTGCCTTTTTTTTTTCCCCTCAAAGAAATGCACTGAGTTCAAGGTTCCTGGGTGTCTGCTGATCTGACTTGTGTTGCAGGACACTGAGCCACCCACAGCCATTGTTCCCCTTGGCCCAAGGTCCCCAACAAGCAGGACAAGGCTCAAATTGAGCTTTGGTGCCGTGGTTGTTGCATCGAAACCTCAGCGCTCAGGAGCTGCTCTTGTCACATGAGATTTCCTTTTCAGATACAGCAGCAGCATCTGGGGTAGAGATGCCCTGATTCTAGCAAAGCCAACAGATTTTTCCAAGGCTTCCAGGCTATTTTTAACCTGCAAAACTGGATTCAGATGAAAAACAAAACACAGCAGAAATAATAATGGCGTGATGATCACTTCAAGGCGTTGAAGTATTTTTGCATCCTGATGACTCCTTCAACACAGCAAGGCAAGGCCATGGACCCCATCCTGTGCCTGTTTGGACTGAGGATTTAGGGGAACACCCTTTCAGCTGCCAAACACCAAAGGGGTGCACAGGATGGTGTTCATAGGAGTTTTCATAGGAGTCAGGACATGAACACCTCTGGGGGCTGCTCTGTGCCACATCCTGCTTTAGCACGATGAGGCACAGGAATGTTTTTGTGGGATCAAGGCCATTTTCTTAGTGCTGGCAGGCTCTGTGGCTGTGGGAGGGTAAAAGGTGGCACAGCCTGAGTCTGGCCAGGTCTTGGCTAACCTTGTCTTTCTCACTTTAGCTGGCCCTGGTGAACTCGAGGTGGCTGCTCGTTCTTGTAAAGCAGCATGAAGTGAGCAGGAGGTTCCTTGAATTCTGTCACATTGCAGCATATAAACATTTTAAGGAGTAAAAATGGCTTAAACTCATGCTTTTGAAAACATGGAAGATAATGTCACACATGAGCTTCTCTCTTCTCTACTCCTCTACTCCCCTTTCTCCCCAGTGGGGGCTCTTTAGAGAATTTAGGGGATCAAACCACAATCCCAGCAGAGCTCTGTAATTCCAGCACAGCTCCAAAGTTTTTCCATACCCATCACACAGCAGGTTTGTTTACTGCTGTTTATCTTTGTGAAGTCACACTGGGTGTATTATATTTATTACAGTTTATGTTCACACTAGTCCAGACAAAGTGTGAGTTTAACACTCTCAGCCTAATGCTTTCCTCATAGGTAACTCTGGTGTTACCTATGGGTTCAGACCAGCCAAATGTAGTTTATTCTCCTCATGTACAACTCTTCTGGCTCCTCACAAACAAGACAAAACCATTCTGTTTCTAGAACTGATGCCTTCATATTTTCCACATTCTGTACTGCATTAGTACATAACTCTGAACCTCTTATAAAGGTTAGTCAGTTCTCCTCACAATTTGGTCAGACAGAACAATCCTTTTCCAGCCCCAGAACAAAGACACCATTGCAGCTTCAGGCCCAAAAAGCATAAACAGAGAATTGAGGAGAGCAATGTGGGAGGATGGGACTTCATAACCTGAAGCTGTTATTAGACAATTAACCCCAATCTGTAAATTGACCAAAACTTATAAAAGTGTGAAAACATGAGATCCATGGTCCATCTTGGGTGCAGCCTCTGCCCTTCTCTTGTACTGCCCAAGGTGCATCCTTTGAAGGCCTTTTTAATAAATACCTACTTTATTCCTTTCACAGTCTAGCCTCTTTAGGTCACCTCTCAAGGCATCAGAACTTTCCTCATGACCTTGTTTATATAGATTCAAGTCAGCCTTTAGCTCGTGTCTCCTCAAACCTGCTTTTCCTCACTCCATTAATTAACACTTCCCTCCTAACAGTCCTCTATTACCAAGCCAGTGCCAATGTCAGACTTTGTGTGAGCAGCTTGGAAACAAGCAGCTCCACTCACAACTACTGAGAACATTTGGTGCTAAAGCCTCCCTATTATCCAGTTTATAAAACATTTCAAGCCTCATGCATTCGTGTGCTGCAGGGTTAATTGCACTTACTACTCCATTAGCAGCAAATGTGTGCCCTTCTTGTGTTGAGAAAAGCCAGAATTTAGATATTTGTGTTGTTTGTTAAACGTTGAAATACTATTAAGAAATGTTTTTATTTCTGCTGCAGAGGACAGGAAAGTTTCAGCCTGGCCCTTCACAATCAGCCTTGCTGGTTCCTGGTGGTGTTCTGCCATTAATAATTAGCACTGACAGATGGAAGATTTGCAATATGACACTTAGTATAGTCAGTAGATTGCACAAGTCTCTCTTGAATGTGATCTCCCTTTTTCTATGAGCCCTAATGGATTACTGAGATCCTCCTTTGCTTTGTGAAAGAGCCAACCTCTGTCATGCTGCCCCTCTCAGTGGCCAACCTGCAAGGCTGTCCTGGGCTCACACATCTATGACTGCATCATAGACATTTTTCTTTCCTAAAGAGAAGAAAATATCTTTTCCCACAGCTCTCTTTTCAGGGATGTTACAGGGGTGGGAATTGTGACTTGCCACATGCCTCAATATCCTGGTACGTCAGCTCTGTCTGGCAGCTCCTGTTTCTTAATTTAGGGCAATGCATAAGATCAGGAAACGAATGGGATTCACCCCAGCTGGGCACAGGCATCCCAGAGGGAGTGCTGAGAGCTCCAGCAGAGTCATGCAGGTTCCTGTAGTCACTGGGGAGGTGGGTGGCATCTCCAGGGGATGATTCACCCCATCCTAAAGGGGGTTTGGATTGTCCTCCTGTTCTGCTGGCAACAGAGGGCACCTGGCAGAGAGACACTGAGAGATGCTGAGCCTGTGGATGGGTAAAATGACATCAGACAAACCCCACACGTACATCTCGTGTTGAAATGAACATTCTCAAGCCACAAACAGGGTGAATCAGCAGGATTGCAGAGCTGTGGCTTTTGGGATAAAATATCTGCCACACTTCTCATCCTCTATCAGAGCCTGTGTGTGAAGAGCTCGGGGGAGTTTTCATTTTGGCTCAGACCCTCAGCTGAGGGCTCTCGTGTTTTCTCCCCCACACATGGACAGGCACACATGCACTGGTTCTCTTCTCTCAGAGAAGCTCCCACTGTATCAAGCAGATGGTGAATGTGGCAGGTTATTTTTAATGCTGCCTATCTGAGCTGAAGCTCAGATAAATGAGTGGTTTTCTGAATATCAGCTGTTAATTAGTGTGAGAAATAAAAAAGGAGATGGAGAGTTTGGGGATGGTTGGGCTGATGCTGTGTTTGTATCTGAGTTTAAAGAATGAGAAAGTTTTTAAATGTAGGATTTTAGGTAAAGCTTCTTTTGGATATTGGGGACTATGACAGAGAGGACACTTATGGATATTTTTTGAGGGAGACCTGTTTGCTTATGTGTTGAGAAATGTGAATTCCTTCTAATGATTCCTACAGATGGATACCTAAAATTTCTGGATCATTCTTCATTTTGTTATGGAGGACAAACACCTCTGGAAAGACAGGGAAAATCACAATGAAAAAATTCACATGAACCTTCTGCCTTGACAGGTCAGAAATCCTCCATGAAAGCTGCTCTTGCAGAAGCAGCAGCAATTTTTACCAGTCCATGCAAGATACATAAATGAGTTCTACTGCAGTCTTTTCTAACATAGTATCCCCCCATTCTCATTAGTGAAAGATTATAATTTAGATTGTTTAAACCCTGCAATTTCAGCCCTGACTCTGAACATTGCTCACTGAGCTGAATGAAAGACATGACCAAATGCTGAAGTATTGGAGGCATTAGGTTGAAATGAGAAGAAAAGAAGTAGAACTGGAAACTGAGGGTACACTGGCTTCAAAAATATTTTTACATTATTTATTTAGGAATTTTACAAGGGTAAAATAAAAATAATCAAACGGAAGTTAAAGTCTTGGAAGAATACCCAATTACAGGCAGGAGATCAGAACAGGAAAATGTTCTGGACAGAGTTTGCTGTTTACAGAGAGGATTAGCTGTTCTGAGGATCAAATATAGAACAGCAATTGGATTTGTAAGCTGTGTTTTTACCTATTCTATCTGAAAGCAAAATATAAGGTGATTATTTGTAAACTGGTAGGCTTCAGAGTCTGTGCACAATGGTCCTTCAGTAAAATCCCCATCACAGTCCTCAACCTGAACTCCTCTCCAAGGGGGAAAACCAGCCCAGAGCACCAAAGCTCGTAATTCCCGCTCTTCCCAAGAGGGGATCTTTAATCCTTGTCCTA
Source organism: Cisticola juncidis (assembly GCA_013400215.1). Taxonomy (NCBI): domain Eukaryota; kingdom Metazoa; phylum Chordata; class Aves; order Passeriformes; family Cisticolidae; genus Cisticola; species Cisticola juncidis. The sequence continues at coordinate 355,087 of VXBR01001461.1, forward strand.
GACCAGAGGTGAGTACTGTGGATTAAGAGACAATGGCTCCTTATTTCAGAAGAAAACGTTTCCAAAAAATGCAGAACTGTTTCCAGGAAAGAAAGCAGTCCCACAGAACGAGGGCCAGGCCAGGAAACAGCATCCCCATCGAGCCACGCTGCCCTACTTTGCAGTCCCTGCATGCCTCATCAGAATGTTATTTCCACTCCAAAAAGCCTCAGTTATTATTCATTCTGCTCTCCCCCCGTTTGCGTCACGTTGCTTTCCAAGGCAGACAGAACATTGCCCACTGAAATTAAATGGCTGCTCCTTGATTCTTGATGGAAATTCCTTGACACAAACAAGGTAAACATGCAGAGGAGGCTGCTTTTCCTGTCTTTTTTTTTTTTCTACACGTGGTAGAATCATAGAATTGGGTTGGAAGGGACCCTTAAGGTTCTAATTCAACCCCCTGCAATGAGCAGGGACATTTTGAAATTGATCAGGTTCCTCAGAGACCCATCCAGCCTGGCCTTGAATGTCCCAGGGATGGGCCATCCACATCTCAGAGGTTTTGATAACAACAGCAAGGACAGAAATATGAAATCATGTTAACTCTCAGGGGGAAAAAAACCTGTTTGCAGATGCTGCATGACTTTTCAGGAATACAGCCTTTTCCTCCTGGCACAAATCCAAGGGAAATGCAGTTAGCAGGGTTTATTTGTGGCTGGTTTTCTTCCTGGCAATCAGTCATCAATCTGCAAGCTGAAGCAGAGTCTCAGTTTCCCTTTCCCACGTGGTTTGTCACTGCTGTGGCTCTGCTCAGACATGATTTCAGTTCTGCCTTTGCTCTCAGGAACAGAATGTCTTGTGTTGACTGGGCTTGCAGGAGACTTTCCTGCCACCAGGCAATATCAGAGCCCCTGAATCCTCTTTTTCTTCATCACTGGAGGTTCATCCCCTGGGATTTTTGGGCTGACCTGCATGACTGTGCACTTTTTAAATGTTTATTGTGAGGAAACCTGGAATTTCATTGCAGGAAACCCTACACATGCATGATCTTAACCCCAGCTGTCAGAACTGCTGTGATCTCCTGACTTTGGCCTCTGTTAGATCTCAGTCTTCTCCTAAGCCAGGCTTAGGAGAAGATTCCAGCACCAGGCACCAAGCATTAATGCAGGGAATGAATTGCTGGAGACACATCTCAGCAGTGGTTCCTCACCCACAGGGACCTAAGCAAGATCCCTGTGGGTCAGAGACAGCTGAGACAGGTCTGAAGGGTGATGGAATTTATGGATCAGACCCCCAAACAGTGCTAGAAATGGAGACTCAGGCTGAGCAGAGAAGGCTTTGGGACACCTGCACAGGGCTGTGTGAGATGTTCTGTGCCAGGGCTGCCTGTCCCCAAAGGGACAAAGGGGGAGGCAGGTCAGCCTCTGCAGGTCACAGGAGAGCCCACGTGCCCCACACAGCCAAAGTGTGGCCACCAGCCAAGTGTCCCCACGTGGCCTCCCTGCTGCTGCTGTCCCAGTGATAATGGGCTCCAGGCAAATAGGATTCCTATGATTGATGCTGGAGCCATCAATAGGACTCGGTGCTGTCCTCCCACCCTCTAAGCACACTCCAATTGAATCCCATCAGCACAACTGGCATCGACTTTGCTGGGAACACGAGCCTGCAGACAATAACAGGAACAATCCACGGGGCCACAGAACATCTGAGGCTGCCTGCTGTGCTTCAGAGCAGCAGGGAGATGCTCAGAAAAGCTCAGCAGGCTGCAAAAGAAGGAAACTTTAATAGCATGTGCTTTTTGATTAAAAAAACAACACAACCAGCTGAGGATAAGCATCCTGAGATGAGTACGAAACTGCAGTGGGTGATTCACAAGTCCAGTTTTAGCAGAACGAAGTGAAAATGCCAAGTATGGAAAACTGAAAAGGATGTATGGGGATGGCTCATGGTCTAGTATCACAGCCTTTGTTTCTCTTCCCACTCGTTCACTACTGCATGGAGTAAAAGGAAACATTAAAATTCATCCTCAGAGCTTTGAAAGCTCCAACTGCTTTCTGTGAGTCAGGCCAACTTTCTTACCATTAGTGTTAGCTAATAATTTTTTATCCTTTCCTCTCTTGTCTGTCCTGGTCAATAATAATTGATTTGCAGAATAAGAAACTTCAATACCTGAAATAACACTTCTGGCACATCACAAGCCTTCAGCCTCTCTTCAGCCACAATTAACATCATCTGCCCAGTTACTGCATGTGCCAGTTGTTGTACTTTCCAATATTCTGCCAGCCAATTTTAGCAGCTCTCAGTCTGCCAGGATGCTGGGTTCTGCTAGGAGCAGGATTTCTGATCTCCATTGGCTATGCTTTATTGCAGTGATTGCTTCTGTGCTTTAATAACCCAGGGTCAATCCCTGGGCAACAGAGATTTTCAGAACACACCCATTTCCCCAGCAGCAGGTACTACCTCCCTCTGCAATCAGGATTTCTGAAGATATTGCCTGGAGCAATTTCATCTGGGGCAGAGCACAGGGAAGGTGGGTGTGAGTGCAGGTGTGGGTCACACCCACCTCTTGAAGTGACCTTCATCATCCTCTTCTCTGCCCCAAAACCCCTCAGGAGTAGGAAGGCTCCTCCTCACCAGTGAAAACTGAAGGCTAGAGCTTTGCTGAAGAGTCCCTGCACCCTGGGCAAAGCAGTCAGGCCAGGCTTTGCTGTGCTGTCCAGACTGTCCTGGCACTTCAGGCTGGCATGCCCTGACCTCTGAGCAGGCATGAGCAGCACAGCACACCCTGGGATCTCCTGTGACCTCCCCATTTCCAGGGGCACAGGTCTGGTTGGCACCATGTGGCACCTCCAGGTGAGGAGGGATTTCCCCTGCAGGCTGAAAGGCACCTTGGAGGAGCCCTGTCACACCAGTGCCATGACAATTCAGGCATTAAAGCACTTGGAAGTCAGGGCTGCAGGCTTAATTATCTCCTGGCACCCACACCTTTCAGAGGAGCCTTTAATTAGATGATGAGTTGTTATTTTTCTCCAGCCTGGTCCTCACCTCACTGAGCACACGGGGCCTGCTGAATCTAGGGAGAGCAGCTGCAGCCTCCTCCCAGCTGTCACCCCAGGTGACACATTCCTTATTTCCTGGGTCACCAGCCTCGAGGCTGATCTGGGGACATGCACATCCCTCATGCCTGTGCTGGGTGGCAGCAGAAACCCTGCCTGAGGATATGGGGTGGTTGTGGGGGGCAGAAAATCGCATTTCCAACACTCTCAAGGAGAGGAGAGTTTTGATTTAATGTCCCTGTTCATCTGCAAAATGCAAGTTTCTTGCTCCTGAGTTTTGCCATTAGGTCAATCTCCACAAGTGCCTTTGGGCTGCTGCATCCTGACCCCAGAGGCTCTGTGGCTGTTCCCTGTGGGATGAGAGAGAGGGCTGCAGTGCTGGGCAGGGAAGCTGCCCCTCCACACAACTGCCAGCCCCTACAGCCTGCAGCCATCCCACCAACACCATCCCCACTGCTGGTTGCTGTTCCTGCCTTTGAGAAGGAGAATTTGGCTGTAATGAGGCTCTTAATGTCTGTGGCAGCTCCAAAGCCTCCACCATAGCCACTCAAAGGAACTCAGGGTTGCTCTGAGAAAAGGGGCACAACACTGGCAGAAGCATTCAAACCCAATCCTTAATTCTCATGTCTGCACACTCTTTTTATTCCACCTACACTTGCTTCTTTCACTGGCAGCAGAGATACTTTTCAATGGCTATGTTTTCCCCAAAAAGTCCACTAGGAACAAGATTTTGATTTAGAGCACTGGAAGATTTTTTAGTGCAATATGCACCCATTTGGATTGGTTTGGGTTGGGTTTGTATTGGAATCCAAATCTCAGGGGCCTCAGCCACAAGGACAGACATCCCATAAATACTGCATTTATTGAAATGGGACAGTCCTCATGCAGAGTGCTGCTGTTGAATTCTGGAGTGTTTTATTTTCAGAGGGAGTGTGCTGTCTCTGAATCCAACAAGACATCAATTTAGGACTCCTGGGTTCCATTTCTGGCCTGCCACTCACCCATGATAAGATACAGAGCAAGTAATTTAACATAAAGAAGCTTCAGATTACAGAGTTTAAATACTGCACAGGGACGTAGTGAGACTGATGGGCAGTACTATGATGGTATTATTAAAGTGTTTTTTAACTGCAGAAGAAGCTGGGAGGACCATGACCTACAAGTCCAGATGGACACAGGAGTCCTGGGGAAAATTGTGGTGTGGGATTGTGTCACTGAAGGCACAGGAATTGCAGGAACAGAAAAATGGGATTGGAGGATGTGCTGCTCAGTCTTCTCTGCACTGGGGATGCCTGGTGTAGTGTGGGAGGGTGTGGGGATGCAGAGGGGTTTGGGGAGATGGGAAGGTAACAGTGGCAAAATTTGTAATTCCAGGTCTGGCTTCTGACCTAGCAACAGGAACATCTGAGAGTCAGTAGGAATTTTGGCACAAGCTCTGCTCACTTTAGACCTAGTATAAGGTATAGTCCAAAAAGCAGTGCCCTTTTATACCATCCCAGGACCTGCCCAAATCTAGGCAGTTTTTCTCCTAAATCCAGGCTCTCACACTCTTAAATTTACAGTTGTTATCATCCCACAGCAACCCTGCATTTTGAGAAAGCCCATGCTCTCAGCTCACACACGTTTCTGCTCCACTTCTGAGCAGCACTCAGCTCTCCAGAGCTTGCCTGCTTTATCGACAAAGACAGAGGTATTGCACAGGAGTGCAGAAATATTCCAGCTCACAAATCAAATCAGATAACTGAAATCACAGACTATGCCTTAAAATTATCCCACTGCATGCCTGAACAGGATTCATATCTCACTGGGAACTAAGCATCCTTTCTCTTCCTCATTTTTCTCCCCTCTGCTGCTGTTCCCTCTGGAAGGTGATCTTCAGTAAATACTGCAATTCCAAAGATATTATGGACCTTTTCTGCATTGCAACAGGGTTACCAAGGTAAGTCTGTCATTTGTGACATTCATTTCACTTTTGTTTCTTTCCTTTGGGAACAATTTAAAGACAAGCCCCAAAAGATTTATTTAGCTGCTATTCAGGCTTGTCTCTTGTTGCAGTTTGCTGGAAGAAGAAACTGGGGCAATCAAGAGCTGGAAAAGTGTGGAGGCAGGGAACTGAACTGCCTCAGTGCTGGCTGCACATGAGGAGCAGAGGAATAGAGCAGAACAGAGGAGAAATAACATAAAATAAAAGCAAGTGAAGAAGCCCAGCCCTGAGTACACACAGGGTGGCCACACCTACCACTTATATCTCAGTACTACATTTTTGCCCATATTGAGCAAAATGCAGCCACATGTTTAGAACCTGTTTTTTAGGGGAAAAAATGGGGCTAACAAGAAGTATTGCCACTAAGAAATAAGCTTTCTTCTTAGGTGTTTTAAAATCTAATCCCAGGTATGGGATAGCAAAACAAAAAGCACCCCAGCTGAACCATTTTGTAGAGCATAAATATCTCCAAATGCATTTCCCAGGCCACGTATTTCCTAATTTATGTTGTCTTGCAAAGTCCATGTATCCCTCCTGTTGTAATTTTCCATTTGGCAAAAACTGAAATAGGATTTGTTCCCTTCAACCTCAAGAGCAGTATCCAGCTGAAATCTCAGTGTTCAGCGGGGTCTAGGGTCATGGGTGGGTGTGGAGGAGAGGCTGGGATGTGGTGCAGGGTGGCATGGTGTAACACCCATCCACCAATCCCAAATCCATCCATCCATGTATCCATCCACCCATCCATCCATTCATCCATCCATCCATCCATCCCAAATCCATCCATCCATCCATCCATCCATCCCAAGTCCATCCATCTATCCATCCATCCCAAGTCCATCCATCCATCCATCCATCCCTCCCTCCCTCCCTCCCTCCATCCATCCATCCCTCCATCCACCCATCCACACCTCTAGGCAGTGGAGCAGGGGGAGGGAAGCCCCTAAATCATCTCTAGAACCCTTAATCCCCTCTAGAAGGGAGAATCTTCTCTCTCCATGAGGACCTCAAGCAGCACAGGCCGGATGCAACAAGGCAAAGTCTTTATCCCTGGACACACAACTTTGCAATCCAGGAGAAGTGCAGGAGAAAAACAAGCCAGTCTTTGAATCATGGTTTTATTGCATGACACCAGCTTTGGGGATTGAAAGATGAAACTGAATTTGCATAAGCTGTTGGACAGAATTCATGCCCTTTGCTGTTTGTTCTATTTCCTCCCCTTTGGCATTAGAGAGGTTAATAGTTCTAATTTTCCTGTGATGTCAAATACTTCCACTCCATCACCCAGGAAACTTTGTTCACCAGTTTTAATCATTCACAGTCAGGGTGTTCACTGCATATTTGCCATTTTATTTTCATCAGAAGATTTTCAAAGGAAAATTACATTTCAACCAGGATCCTGGAGCCAAAGTAGACCTCCAGGGTTTACATCTGAGCCTATGAGCTCACCCTTAGCAGTATTTTAAAAAGATTTTTTTTCTATCCCATATTCAGCAAGATATTTGTTTTGTTTGTTTTGATAAATGAGTAACTAAATAATTTCAATACATTCATAGCACTGAAAGTCATTTGTTTGGTGTGAGTCAATACGTAGCTGCTGAGTCCATGCATCACAAAATACAGCTTTTTACCAAAAATTATTTATTCATTGAGTCAAGAGAATAAATAAATTAGCAGGGAGCAAGGTCTGCTCTGAGATCAAAAATGATCACAATTCACATTTCACGTGGCAGAAGCATCAAGCCACCTTTCCCTGGGCTTTGACTCTGTCTGCTCTGAGGTAACAGAGGTGCCAGGCCAGGAGCAAGGAGAAAAGAGTCACCTGCAGGAGAGAAGGTGGCTCTGCAGCAACACAGAATTCCAGCTGGCATTTCTAGGTCAGATAATCCTCTCTGGAATTTGCTTTTCAGGAACACGACCATCTCCCTTTTGACAGCGGACAACTGCATGGTGTCCATCGATCCCACCATGCCTGTGAACACAGAGAGGTGAGCCCTGCTGCTTCTGCTGCTCCAAACAGGCTCAGGGAAAGGGAAAGGGAGCTGCTTGCCATCCATCCCTCCCTCCACCCATCCATCCATCCATCCCATCCATCCATCATCCATCCATCTATCCATCCATCTATCCATCCATCTATCCATCCATCTATCCATCCATCTATCCATCCATCTATCCATCCATCTATCCATCCATCTATCCATCCATCTATCCATCCATCTATCCATCCATCTATCCATCCATCTATCCATCCATCTATCCATCCATCTATCCATCCATCTATCCATCCATCTATCCATCCATCTATCCATCCATCTATCCATCCATCTATCCATCCATCTATCCATCCATCTATCCATCCATCTATCCATCCATCTATCCATCCATCTATCCATCCATCTATCCATCCATCTATCCATCCATCTATCCATCCATCTATCCATCCATCTATCCATCCATCTATCCATCCATCTATCCATCCATCTATCCATCCATCTATCCATCCATCTATCCATCCATCTATCCATCCATCTATCCATCCATCTATCCATCCATCTATCCATCCATCTATCCATCCATCTATCCATCCATCTATCCATCCATCTATCCATCCATCTATCCATCCATCTATCCATCCATCTATCCATCCATCTATCCATCCATCTATCCATCCATCTATCCATCCATCTATCCATCCATCTATCCATCCATCTATCCATCCATCTATCCATCCATCTATCCATCCATCTATCCATCCATCTATCCATCCATCTATCCATCCATCTATCCATCCATCTATCCATCCATCTATCCATCCATCTATCCATCCATCTATCCATCCATCTATCCATCCATCTATCCATCCATCTATCCATCCATCTATCCATCCATCTATCCATCCATCTATCCATCCATCTATCCATCCATCTATCCATCCATCTATCCATCCATCTATCCATCCATCTATCCATCCATCTATCCATCCATCTATCCATCCATCTATCCATCCATCTATCCATCCATCTATCCATCCATCTATCCATCCATCTATCCATCCATCTATCCATCCATCTATCCATCCATCTATCCATCCATCTATCCATCCATCTATCCATCCATCTATCCATCCATCTATCCATCCATCTATCCATCCATCTATCCATCCATCTATCCATCCATCTATCCATCCATCTATCCATCCATCTATCCATCCATCTATCCATCCATCTATCCATCCATCTATCCATCCATCTATCCATCCATCTATCCATCCATCTATCCATCCATCTATCCATCCATCTATCCATCCATCTATCCATCCATCTATCCATCCATCTATCCATCCATCTATCCATCCATCTATCCATCCATCTATCCATCCATCTATCCATCCATCTATCCATCCATCTATCCATCCATCTATCCATCCATCTATCCATCCATCTATCCATCCATCTATCCATCCATCTATCCATCCATCTATCCATCCATCTATCCATCCATCTATCCATCCATCTATCCATCCATCTATCCATCCATCTATCCATCCATCTATCCATCCATCTATCCATCCATCTATCCATCCATCTATCCATCCATCTATCCATCCATCTATCCATCCATCCATCCCTCCATCCATCCATCCATCCCCCCATCCAAAAGCCTTTTTTTGCAGTGGGAGGTGAGCAGCTCCCCAGAGGGAGGGCATGGCAGTAAGAAATGTGTGCTGGCCTGACACGAGTGCTGATTTGGAAGAGTTTTACTTGTTGAAGCAGGAGTAATTGTCTGAGGAAAAAAACAAATACTGCTTTTAGGTGTTTAGTGTGGAACATCTGTTCCCATTCCTCCCTGTTGCTGTCAAAGCTCTGTTGTTTCCCCACTCCTGATTGCTCTGCTGGGGCACAGCCAGCAGCTCACTTGAAAAGCAAACTCAAAGCCTGTGATGAGTTTAGGTCTCTTCATCACTGGCTTTGGCCCACATTTCATTATGACTGATCACTGCTACTGTTACTGTGTGGTGAAGCCCCAGGAGCTGGGAGGGAGCTCCTGCACAGGACAATGTGTGAACACAGAGCAAATAGAGGCTGTGGCTGCCCCTGGATCCCTGGAAGTGTTCAAGGCCAGGTTGGATGGGAATCTGAGAAACCTGGGATGGTGGAAGGTGTCCCCTACCCATGGCAAGGGATCTGAACTGGTTGATTTTTAAGGTCCTTTCCAACCCAAATCATTCTATGGTTCTGGGATTCTGTTTCCAGTCAATCACGGGGTTGTGTATTCAGAAAAAGTGCCCATTGCTTATTCAAACTCACAGGTTTCAGGAGAGCTTAGAATACATTCAGATATTTCTTCCTATTTCTCAGGGAGTACGGATGCGAAATTTGCATTTTGGAGCGTTGCTTACACCAACCCTCTCTGACTATTCCAGGTCTCCATACAAAGTGATCCCCGTTGTGACTGAGCAGCTCTCAGGTAAAATGACCCTTTTGAACTGAATCAGTAAAGCTGAGTTCACTAAAGCTGAATTTGCAAACATCTGCATGTGGAAATGATATGGCTGTGATGCAAAAACATGAAGATGTCAGTGTCATGGTTGTGGCTGCAGCAGAATAAGAAATGTTTGATCACGGTGTTCTGCAGGAAAGCTTTAAAAATGTGCCTGGATTTCAATGGATTTGAGGGTCAGGTAAATGGCTGAGTCCAGGGGACTGTCCCAGTGCCTGTTCAGCACTCCTGATGCCCCAGGGAAAGTCTTGAATGGAGCAGTGGGGTTTTTCAGGCAAGACAAATGAAAGCCTGTCCTGCAGTGTTTTGTTAAACCTGCCCATTCCTCAGCTTTCCAGCTGAGCACAACATTTAAACCTCATGTTATTTCCAAATGGCTGAGGAGAGAACATAACTTCTGTTGTGGGCATGGTAGCTCTAAGTGTGATAAATATTTAAATTCATCTGACAGGATTAAAGAGGGCCTGGGTGAAAGAACACATCTGGAGCACATTCCCCAGCCACAGGCAGGGCTGAGGTGCCACTCCTCCCACTTCCCTTTGCCTGTTCAGTCTCCTGCTCCTGCTCAGGCCATGGCTCTCAGACACTGGAGCAGAACTTTGCCTTGGGGCAATTCCTGTGAGCATCTGGCTCATGGTTCCTCACATCTGTGCAGCTGAAGCATCCTCTGCCACTCACCAGGGCAGGAGCTGAAATCAGGCACAGGGAGAGGCTGGCAGGAGAGGAGACATCAGCTGAGCACACTCCTTGGGGCAGTCAAAGGGGAAGACAGGAGAGACAAAGGGCAAGAGGTTATGATTGTCCTGCAAACAGAGTGCACAGGCAGGCCAGGAGTGAGACAGAAAGCCTGGGGCTGGAAAAAGTGGTGTGCAGGAGTTGGTGATATGAACATGTCTTTGTTGGGAAAGGAGAGATGATGGTTTGGTGGTCCCACCTCATCTTCTGGCCTGAGGTCCTGAGTTGTGGATGAAAACAGTGTCTGACAGCACTGCCTTCCTCTAGAAGAAAAAGCACAGGGAACTGAGGCTGCTCTCTGAGGCATCTGCGTTGGCAGAAACATCTGGAAAGGAGGATATGGGGAAGACAAAGAGGCAACAGCAGGGAGACTGTGCATGCAGGAGCAAAGGTGAACAGAGAGCAAAGAGAGCACAGAGGGTAGGGAACAGGGATGAACCTACCCACAGCAAGGTCTGTAACAAGCCATAAACAGGTCCCATGTCAGGGATTGCCAGAAGGAGGTGGTCACAGACAAGGGACACATGACTGCAAAGGGGAAGAAGCTGTCTGCCAAAGTATTTCCTTATTCCTATCCCTATTTCCTTCCTGCTGCAGCAGCATCACTCTCCTGCTCTGGGAATGCACTCCTTGCACTGTCACATGAGGAAAGGTGGGGTGGAGCACGAGGCTCTGTGTCTCAGCTGGTGTGAGTAACCAGTCTCCAACTGCCCCATGACAGAGAAATGGGGCCAGCATGACTCCTCCAGGGAATGCCACTGAGTTATACCAGCTGGGAAGCTGATAGAAAAGGGGCTTTCTAGAAAATGTACTCTTTTTGAATGTGTTTTTTTTTATTCCCCTAACATGGAGCTAACAGTATATTTTTATAGGACCACAGATGACTTTTCACACTCTCCCAAGGCCCTCATTTTTCATCCCCAGCTGACAGCACATGGCTCTGCTTTGTGCAGAGCACAGCTCACTGTGTCAGCAAGATCTCTCTTCACTCCCTGCATTTCATAAAACCAGGATTTCCAAAGATCTGAGCTGAAAAGGGCAAGAAAAATTCTGGCCATAGATTGTCAAAACATAAGCCAGAGTCTGCTATGGAAAGAGGAAGAAAGTTGAGCTGAGTGTGATGGAACTAAGGTTCCTTGGTATCTTTTTCTCTTTCACATGGCTTGTCATTAATCTTAAGAGCATTCCTGACATTTTGCTGACAGTAGGAAGAATAAACAGAGTGGTAAAATGTTCCTCTTCATTAAAAGAAAAAAAAAAACAAACCCAGCTCTGTTCTATTCTTCAATTCTCAGACAACTCTGCCTGCATGACTGTGCTTCCCAAAACAACTCATCCAAACATGTGCCAAAAAGGGGGTCACCCCAATTTTCACAGTGGTGGGAGGTATTGAACCTCTTCTCAGCAGCCTCCCAGGCAGCTGCAGAAGAGTGACACAGGGAACAGAGGCTGGAAAAGGGGGGACTGGGAAATACAATCCTTGGGGAGGAAAAATACAAGCAGTGGCTTCTATCCAGCAGAGGAGATATCCACTGGAGCCCTGCTAAGAAACTGTTCCTCATTTCCTGGACATAGTCACAGGAGAGGGTGGGAAATAAAGGAATTATTATTCCAGAGAGTGTTGGCTGCAGCAGCAATTGATGTGTTGGGGTCAGCTCTCTGCAAGTGTTAGGATTAGGGTGAGGGTGAGAGTTAGGGTCAGGATGAGGGGTAGGGTTAGGGGAGGCCTGAGCTGGCTGGCTCTGAGCCTGTAAAGCTGCTGGATCACATCCTGTCCCTGCTCCTATGGTCCTGGACCAGAAGACACATGGCTATCCAAGCAGAGCATCCAAACCCCTGTGGAAAACCCTTTTCTCTGTGGTTTTTAAATTTGCAGGCCCACTGAGTGAGCATCCTCTCCCTCCCAGCAGCAGAAGCGTTCTGGTCTGTGTCCTCCTGGTGAAACTGGCTCAAACCTCACAAATTGATGGCTCTGTTGTTGCTCTAATTAGTAGGGCTCAGGCACTTATAGATTTGATGGAGGTGACAATTAGCTGAACAAACCCTATTAGCAGCACCCTCTTGAGGGATAAAATTGAAGCCTGTTGCCTTTCTGGTAGTGCAGAGAAAGGAGCTGGTGTAGAGGTCAAGTGAGCCTGGCCCAGCATGGTCCTGAAAGGACAGGAAAACACTCCCAGGGACTTCCCCACTGCTCCAAAGTCAGGGCAGCAAAGCCCAGCAGTGCCTGCATCAGAGATCTGCAGGGATGATTTTCCCCCTGGATGATTCAATGTCCGAGATCTTGTGAGGTTTGGTGTTGGTGAAACGACAGAAGCGTCTAAATCTTTTTCTGGCATCCCTCTCCTCTTGAAGTCTTGCTCATGCAGCTCAGCTGAGACTGAGGAGGCAGAGACTGGGAGAAAAAAATCCTCCTCCCACACGGTGCATGCATTGGGATGTGCCCAGACACCTCGGGACTGCTCACCTGCTGGGAACTTGCATGCAACAGCCCAATTTAACCTGAGCTCTGAATAGATGAATTTGGGGCTCAGTATGGCAGATTCATGGGTGTGGGCTTGGGTTTGAAATTCACCCCTTCCCGAGGCTTTTGTCCACCTGGCTGCTTGTGGGGTTTTGTTGTGGTGGGGTTTTTTTTGTGGTTTTTTTGGGGTTTTTTTGTTGTTGTTGTGTTTTTGTTTTTGTTTTTTTTTTGTTTTGTTTTGGTTTTTTTTGTTTTGTTTTTTGTTTTGTTTTTTTTTTTTAATTACTCTGACTGCTTCTTACAAGCAAACCGCAGAAATGCAGACAGAAGGCTGAGCCAGAGGCAGAAGCATTGGTGAGAAACAGGGCAGGAATTCACCAGCCTGATGCTGGCATGGAAAGGGAGATGCCCAAAGCAGAAAAGCCAGGGAAAGCCAAGCCAGCCCCCCAACCCCACAGATTCCCTGCCCACAGCCTGTTGGGGCTGCCAGGGTGGCAAAGGGAGCCAGGGAGAGTGGGAGGACGGAGGAGGCTCCCTGGCCATGATCCCAGAGGGTCAGAAGGTGGAGGAAGAGGCACTGCTGAGCAGGGTGGTACAAGGCAGAGGGTGCCTGCCAGTGGGTAACAAACCCATCTGTGCCAGTGCAGGGTTGCCTGAGCTGCTCAGCGTGGCCCTGGTGCCAGCCTGGCAGGGAAGGTGTGCTCTCCCTGCCAGCCTCCCACCCGGCCACAGTGGGAAAAGCACTGCTGCCATATTCCCCCGCACCTGCTTCCTTCCCAGAACCTGCTGGAGACGAGGCAGAAGGGCTCCTTCCTCCACACTGTCCTGGCCAAGCTCCCTGCTGGGCTTGGCACAGGCCAGAGGGCAAAGAGCAGCAGCAAGCAGGGCAGTGAGCCATGGGGAGCCTGGGGAAGCCTGAGCTGGCCTGTCCCCTGCCCAGCATTAACCATTGCAGCATCTTCTGGAGCTGGGGGGTGTTTCTGATTGTCATTTGTCAGCTCTAAAACACCCAGAGAGTTGTGCAAAAACCTGACTTGCTGAACCACCTGCATTTGTGCAAAAGCTGCACATTCACTGTGGAAGGTAAAGAGAGAAAAAGAGGGTTTTGGGAGGTGCTGCAACAGGACCCTCAGCAAAATGCCCAGAGCTGCTGCCAGGGCTGCCTGCAGCAGGATTTCCTTTGCAGACAGGGAATCACAGCAAAACAAATGAAGCAATCCGAGGGAAAAGGTGTCTGTGTGCACCTGGGGCTTCAGCCCTGCCCAGAGGTATAAAAAAAAAAGAAGGCAGAGGGTAATGAAGAGAGCAAAAGGACAATGAACCCTCCTATTCTACAAAGGAGGGGACAAGCAACACTAAATTATGTCAGAGCAATGTCTCGTTTTCTTCAGAAACGGAGGTTACCAGAGGTCTTCCCTAGGAAAGGAACAGGGCAGAGAAATGGATCTTTGTCTCTTTAAGATGAGGCGAGCTGCCACTCTTAGTCATATATCTTTACTGCACCCTAGGGTTATAAAAACATACATCTTCATTTTGAAAGTCTTTTATTACATCCATAAACATCAGATTGCAGCTGACTGTTCCCTGGATGAGAATTTCCTAGTACTCCGAGCGAGTTTTGACAGGGGGAGGGAGTGAAAGTAAGATTGTTGGGTTTGGTTTTGGTTTTTTTTTGTTTTTTTTTTTACTGGTTTAGAATTTATAGGGAACTTGTCAGTCTCTGGCACGCTCCAGCCACTGTCAGAGGGCTGAGCAGCATTCAAGGGAGAGGACACGGCTTTCTCTGCTTTCTCTGCTTCTTGTCACTGTCGGACTCTTTGTCACCCCAGGGGCTGCCCGCGGTAAGTTTTCCTCCTCTCTTAAATAGGACGCAGCCTTTGCTTTGTTTCAGCGCTCGGGTTTGGTGAGAAAACTGGAAAATGGGTCTCAGTGAGAAGAACCAATCTCTCTGTTTTCTCTGCTAGCCACTCCGCTGGGAGCTGGGGGTGGAAAAAAAAGGGGGGAAAAAGAGAATTAGATCTGAGACTTTCAGAGCACATAATGCTTGCTCCAGTTTTGAGTCACAGGGGTAACAGCCAAATTGTTTTGACCAGCGATGTGAATGCTCTTGACAAGTATTGCTGATGTCTCTAATGCCCGAGGAATTGCAAATCCTTTCCACAGGTACAAGAGCTATTATTTAGAAATAAATGGTAAATGCTGGGCTGTATTTCTGTCTGATGTGCTCTGCCTGGGTGATTGCACTCGGGGGACATCGTGTTCCCTCGGGGAAGGACAAGAAGTATCTGCAGGAATGCCGTGGGGTGTTTGTGGGGGGTATAAATAGGTGTTCTGTGATCTGCAGTGTGTTTATGAGGGCACTCAATGTTTCCTTTCCTTGAGCATATCCCCAGTGCAGGAATCGCTGTGGGGCAGTTTGCATTAGGTGGTGGGGGAAAGAGGGAACAATCCCAAAACAGCATCTCAGCGCTCAGCAAAGGTGACTTGTGCTTCCCCTTTCTGGGTGGACACACTAAAAGATGGGAAAACATTGTCATCATCCTTACTCCTTCCCAAAATGTGCTGTCCCTTGAAATCCAGGGTCGTGTTTTGAGGGGTGGTTTGCTTTTCCCTGTGTTGGTGATTGCAATCCTGTGATTTCCCTGGGAAGAGGCTGGGGCTTCATTCAGGCTGATTTCCCTGAGAGCCAGAGCTGGGGAGCTGCTGCCACGAGGGTTCCCAGCGTGGCCACTGCTGCAGGAACTCAGGGAACAATGGGATCCCTGTGGCAGCTCCATCTAAACTGTGTTCTCAAGAGAAAAGGGCTGGGAAACTTGTACCCCGCTGTGTCCATCCCTGCTGTGTCAAACCAGGAAGGGCAGACCTCGTTCTGCAGGGACAGCGTTTCGTCATTTGTGTTTGCCTGGAGCTTGTGCAAGGCAGAACAGTCCTCAGGCATTTAAAACTGGTGCCCAGGGTAAAACTGAAGGGCAAGTTGTGTTTTATTTTGTGTTCAAAATAAACACAAAATGTGCTGTGAGCTGTTGTTCATGGGTGCTCTGTCACAGCGTGCTGGTGGTGTAGGGACACTGACTGAGAGCAGGAACTTTCAAAAGCCACTTGGGGATTTTGGGTGTCCCAAAATCTGTGAGAGGGGTCTCCTCTCCAGCAAGTGCTGCCTTTAAACAAAGCACCTCTCAGAGACTCAGCCTCCCAAAAGTAAAACTTCTGAGGAACCCTGACTGTAATCTTCAGGAAGAGGAAGGCAGGTAAGGCAAGGAGTCATTCCCAAACCTTGTCACTCCTCAAAGGACCAAAGAATTTTTTGGCCAGCAGAACTGGAAGCCTGGGAACACCACTTTGCAGAAGGGTTGAGGCTGTCTCCTTTACTTTCTTTTTTTTCTATCAAGTCTCCCTTCTATTTTTTTTTCAGAGAAAGAAGAATTGTTCCAGAATTTATTGGGACAGATTGCTGAGCAGTTCTCGAGGTAAGAAACTGCACAGCATTATTAATTTAGAGTTCTATTTCTTTTATCAGCCCAAAGTGAAATTTTCACAGGAGGCAGAGAGGCACTAAAGAGATCTTTCAAATCCCACTCTGTCTGCCAAATTTAGGTCTGGGACATGTTATTTCTTGCTGACAGCAATACAGTAGCTTAAACCAAATGCATTTTTAGTGATTATCTTTGATCTAAAAAGGAGATCAAGTAGTAAATGCTCCTTCCCTCTTAGGAAGCAAAAGAAATGCTTCTTTGAACAGTCAGATCATCAGATTTGTTTCTTTTTCCCTTTTATCACCCAAAAACGTCTCTCCTCCGAGAGGATTTCTCAACATCTGTGTAGCTGCTTATTTAATCCCAGCTGGTTTCAATAAGGCAGATCAGTCCCACCACAGCCCAGCAAATCACCAGCATAACCTGACAGGAGGGGAGGAGGTTTTGGAGTGTGCAGGCACCAAGACGCTGCTCTTGGACCAGCATGAATTATCAATTTATTTATACTAATTTATAATAATTATAATTTATTTATAATGAATTATCAATTTAAGAATTATCAGTTTAACTTGGTTTCCCTGGGGGGTACAGTAGCAAGTCACTGCTGAGAGAGGGGGAGATGAAGTGTTGCAGAGCCACAGTAAACTCCCAGGGCCATTAAAAAAAAAAAAACCACTTGCTAATTTTTCTGAAAATTAAACCCTGAGTGTATTTTCTGCCCCAATGGAAAATTTGCTTTTCCTTATGACAAACGTGGCCGGGCAGATCAAGCCATAGGGACACAAATCTGGACATTTCTAGCAGAAGCTCTTAGCACCTAGGGCAGGTAGAGCATTAATTGTATAACATTAATACATGAGGGTTTTCTTTCCAGGGTTTTTAAAATCAATGAGCTGAAAACGGAAGTAGCTAATCACTTGGCAATGCTGGAGAAAAAGGTTGAATGTGAGTGTCCCTTTATTCCTGTCATGGTGGGAACTGGTGCCTTGTGACCTCTGACCTGTTTCTCTAATCCCTTATAATTTGGCCAACTTTGAGCCCCAAAGGCAGCCCGTGGTGAGGTGTGGGGACAGTGGGAGCCTGTGGTGGCACTGGGGACCAGGGTGGGCTGGTGCTGCCAGCATCCAGAGCTCCTCCTGTCCTCCCTTTGTGGGGCTGCTGAGCCCACCAAAGCTGAGCTTTGGGGTCTGAGGCCACGTCCTGCTGTTCCCATGTCCCTGTGGCAGAGGCTCTCCACCCCCAGCCCCTGGCCAGCCCTCCCCTGTCCCCTGTGTCCCCCAAGTGTTTGTCACCCTCTGCACCCAGCAGTGACCCCCCCCATCCCTCTGCACTCCCTGATCCTCTAACATTGGGGAACCTCATCCCACCCTCACTGGGGAGTTTGGTCTGTAATTCCAGGGGTAACACCCTCCTCCTGCTGTCAGTGCAATCCCTCACAGAATCACAGAATCACACAGAATCACAGAATCACACAGAATCACAGAATTACTGGGTTGGAAGAGACCTTCAAGATCATCGAGTCCAACCCAGCCCTGACACCTCAACTAAACCACGGCACCCAGTGCCACATCCAGTCTTTGTTTAAACACATCCAAGGATGGTGACTCCACCACCTCCCTGGGCAGACCATTCCAGTAGTTTATTATTCTTCCCATGAAAATCTTTCTCCTAATATCCAACCTAATATTCCTAATTTCTTTAGTCCTGTGTCCTCTCCTTCTGTCAGCTGTTGCCTGGAAAAAGAGACCAACCCCCCCTGACCACAGCCACCTTTCAGGGAGTTGTAGAGAGGGATAAGGTCACCCCTGAGTCTCCTTTTCTCCCCCAGCTCCCTCAGCCCTTCCTTGCACAGTAACACGATCACATTGTTACAGGGTACAGCCAAATTAAATTTACCCAGTCAGTGGGCTCCTTCTATGGTTTTGGGGGTTGTTTTGTTTCCCTTGTGCAGCTTCTGAGTTGTTTCAGTGCATTACACAGAACACAGGTCCCAGAGGGGCGGGGAAGGGGTATGAACAAGGTGCTGTGACTCCAAGGGCCACATCCTTGAGGGTGCTCAGCTCTGAAATCAGGAGCAGGGAGAGCCTTTCCCAGCACTGCAGCTGCAGAAAGAACTTTCCCACTAGGGCTGGCTGGGAAAACAAAATAAGTTGTTTTCCTGAAACTTCCCCTGACCAGAAGCTACCTTGACCCTGCAGCTGCCTGGGGAGACTGAGCCCTCTGTCAGCAGGGAGAGGAAGAAATGTCCTTTTTTTGAAGAGCAGCTGCAGGGAAACCTCTCCCTGTGGCCACCCCAGCCTCAGGCTGCTGGTGCTGAGGGATATCCATGGAGGGGGCAACCTGCAGCCTGCCTACCCCCCAGAAAGAACCCAGCTGTGAATTCCTCCCTGTCTGTTTGGCTACTGCTGGTTTATTCTTTGACAAAAAAAAAAAAAAAAAAAAAAAAAAAAAAAAAGAGAGAGAAAATGAAAATGAGCTCAGTCACTTTGCATTTTCAGTGAAACTTCTGACCAGCTCCACTCCTCAGGGCTAAATGCCATGGATTGGAGCAAATGAGGTAAGCTGAGGGTCTTTGTATCCCCTTGGCAGCTCAAGCAAGCAACTCTCCCAGGCAGCCAGGGGCTGCTTTTGGCTGCTTTTGCCTCTGGTGAACCCCTGGCACTCACTCTGGCACAGGAGGGAGATAACCAAGGCATTCATGCCACTCCTGGCAGGAAAAAGCTGAGCCCCTGCCCACCCCAGCACTTTATTGCTGGTTTAGGGAAGGCAGCCTGCCCAGAGCTGCTGTGCCATGCAGGTGCACTGCATTCCCTGCTCCCCAAAGGAGGATTCTCTCCCTGAGTGGGTCCCACTGCTGGTGGAACCTGTGGGAAGGGGCTCCCTGGGCTGCCTGTCTGCATCTGCAGCCATCTGCTGGAAATTAGACTTCCAGAGTTTGCAACAGAGCCAAATCTGCAGCATTCTGAAATAATTCTCTGAAATGATGTTTAAGAAGCAAAACTGTGGGAGAGAGGGAGTGTCCAACCTTCCTGCCTGAGCTGGGCTCCCAGAGGCTGCTCCAATAGCCAAGTTTCACTGCTGGATTCAGCCCAAGGATTTCTTTAGACAGCACAGGCTCTTTTCAGAAGGTATTTCTCACTGCAGAATAATGTAATGGGCCCTTAATCACTGCACATGACATGGCCATTTATCATTTGCAAGCCAAATGTGGAAAGAATTGTGCTTTTATTTTGCCTTTTCTCCTGCCTCCTTCAGAGATCCCTTTCCCTCCACATTCACATGTGCTCTCCAGGATTTCTTCCCCAGAGGAGAAGTGTGTGTGGGGATAAGTGCTCGTGACAGCTCTACATCTGCACCTCACATGAAATGTTCTCAGCTTCCCTCCCATTCCTGCCTCCAGACCACACCAGAGCTGCATTTTCAGGGAGCCAAATCTTTTAGCTGATTTTTAAATCCCAGCTAAAGCTTGTCACTTCCCCTTGGAAAATGAGTCCATGCAGAGCAAGCACTGGGAATGCTTTGTCCCGTGGCTTGACTTACTCTGCTCAGCAGCCCACACAAGGATAAGGAAGCTGGCAAAAAGCCCCTTGCAATTTGTAAGCACTTCACATCTACCTTAAGAAAATAATTGTGTGAATTCTCTGCTCCCCTGGAGAGATTTGGGATGAAAAGATGCAACACAAAACATTTTGCACCAGAACTCTTCTCCCTGCAGTTGCCTGCCTCACTTTTCTGTCGCTCTGACAACTCTGCTTGGCTCCCACTGCTTCAAATAGGCTCTGGCCAGCAATTAGACATCTTGGCAAATGGGCTGCCCAGGGATTTCTCCCAGATGAGCAGCAGCACAGGGGCCTGCAGGTCCAGCTGTTGAACAAAGCACCCAAGAAAGTGCAGGGTAGTATCCAGAATGAAGATATGTGAGCAGGACAGCAGCTTGTCTGCATCACCATATTGTGAACACCCAAAGAAATCACCTGTAACAATGACAGACAAAAGAATATAAATGTCTAAATGGGATTTTTAAGAGGAGGGCATCCCTGTAAACAAACCTAAACCAACCCCTTTTCCCTTTCCTCTGCTAATGTGTGGCATTCTGGGCTTGGTTCTTACACATCCCTTTTCTTTTTCCCACTTCCAGCTGCAATCTTTGTTGTTACTCTCATAAAGGCAAACAAAACCGAGGTCCCTGCTTATCTCCAGAGCTGTGCCCTTCAAGGCAGGGTTTTATCACTTACATGCTGCTCTTCCAGATAAGTGTGATCCAGACTGATTCTCTAAGAAAGTTGCTGAACTCTGATTTTCCCGATTGCGCGTTCCCTTGAGCTCCCCAGCTCATCCACGCAAACAACGAGCTCAGTAAACAAATGAGCTGTGAAATCATTGCCTGTGATTGAACGATGTGGAGATAATAAATGGTGTTGTGTCCTTGATCACGCTGGCAGTCCAACGAGGGGGAAAGAAAAGAGAATTATTCTCACACTCTCACTGCGTGTGGCTCTCGGGGCTATGGGGAATAAAGTGCCCTGCTGCATAAAAAGGCAATCAAACTTTTTGCCTCGTGGCTCTCACAATTACAGGCAGAAGGGAAATATAGGATTTTCTGTGCTGCATGTAGAAATAACTTTTGATTACTGAATTGATCGGCAGAAAGGAGTGACAGGATTTCAATAGTTTAAAAAAAATAGATCTATCATCAGACCCTAATTTTCAACATTTTTCCCTCCCTCCTGCATTCTCACTTTGTTCTTTCTGTATCCAGCAATGCCTCTCAGAGCTCCTTAATGCTCTGCAGGAACTCCTGAATTCAATCCTTTTATCCTAATGGGAATTCTAATCCTACTGGATCATGTTTGCATAGCCGCTCTCACCATCCCATCACGGGAGTGGGGTCTTTCCCTGCTCAGGATTTCCTCTGGTTCCTGCTCTACAACCCAGAAGTGAAGGCACCACAGGGCTGCCTGCTGCTGTGGAGGAGCAGAGATGTTGTAGCCATCCAGGGGCTGTAATCTCTGCACTGGCAGCAGAGAATTCCCCTGGGTTTCCAGCTGGCAGCACAGAGCCGAGGCAGCCTGTGAGAGCTGGATAACCCCACTGGCAGAGCTCTCTGAAATTCTGCACCGCTGTGAAAGGAGATCCTGCGACTTTTTGCCATGGTAACACCCCTGTTGTTTCCCTTTGTTGGCAGTGGAAGGCCTGAAAGTGGTGGAGATCGAGAAATGCAAGCGCGACATTAAAAAGATGAGGGAGGAAATGGCAGCAAGGAGCAGCAGGTGAGTTCTGCTTGGGACCTAACCACAGCTGTAAGAGCCTGGTTTCAAACCCTAATGCAACATTTCCACAGAATTATCTCCTGGGCTTGGAAGTAAAAGAGCAAGGAAACCAATAACCATCAAGGCTTTAATTTACTATTTGCAGATTTATTGCCATTCAACAGTTAAATTAGCTTGGGCCATGGGAATAGAGAAGAAGGTCTTGGGAGTTATTTGTCACCACACAGAGTGGGAATTCTTCATCCAGATTTACTGGGAGAGAGAGAGAGAATGAGAAAAGAACTTCTGCACAGTGCAGCCTTTGGTTGGGAACTGGTTAGCACTCAAATCAGCTCCAGTATATTCTGGGAAATGACTAAATAAATATGTAGCAGCTCCTCTAATTATGATCTCGTGCTATTATAAATCATCCGTTTCAAATGCAACAAGAAATTGGGAATTTACTTTCTAATGCAAGGGCTCATTGTGCTGGTAGAGCTCAGTTTTGCTGTAATTAAAACACAAGCAGAAAAAATTGCATTTTGTACGGTGCGTGGTCTCAGCTGGAAAATGCCCCCAGTGTCACTGAAGTGCCCCACAAGGACAAACAAATCATCCCTGTGAGACTGGGAATGCTTCTGGGAAGGTTGCTGGAGAGGAATATACTATGAGGATGAAGGGGATTTTTCTCAGCAAATGTAACTGTGCTGTCTTCACAGTCTCAGGGTCAAATTGTCTGACCTTTAATCAAAACTGTTTCCCACTGAGGTCAGCGGGAGATGTGCTAAAAGATTCAGGATTTATAATCACTCTCTTTTATAAATGTTGCCATCCAGATATGTCAGGCACAATGATAATTCCTTCCCACGAAGTCCAAGGCCAAATTCAGCTGTCAAATTAGCATAAATGCAGAGTAACATTATTAACCTCAGATGAGTGCCTCAGATTTATCCCAGCAGGGTGGAATGCAGTCTGCCCTGTGACTTGCATCATCTCTTGTTGGGGTGTGTGGAGAAATCTCATTAGAAAAATCCAAGCCCAGGCTGGCAGCAAATGCAGGAGCATGTGTGCAGATTTGTGCTGGGTGTGATGTGAGGAATGTGTGTGCCCATGTGTCTTTCCTTCAGCTGTGGCAGGGAGCTGGCAGAGCTGAGCAGTGATGCACAGGTAGACAGGGAATTAGGTCCAAAAAAAGAAGTAGTGGCAATTTTGTGTTTGCTGAGCTGCCACCACACCACCTCAGGAAGTACAAGACTGTCCCAGCAGCCATGACTAAAATTCCCATCCCAGATCCTGCCACTTTCCAATCTGTATTTCGTGGTCTAAACAACAACCTGTTAACAAAAAAAGCCGGGATGGGGGGGTGTTCCATCTGCTCAGTGCTGCCAGCTCCAGCTGAGGTGTCACCTTCACCCAGGGCTCCTGGTGAGGTGTGACAGGCTCCAAAAGGCAGAGAGCAGCACGGGGTGTGAGGCTGGGAAGCTGAGTGTAAAATGGGCACAGACACCCAGCCAGGCTTGCTCTGAGCTCACACTCACAGCTGCTCTGGCTGCAGCAGGAGGGGGCTCACTCTGCTCAGCATCACTTTGGTGCTGTGTCCATATGGCTCTGTCACAGCTCCTCTGGGTTACCTTGAGCTGCATCTCCCTCATCCTGGCTGCTCAAAAGCTCCTCTGCCTGCCCAGAATTCTGCCCATGATTTTCTGCACATCCTGTGGGTCTGGGACTCAAAGCAGCAGCTGGATGTGGATACAGGACTGAGGAGAGGATGCTTCTCGGTGACTCCCATCAGGAGCTGCTGAGGAATGAGCTGAGATTCCATATTCCCAAGCCCCACAGCCCCACAGGAGCCAGGTCACCAGCCTGAGGTGACCCCAGCCCAGGGATGCTTCACTCCAGGGTGGCTGAGCAAGCTCTTTCCTGCTGGCATGAGATATGTGCTGGAACAGAGGCATCCCAGGGATGTGGAAATGTATTTGCTCTCATTTAGCCCTGTCATCCATTGTGCAGTGTCATTTGCTAGATAATGCATGGTGGTTGCAATTAGGGATCCCACCTAAACCTAATTAATGTACATAAACCTGTGTGAGTGCCTGTATTTGAAGGAATACAGGATCTCAGTGTACACAGCTGTATGGATGTTTACCTATTCTTATATTTGCTGTTACATTACCAAATGAGAGAGTAAGGCTGGGCAGCCAGGTTTATAAAAGCACAGCAAATTGTGCATCTCTCTGTTCAGGAGAGCAAGGCAGCTCCATTTGCATCCTCCTCAATTTGCCTTTTTTTTTTTTTTTCCTTTTTTTTTTTTGCTTGTCTGCTTTTTGCAGTCACCACTGGCAGATGCTAATAGCATTATGGTGTCATTTAAAATCATGAACATGTGCAGACACAGTTTTACATTTGTGAAGGTCTGATGCATCCTGGCTCTGGTGTGTTCCCCAGTGTGCTGGGATGAAGGCTTCAATATCCTGCTCCAGCTGGGAATTAGAGATAGCTGGCTGACCCTCAGCTAACCCTGGCAGTCAGCTCCAATTAGGGCAAGGAATGCCCCAATCTCACTATTTTTATCCTACTAATACCCCACACAGTGGAGTTTTGAGGAAACAGCTTTAGAAACTATTAAGGCAGCTTTTCATCCACTGAGAATCTCCTTGAACAGGGCAGGAAAAGGCAGCTGGTTGAAGTCAGCTGGCCACTATGAGCTGTAAAATGACATAACTTTCACAGGATTCAGACAGTGCCACCAGAAATGACAGCAGACATCAATGTTAAGAGGAGGAAAGAGACCTGGACTAATTCCCAACAGAGAAGAGAATCACCCAAAAAAGATACAATGCAAAATACAATAATCAAAGAATGCACAAACTGAGTTAATGGAATGCTTTGCTTGGCTTCTTTTGGGAGGTTTCTTTTTGCTTCCTTTGGCAGGGGGCTTGCAAACTGAGAGAGGACAATCCAAATGTTAGGGCTCCAGGGATAAACCCCTGGAAATGCTCAAGGCCAGGCTGGATGGGGCCCTGAGCAACCCAACCCAGTGAGCAGCATCCCTGCCCAGGGCAGGGTGGGTGGAGCTGGATGATTTTTAAAGTCTCTTCCAACCCACACCATCCCATGGCTCAGTTAATGCCAAATGCAGGAAGATCAGCCCCACATGAGAGTTAATAAAGTCCATGTGGACACCTACCTGGGAAAAGGCCATGGAGTCCAACCTGTGCCTGACCCCCACCTTGTCACCCAGCCCAGGGACACGCAGTGCCACGTCCAGACTTTCCTTGAACACCTCCAGGGTTTGGGACTCCACCACCTCCCTGGGCAGCCCCTTTGGATGCCTGGCCATCCATTCAGTGAAGGAATTGTCCCTGGTGTCCAGCCTGTCCCTGCCCTGGCACAGTTTGAGGTTATTTGGGAGGAGAGCCCGACCCTCACCTTGCTGCAGCCTCATCAGGGAATTGCAGAATGATAAGGTTCCCACTGGGCCTCTGCTCAGATGGGAAAGCACCAGCTTGGCTTTTCCATATGCAGAGGAAAGAAGAGCAGATAACTGGCAGTGTTAATAACCAGGCAAGTGTTAATTACCTGGAATTGCTGGCAGTGGCTCCCTTTCTCCAGGATCAGGGAGCCAAGAAGAGCCAAGCTGGTGCCTCTCTGCTGCTGTCCCATGTGAAAGGCAGCAGACAAGGAGGTCAAACCATCAAAGGGGAAGTTCTTGTGGGCTGCAGCAAGGCTCAGAGGTGCCTGCAGCACTAAATGAGCAGAGCTGTGCCCGTGCCCATGGCCAGGTGGTCCCTGGCAGCCCTGGAGAGGGGTGCCTGCCATGGACAGTGAGCTGCTCACTGGAAGTTCCTTGGTTTAAGGAGAAGTGGTTGGGTATCCATGGATAGATGCCTGAACTCAGATGTTTTCTCTTGAATGCAAACAGACCAAGAAAGGGAAACAGGGCTGTTGGCACAAGGGGAGAAAATCCTAAGGGGGATCACACTTTCAAAGCATTTTGAACAACACTGCATTAGAAACCGAGAGGTTGTGGGGTGGGGTGGTTCTCTGAGGGGTGGCTGCTGGGAGACCAGAGCACTTGTGGCACTTTTTGAGGCACTGTGCCTCTGTTCCCTCAATGCTAAGAGATGAATATTTCATTTCAGGACTAACTGTCCCTGCAAGTACAGCTTTTTGGATGAAAACAAGAGGCCAGCTCCCCGGCGGGATGTACCAGCCTACCCAAAGGTACCACACACAATTCCTGCTCCTCCCATATTCCTGCATGGCATCCATCCTGACAAGGGCTGCTTTACAATGTGGGACTCCTTAGCCATTAATTCCCAGTTATTCTAAACCCAAGGTCTGATCCAAAACTCCTGTGAGCCTATGGAAAAAGCTGTTGGTTGCCCACAGTGACTTAAAGTTTGATTCTCAGTAGTCTTTAATGCTTGAAAGCTCATTAGTGTTGGAAATGTTAATGAACATTGTGCATTCATCAACATTTAATGCCCTTTTGTCTAGTTATATTTGTTTATTCTGCACACTTGTAGCAGCAATCAAAATCAAACCCTGTAATGCTGGGTTCTGATTGAAAGTAGTGCTGCTGCCTGTTTTCTCCTAATAGATTATTCTTTAATTTAAAAAGTAATTTATGGGGATGCTTCACCTAGGGAAACGAAGAGAAAATGTGACATTGGATCCTCTCCAGGATGATTCATTGTCCCTGTGAAAATGAGTTAGTGTATTTGCTAGAGAAAACAGTAATGCTGGAAGAAAAATGTCCCCCAGGCAAGTACAAGTACAAATCCACAGTGATGAATGAGGCTGAAGCCATGAGGAGCTCAGGGTCTGTGGTCCCAGAGCTGGCAGTCTTTGCCCACAGGAATTATCAAAAGCTGCCTGGTTGTGCCTGCCCAGCTCAGACCTTGACAAAACTCCAGCTCACACATTTGTAAATTGGGGTTTAACCACAGGCATCTCCCTGCACACACCAAATCTGGCTCAGCCACCCTGGATCCTCCTGGTCCTGTGTGATGCAGGTGCCTGTCATGGACACAGCTCTGTGCACATTTGTCTTCAGAGCCCAGCAGAACAGTAAATTCTTTTTGTTCTGCTCTGCCTGGTAAAAGTGACCTGCACTGAAGCAGAGACTGTGGGACTTCCATTTCTTTTAATCAACTTTTGCCCAGGAGGCTTGTGCTCCTGACTCTGACACATGATTTCATAGAACACATCAGTTCCAAGCCAGGTTTTTTTTTCCCTTATAAGTATCTATGTCAGATTAAGCTTTGATGGACTGCTGCATTAGGGTCTTGAATTAAGAATAAAGGCTACAAAGAGTTGCACTGACCCACTGCAGAGTAAACAGGTAGTTTGGATTTATGCTTTATTCCTAGACCAAAACTCATGGGAGTTTGGGGTTTTGGAGATTTATAAAATTTGTTATCAGTTGTCAGGTGCTGGATTTGTCCAGTGTCAGTGAGGCTGAAGAAAGACGTCACTGCAAAACTAAATCTGTACTGCTAATTCACAGTTTTCTTGCAGAAAGACACACTAAATGTGCACTGTGTATGCAAATATAAAACTCCTTGCCTTCTGAAGAAGAAAATTTAATCTTCTGTGTTGTTCCTCCTTGGATTAAGTATCAAACAATTTGATGGCTCAGAAATTGTCATTCACCTGCTCGGGAGAGTAAACCCAAACTAGAGACAGCCATGGTAAATGAGCCAATTGAAGCCACAAGGTTTTTGAGTCTCAAAACCACTGGATCTGAAAAGATGAATCTGCAGAGTCCTGATCCCCCTGTGTCATTTAACCCTGCACATTTCTTTTCTTTTCATTTTGTATACAACCATAACTGGTGAATGAGCTTGATTTTGTTTTAGGCTTCTGAGCATAATGATAAAAAATCACTTGAATCTTGCAGGCTGACAACAAATTTGAAACCGTGGGCACTCTTGAAAAAACACTTGAAATAAGAGCATAAATCATCTGAAAATAAACATATCAACCCCACCAGTGCTGATTTAGCACTGTACCAGAGACACTTCACACCACCCCTCCCCAAGGCAGCTTTGGGTGCTGCTGATGCTCTGCAGGCAGCAGAACCAGCCAGGGATGGGTTTGTGTCCTGAGCCTTTGATTCCCTGTGCTGGATTTAGCCATGACCCTCTCCTGAACAATTCCATTCTCCCTTTTCTCTCAAGTTCTGCCCCACAAGAATCTGCCCCAATTTGCAGCTGCCAGGAAGGGTGAGGAGGGTTGGGTGGCCAGAGGGAGAGATCATTTGCTTTCTCTTTGGGAAAAGTGGCTGAACCCCCTCATGAATGGAGCCCTGGGAGCCCCAGGGATGTGCCAATAGCATTCCCATGGCAGGGACAGCCCTGCTGACCCCTGCTGCCTTTCTGTCTGCAGTACATGCTGTCCCAGGAGACCATCGAGGCGCTGCGGAAACCAACCTTTGACGTCTGGCTGTGGGAGCCCAACGAGGTGAGGATGCCACCTTAGCTGGGCTGGCAAAGCCAGAAGAGCCCTTGGAGACAGTCTGCAGGGCTTTCCCCCTTTTCTACCCCTTTATTTTTTTTTATTTCCATACCACACCACAAATGCAATGCTTCTTCCTCGCAGATGCCAGGTGGATTATGCTGCTTATCCTATCCTGGCTCCTCTTTATTTTCTTTTTAATCTCTTCCTAGTGAAGTCCCTCAACTGGTGCACTGTCATTACTGCCACATGAGCTCTCTCATACCATGTTATCTGAACAAATCAATCCCCAGTGAATGTGTGCTTAAGCACATCATCAATAACTCCACTCAAATCCATAAAGCAGCAGGCAGAGGTGCAGGCATTGATTCACACCCCTGCAGCTGAGGGGGTTTTTTGCAGTTTGTTCTGAAGAGGTTGCAATTAGTATCTCCTTATGGCTTCATTTTCTTCTTTTTCTTACTGCTCTTGGTGTTATTCATGCTTCATCACTTGCACTGCAGAAGGTTCTGGAAGGTCTATGTGTAAACCTCTACAAGTGTGAAGGAGAAGGATGCTAAGAATGGGCAGCTTATCATATAATGCAAAACCAGATTTAGCAAATACTAGCAAATCTCACTTGAGAAAAACATAATGGAGGGCAGGACTAAACCAGGGGTTAGTGCTGGTTTAATTGTGTTTTTTGTTGGGTTTTTTTNCCTGTCCTCCATTATGTTTTTCTCATAACCAGGGGTTTAGTGCTGTGGGGGTTTTTTTTGGGTTTTGTAAGGTTTTTTTGGGGTTTTTTGTTGTTTTATTTGTCTGTTTGTTTGTTGGTTGGGTTTTTTTTGTTTTGTTTTGTTTTTTGGTTTTGTGGGTTTTTTTCTTCCCAGGGGAAGGCTTGGGTAGTTCCAGCAGCAATCACCCTAATTACCTCCTCAGAGGTTGTGCACACAGAGTAATTCTGGCTCAGCATGACAAGGGAAAACACCCCACACCCCATCCACAGGAACAGCACAGTCCCTTCAGGACATTTCCTGTGTCTGGAAGAGCAGCAGAAGGGCTGTCTGGTGGCTTTAGGTCCATCTCCCATTTGCTGAGGCTGGCAGAGCTTCCCTCTGCAGCCCCTGCTCCCTCTGCAGCCCCTTTTCTCAGCTCCTTGGTATAGCAGCAAGAGGGAATCACAATCTGGCAGGTGCACCACAACTCTGCTGGATTATTGCTGTTCTGACTACTCAGAAAGAATAAATAGAGACAAAACCCATCATCCACAATTTCCTGTGGGCTGGGGGACCTCAGCACAGTAACTCACTCAGAGGGACAGCAAATGTTATATGGTGGCATGAGCAAGGCAAACAGGAGGGTGTGGAGATGAAACTTGCCCTGCAGGGAGGAGTCTGCTCAGAAATGAGATTCCACACAAGCTGTGGTGAGCAGAGCACCATATGGGTTTATCTCACCCTCTTAGCTCTGCTTTATGTTCACAGAGGATATTTCAGTTCTGTCAGTGCCTGTTTGGCACTGAGTGTTTGCCCACGTGTGCCCAGCAGGTCACAAACCTCCATCCTCTGCAAGCAAATGAATA
Organism: Cisticola juncidis; assembly: GCA_013400215.1. Classification (NCBI taxonomy): domain Eukaryota; kingdom Metazoa; phylum Chordata; class Aves; order Passeriformes; family Cisticolidae; genus Cisticola; species Cisticola juncidis. Next base: position 384,550 of record VXBR01001461.1, read on the forward strand.
ATGTGCTCTGCTGCATCCCAGTAAATACAGCTTTGCAGCAAGCCTGGGTCCACCTCCTCAAATGCCCCCTCACTTTTTTAGCCTTACAAGAGTCACATTTTCAAGCTTTTGCTGCTGGCCAGGAAAGCTAAACATGAAAACTGAGATTCTGCTGTGTTCAGGGGCAGGAGTTTTGGGACTGAGAGTTGCCCCATCACTCACCCAAAGCTCTTTTGGCAACAGCTGCACTTCTAAGGGTAATTCAGGACCTCTGGATAAAGTTTATTGTCCTGGAAAGTCTTGTATAGAACTATTGCAAAACATATATCCTACCAGGACAAGGGGATCTTCAGCAAAATGCTGTCTGTGTGATCTGAGCAGAATTCAGCTCCTGGCATTGTCCCTCAGGTCTTGCAGCAAAGTCTCTTCCTGTTTGGATTACTCAAAATCAGCCCTGTTGTTACTCCATGATTAATACTTATTCCCTGGCTGAATATAAAGTTTTATTAGATTAAATTTTTTTTCCTGGTGAGTTTCTAAGAGCCTAAATAACAAAAAACTGACTAGAAATGCCTCCAGGGCTGTGTTTGTGACATTACACTGCTCATGTTGAAACCCCAGGATGGCTTTACAGCCCGAGAACTGCATTTCCTAGCACAATGTTCACACTGCATCCCCCTGCACACTTGGGAATGTTAGAAATCCCCCTTCAGAAATGGGAATGCAAACTTAACTCCTGAACTCCAGGAAACCTGATCATTTCTGACTGCTGGAAGCTGTTGAGCACACAAACACTTGAGGTTATCAATATCTTGTTTTCAGTTCTTTCAAGCCCAGATGTGAGGGATGATGTTAAATCACCTGCATTTCCCTTGCCACTGCAGAGCAGGTGGTGTCTCAGAAGAGCTGCCTGCCCCTTGCATTTTGGCTTTTGGGACTCATAGAGTCTCCATGAGGGGGAAAATAACAAAAATGCTGCAATTTTTTAGGGTTATAATGGGAAATCTTTTAAACAAGAAATATGAGCTGAGGTAGTGGAGTTAGGAGCTCACAAGGAGTCATAAAGAAAGAAGGCATTGAAAAAATGTCTGAAATAAATGTTTCTTTAGGGATCTCTTATTTTCTGCTGTCATTTTCTATTCAGCTAGAGCCTGATGCATTTCTGTAAAGCCAGGGAAAAGCTCCCACTGGTTTCACTGAGCAATAGGACACATCCCAGCTGAACTAGAAAAATGGCAACACTTTTTTCTTTTGTGAGCAGGAATTGCACACGAATCACAATTACTGAAGAGTTTTGGTGTGATATTCAAAGCCCTGCACAAAACCTGTGAAGTCAACAGCAGCGTGTCTGCTTCAAAAAGCTTTTCAGGCTCCCTCTGTCTCCCCTCTTGCACTGTCTTTAATCATGAAATCTTTGAACATCTTTCTTTCATCTAAAGAGGGCTCTGCAATTATTTGATGACTGCAAGGGGGAAATTCACTTCACAGGGTGTCCTCAGGGGACACTTACAGAGCCAACAATAATTTGCCTGTTCCTGGCTGCAGATGCTGAGCTGTTTGGAGCACATGTACCACGACCTTGGGCTGGTAAAAGACTTCAACATCAACCCTATCACATTGAAGAGGTGGCTGGTGAGTATTTGAAGTTCCTGGTGTTTGCAATTTTTCACATTAAAAATCAGTAAATGAGGCATTTAGCCATGGAATTAACACGACTCGTATGAATAATCCCAATGAAAGCAGTCAGTCTATACAAATCCTTAAAATTTCAGTACTTCAGAAAATATTTGCATTCTTGTGGTCACAAATGACTCTTTTTTAACTGTTTTGCTGAGGTTTCTGTTAATGAAAGCAGTTCATTTCTGCTGAATGCTCTTGATACCTACTGTAAATGGAGGCAAGACAAGTGCCTTCAGATATAGCTAAAAAGGGCCAATAAGTGCAATAATCGTTCAATGAACTGAATCACAGGGAGCAGAGAAAAGAGCAAGTCAGGAAGGAAAAGGAATTGCTGAGAAGGTAACTTTGCTTCAGTCTTTGATGTGAGAATGCTGCAGAGATGCAAAATGTGAGAAAGCTGAGATCATCCCAAAAGTGAGGTGTCTAAGGAAAAAACACTGAAATATTTAAAAAGCAATGTGTTTTCAGGTCCAAGGGAGAGGAGAAGAAGGTGTTTGCTAAAAAGTTGAAGAATATATTTGCTTTGTTAGGAAAAAGCCATCATGTTCCTAGAGAACTGTAGAACAGCAAATATTTTAACCATTGCTTAAAAAGCATCTAGGGACAGCCTGAGGAATTAAAACTAGCAAAAACTTGCCTCTGTGTCTCACAAATTGATTGAGACAATAATTAAAAACATCTCGGTGTGAATTCATCATACAGATGTTTCACAGGACTCCTGGACTAAACACTTAGATCTCACTAATCTCTTCTAATTCCCTGAGGAGCTTGCAGAGAGTAGAGGGCACTGTTATAGATGGATGCAGACTCCTAAAAAATGACACAAAATCAGGAGGTGGCTGGAAAAGACAAAGAAAGGACTGGGTTCAGTGACAGGGGGGGCTGTCACTGCTTGGTGTCCTGATGCAGGAGGGAGACAATGAGGCTCAAGGCTGAGCAGAGCCTGGATTTAGGGATAAAATATCACCACAGAAGGCAGGAGGCTCACCTGAAATTTACTCCCAGCACTGGGGAAGCCTTTTTAGAAAAATAATACGACTGCATTAAAGGAGACCCCAAAAATTACAAAAGCTGGTAAATCTCCCTCTCCAAAGAAGGCAAATGAAGAGCTGGGTGGTGCTGACCTTACAGAGCAGCTGAAGACAAGGGGTGGGATGAAACCCAACACAAACAAGGGTAACACAGAGCAGACCAAGCAGAAGCTCTCCTCCTCCTGTTTCACAGCCCAAAAACATGGGAAGCAAGGTGATATGTCAACACACACCAACAGCCACCCACACACTGCTGCAGGCAGCTTCCCATGGCTTGTGCCTCCAATTTGTCACCACTAACATTTAAGACAGCCTTACTCTGAGCAACAAAAGGGGAGCTTGTTGTGTTTTTTTTACAAAGGTAAGACAGGGTGAGGTCTCCTATCTTCTTGCAGAAAGATGGTTTTTACAAGTGGGATACTTCCCCAGGCACAGTGTGGACATCACTTTTCTCTCAAGTGGGAGAGAAAAAGCCACCTCATGCTTATCCTGGCTTTCTTGCTCCCACATCCAATGGCCACAGAAGTATTCCAGAAAGAGAAGGAGAGAGTGATGAATGCAAGCCAGTCACTCCACCCCTTCAGTGCTCTGAGTCAGGAGTCACTAGGGATGCTCTGGGCTGGATGTGGACATCACATCCATGCAGGTTTGTCCTGTGGGCATGGCTGACAGCCATGGCCTGCCATTCCTCAGTCATTGTAAAATAATGGAATGTGTTCCTAAAATCCTTGCTGCAGAATAATCTGTGCAGCTCTTGCAATGAAACCTGCAAATGTTGAATAAGCATTGGAACACCACATTTCTCTTGACCTCATCTGGAGCCTTGAGGTTTCCTAGAAGTCAGGTGATGAGTTTAAGTGTTTGATCCTGATGGGGTGTGAGGACTCCTGGAGTAAATTCCTACTGGATTTTCCTGCATTAATTTCCTACACTAAATTTACTGGATTTAGCTGGGGAAGGGGACAGGAATTCTGTCCATGTCATTAATTCAGCTCAGTAACTGAAGCATGTGCGTGAGGGCTCTCTGGGGTCCAGGCTATGGAGGAGGTTTCAGCAGAAGGGTCCAGCAGTGCTGCTGACTTTGGCTGCTTTGTGAGGGACAGGAAACCAGAGGAGCATTGGAATAATGACCATGGCACGTGCCAAGCCAGCTGTGCCAGCCTCCCTAAACCAGCCTGGCACTAGCCAGGACACAGGGACAGACAGGCTTTATCCTGCCCGTGGAATGAGGGCAACCAAGCCAGGATCTGTAGAAAGTTAAACCACAAAACAATGGCTTGTGTGAGCCCACAACAGCTCCATCTCTCCCAGGCTGACTGGTGTAGAAATCCCACCCAGCCTGGTGTGCATTCATATCTTCTCTTTGCCAAGCAGCACGTCCCAAAGTGCCACCTTTGACCACTGGCAAATGAAGTGACAGCCACGTTTCAGCCCTCAGGGTATCAGAGCTGCAGTTTGTGTTCAGCAGGGGAGGGGGCCAGGGGTGAGCTCTGAGCCCTTGACAGTCCCCAAGGTCACCATTCAGCCACTGCAAGGTTTGAAATAGAAATTCAGCATTAGAGCAGAGAGTCATCTCTTAAGGGCTGAATGCAGCTGTGCTGGGATGTTTGTCCATTGCTGGCTGGTGTGAGAGGGGATTTTTCTGTGAGCTTTACGAATTTTCTGTGAGCTTTACCTGCTGGTGAATTCTTGGAACACACAAATCTCACCCAGAAAGGCAGAAAGTGTCAGACACCCTCTGCTGTCACTCTGTCCTAGCAGAGAAATAATCCTGGGCCCCACAGGACTCTTTAAGGACCTGCAGTGCTTGGTAAACAGCTCTGCCACCTCTGACAGCTTCGTTCCCTCTCTCTGCAGCTGTGCATTCATGACAACTACAGGAACAACCCCTTCCACAACTTCAGGCACTGCTTCTGCGTCACCCAGATGATGTACAGCATGATCTCACTCTGCAGCCTCCAGGTACAGCCCCCTCCAGGGCACCACTCCATCTCCAGCCTCAAACCTCAGCCCCTTCTCTTGCAAAATGGGCCACCAGCCTGCTGGCAAGCAGTGGCTTTTTGGGGGGCTGCACTTACTCAGTCCCCGGGCACACAAGGAGAGGGGTGGCATTTGCACCTCTGTCTGCTCACTCACCCATCCCATTGCTGACCCCAAGCTCCTGCACAGCTTTCTGAGGCTGCTGGGATGGAGACTTCACCTCCTGGATGTCCACAGTTCCTACTGTGGGGGACTGAAATGTTTAGGAGTGACAGCCAAACCCCTACTGAATTATGGTCTGTGGGTATGTTCTTTGTTTGGCACACAAAATGTTCCCACAAGAGATTTTCTCCAAAAATGTGCTTTTGCCTGTGCTTGTCCTGTAGCCTGGCATGTGTTGTATGCAGGACACACTTTTGACCTTTATTTTGTACAAAACTATAAGCATCAATTAATTTCACTCCTATTCTATTCACTGCCTGGATAACCTGCACTCATATATTCATTACTATATATTATTCTACATATATATTCTATATATTATATCGATATATATTTCCTTCTTTACAGAACTGCTTTTTTTCCCTTAACCCCCCACCTTTTTCTCCATAGTTACACATATCAGTTACTGGCCTAAATCTGTTTTCTTGCCAGTAGCAGTTTGAAGAAAAATTTGCTTTAATGTAAGTCCATGCTATTCAGAAGCTGTGGGAACACAATATTTGATTTTTCTTGTTCTTGTTCTTGCTTTCATTAATAAAGAATGCAATGGCAACAGAGCCATCCTCCAGCCCCTCCCTTTAACTAATCAGGGGGCTCAAATGACCTGTAAGAGACTGTACTAATGTCTCAGTGCTTTTATATGATCTTTGCAGTAATAACAAGTTTCAGGGAAATTGTCTCCTCTGAGCTGCTGTTATTTAATGCAACAAAGGCAAATCTGAGTCATTTTTACTGGAAGAGAAGGCAGATTTCTCTTTTTGGACTGAAGTAAATTAAGCTAAGGAAAAATGCTTTGTTTTGCTGGGATTTGCCTTTCTCTAAAAAGTAAATATGTCTGGTTTCTTTATTTCTGTTCATTTACAGGGATAGGGAAAGTAGAAATCATAATACTATGTTCATGTTTGGTATTTTACAGGAGAAATTTTCCCAGATTGACATTTTGATTCTCATGACTGCAGCAGTGTGCCATGACCTGGACCATCCTGGCTATAACAACACGTGAGTCTCTTCTCTTGCTTTTTCTTCCCTTAAAATTTATTGGGAAGGTAACTCTGGCTGGCATTTTTTGGTAGATCAGGTTTTTCTTCTCACAGCCCAACCTTTTCCCAAGGCCCTGCTGGTCACTCACACGTGGGCCAAAGCAGAGCTCAGATCTGGGTTGGGGGTTCCCAGCTGTCCTTGGTTCTGTAAGGAAAATGTGGGGTTTTTTCAGATTTCTGTTCCAACACTTTTACCCCCAGCTCCTGAGAAAAGAAGGTGAAATACTTGACAGCTGTTAACAGAGCTATAAATTATTATAATGGAATAATTACACTAAAATGCAAAGGGAGATTCAGTTTACAGTTTATTTCATAATTATAAATCATGAAGTGTACTTTATTCTGTTTATTTTCATGTGAGGAAATTATTGCTGTTGGGCCACAGGCACTTTGTGTGCATGTGAAAGAGAGAAAATCTCATTTATTTGTAACCATTCATTAAATGAGGGCAGAACCCAGTTCTGACCAGGATCAGTGAGAATCTCTGCATTTGCCATCAGTGGGGTTGAATTAAACATGAAGAGGCATTCCTTCTGGTTTTGTTCTATGTCATTTTAAACTAGAAATGTAGTAAAATTTAAAGAAGAAAAAAAAAAAACCCCTTTGGGTGAATGTTCATTGACTGAGGGGAACCAACTCCTGAGATTATATTAAAGTAATATCTATTTCCTCTGAAAATCCTATTTAATACCAACAACCAAAACCACCCAAAGCTGCAGCTAATTGAATAAGCTTTGGAAAGAATGTAAGCAGGAGGAAGCAGCGTGGTTTGGAGTAGCAATGTGCTTTTTTAGCTGGTGGAGCTGCTACCTATATCCCAACAAACATCTCCTGTGGAAAAGCTGCTTGGGGAGAATTCAGGCAAAGCAGTCAGGCTCACAAATCACACAGGCCACAGCTGGGCTCATCAAGGAGAGGCAAGCAAGGCCTTTTTGTATGATAAATTCCAGCAAGGTTTATTCCAGCACGCTGAAGGGATCAGGGACTGTCTTGGTTTGGAAAGACAGGTATCTGTCAGGGAAAACTGGAATTTACCTTGGGATGGAGAATGTAAAAACCCCGCCCTCCAAATTACTACAGTTTTGCAATTAAGAGTTTTCAGGCAAAAAATATGGGAATAGGAGTAACAGTTCTTTACTAAGAATATTAAAAATACAAATACAAAAAAACAAGCAAACAAACAAAAGTCCTAGAAAACCCTGCCAGAGACAGAGATATGACCTGACACCCAGTTGTCAGGGTATTGGAAGCAGTCCAAATAAATCCTCCTGGAGTGACAGATGTGGTTCTGCTGGAGCAGAGATGATCCTGTAGAGAGGTTCAGTGGTGGTGAGATGAGTCTGGTCTTCCCCTGGGAATCCAGTGGAAAAGAGAATGTCTGTGGTCCCTGTGTCCCCATTTTTATCTGGGTAGGAATGGTTGGCTCGTCCCCACTGGGTGGAGCATCTCCCAATGGGATGGTGTAATGTGTGATGTCACTGGTGAGCCTCAATGGCCCATTAACAGGAGATATCCCCGAGGGTGGACAGTGGTGGAAGAGATAAGAAACACTGCCCCACCTGGTTTTAACAGCTGGGCTGTTATCAGAAGGCATCCACCTCCTTCTCCTCTGGAGTTACAAGAGATAAAGGAAAAAAACCCAAACATCTCCCTAACTGGTTTCAACAGATGAAATAGAATACACATTGGAAATAGAATACTCTTTCTTTTGGCTGCATAACCTAAGACAGGAACAAAAAGACCTGGCCTTGTGCTGTGCACAGGCCTAAATAGGGTTCAGGAACCAGTGGTCTAAGGGCCTGGGGGGGTACAAGGGGCAAGGCAAAGGGCAGTGAGCTGTAGAGGGGATGATGGATGAACTGTTGGGGTGGGCAGGGTTAAGTGGCCAATGGGGGAAGCAATCGAAGGTAGATTGGCAATAGTTCTGCACCACAGGGGAAATCTCTCTTTCAGCCTAGACAGGGAAACCCTATGGTAGATCCTTCCAAGGCAAGACCCTGGCAATTCCCCAAGAGGTTCAGGAGGCCGCACAGTGTGGAGCAGCTGGTGGGTGTCTGCAGGGTGTTTTCCCTCACGGCTTTCCCTGCCCCCAGGTACCAGATCAACGCGCGGACGGAGCTGGCCGTGCGCTACAACGACATCTCCCCGCTGGAGAACCACCACTGCGCCGTGGCCTTCCAGATCATCTCCCAGCCAGAATTCAACATCTTCTCCAACGTGGACCAGGACCAGTTCAAGCAGATAAGACAGGTAAGGAATGCTGCTCCCTGCACGCGCCGTTCCTGAGGTTATCAGCACGCACGGATGTGAGAGCCTGGACGAGAGATGCGGGACTCCCAAGGGGCTCTTAATAAAACTGCTGTAGATGAAATTACAGCAATCTGGGGTTCTGGGTAAGAAGAGCCAGCTTAAATTTGCCAGTCACAACTGAGAGTGAGCTTGAGAGACACCTAAATTCTGGTTACAATACATTATATCCTTTTCTGGCCTGAATATGCTAATTTACAACATCCAGCCAGTAAAGGACACAAATCCTATAGCATCTACATACAGACTATTAGAAGCACTACATTACCATACTGTGTTACATTTTAAACCTAAAAGCTGCTCTCTAGACCCCTTTTTTCTTCTCTGCCAAGCTGACTGGGTCTCCCTGCCCCTTGGACCCTTCAGCTTGCAGAAGCCTCCCTTCTGTTTGCCAAGGACATTGTTCAATCCACAGGGATCTTCCCTTCAGCCCACTCAGCCATTGTCTTTCCAGTTGTTCAGTCACTGACTGGCTTGGCATCTTACACATCAAAACTTGCTCTCATTTCTATTTCACTTTTAGGTTTCATATTCTCAGATTCTTTTGCCAAGCAATCATATTTATAAGCCTTTCCTGTTTCATCTTTCCCAACACACAGACCTCCCTGCTCCACAGTGAGAGTGATTCATTCTCCCTGGAGGGCAGGGCTCAAAAAGCCCCTCACACTGGAAAGATCTGAGAGGGATTCTTGGAAAATTTCCACAGCAGCACTCCCTGGAATTCATTGCTGAGGAATAATGAGTACATCCTGACTGTTAAAGCCTTTGACATTTTGGGGGTAGATATTTATATTGTTGGAGGAGCCAATTAGCTCTGACTGGGGAAGGATTAAGCTCTCAGGGCAGAAGTTTATGCTTTAAGAGAATACTGTATTAATTTTAAGAGGGGCTTCAAAAGGGGAAAAAATTGCAACAGCAGAGCACTTGTGCTGTTGGAAGAGGCCCTGGTGCACTGGGAGTCATCACAGTTATCTCTGAGGCACTGAACAATGTTACAATTCCCATTAGGGCTCTAAGGGCCAAAATTCAGTCTTAATTTCCACATTACACCTTCCTTACACACCGAGTGAAGAAGCAGCAGAAGGGCTGGTTGGAGTCCCTGATTCTGCCAGCGTGTGGGAAGCTGTCACAGGCCCAAAATGGACTGTTCTGTGTGAAAACCCACAACTTTAAATTAACCACATGTTTTCCCATCATGGGCTCTGCACAGAAGGAAGATACAGAGCTCCTTGTCTGCATCCGAGTGTTTCAAAGCCATTAATCCAAAGAGGATGGGCACAGCTGGCAACCACACTGTGATTTTTGTCTCAGGGCCTCTAAGAGTCAGCAGCAAAACCCACGGTGCCTTCCAAGGAGATGAAAGTGGATCTTGGCAGCCAGAGTGTGGCTTTTAACATCCTGTTGTACATTTTGCTTGTCTACAATTAGTCAATCAAAAAGGGAAAACCTCAGTGTCTCTGGAATATCACATAAAACCATGTACCACAAGCTCTTCATGACCCTCTTCCCATTTCCTTGGCAGTTCCAAGTCAGAAACTTCCCCTTCCCAGCACGAGTTCAGTGCATCTGTGGCATTTTGTGTGCAAGGCAGACCCTACTTGGCTTTGCAATAGCAGACTTTGTCAGGAATGTCAAGTTAATATGTGAACATGTTTTCTTTGCTAGGGGATAATTACATTAATCCTGGCTACAGACATGGCGAGACATGCAGAAATACTGGACTCTTTCAAGGAAAAAATGGAAAACTTTGATTACACAAATGAAGAACACATGACCTGTGTAAGGAGGTTTTGTGGATTGTTATTTTTCTGTGCATGGAGTGAAAGCTTGTAGATTAACATTTGCTTGTTTAAAAACCCAGATTTAATATATATTATCAAAAAAGAATCCTTCCTGTATTTTCTGCCTCACCAAAAGTAATTAGAATTTGGAAGTGCTCTATATTAAATAGATTATTCCAGCTTTAGAAATCCTGAAGTCCCATCAGGAAAATAAAAAATTTTACTCTGTGAGGCTGCAAATTCTTACCATCTATGGGGCAAAAAAAGTCCACAAGACTAAAACCTCTAGTCTCCTCTATTTCCCAGTGCAGCTGTCTTTGATTTCCAGGTAAATCTCTTCCCAGCTGCCTCTGAGTGCTCCACAAAAGACTTAATGGTCACTTGTGACTGAATCTCTTCATGCAGCAGATAAGTGCACACCCCACTGTGACACACCCCAGTCCTGCAGAAGGGGAAACCGAGGCAGAGAGGGGATAAGTGATTTACACAGAGCAACCGAGAGAGGGGGAAAAGGATCCAGATCATTTAAGACCTCTGGTTTAATCCTGAAATTGCCTTTTCTGGTTGAAAGCATGGCCTCCCAGTGCATTGCAAGGACAGGGGCTGTGGAAAGGGGGGAGAAGAAGGGAGGCTTTGGGACTGCAGCATTAAAAAATTATCCCCTTTCAGCTGAAGATGGTCCTGATAAAATGCTGTGACATCTCCAACGAGGTCCGCCCGATGGAAGTAGCAGAGCCCTGGGTAGATTGCTTACTGGAGGAGTATTTTATGCAGGTAAGAGGGAGGGGGAGATGCAATTGCACAATTTCACCATTTTCTGCTATTTTCAAATCCCACACCCGCTTCACTGTCTGACAGCCCTGTCTGGTTCTAGCTCTGAACTACCTGGTTTAATGGAAGTTTCCCTGCCCATTGCAGGGGGTTGGAACTGGGTGATCTTTAAGGTCTTTTCCAACCCAAACAATTCTACGATTCCATGAAAAGCTTCTACTACAGAAAGTCAGAGAAGAATGCCAGCAAAAGAACCTGCTCAGTAAGCAAGTGGATGCAACTGGTTTTTTCTTTTAGTCATTAGTAAAGAAGAAGATATAATTTCTGGTTGAATACCTGAAAATAATCACTCTCTGGAGAACCATGAGGAAATCACAGAACTATTCCTTCTCTTTGAGAGAACAGGAGTCATTACCAGCTTTCTGAATGTTCTGATATATTTTACCTCACAAGTCCAGTGGGTTTGCAAAGGGAATAAGCTGCCCTGGAAGCCTGGAGGTGAATGCTTTGATGCTGGTGCTGAGCAGAAATAAAAGGGAATTCTCTTTATTCTGATGTTGCTCTCCACAAAGGAGAGACATTGGCCTGGGGGAAGCACATCACTATTCTGTGCTATCTTCAGACACCTCTGTGATCTGTATCTGAGGGCTGCTGCTCTGCTCGAGGGTGCATCACTCTCCTGGCAGCCTCCTGGACAGGATTAATGTTTGGTATCTCTGGGTTTGTTCCAGAGTGACCGGGAAAAATCCGAGGGGCTCCCGGTGGCGCCGTTCATGGACCGTGACAAAGTGACCAAGCCCACGGCACAGATTGGGTTCCTCAAGTTCGTCCTCATCCCCATGTTTGAGACAGTGACAAAGGTAAACTCACCCAGGGCCAGAAACCACAGAGGGGGAGAGCAGAGCTCCAGTGTTTGCCCCACCACGTGTTTGGTTATCCAGGGAATTGGGGGTGTACCTTCCATGCCCCTCCTGCCAGCCCCTTCTCAGCATGTACAGCTAAATGCAAAAGGAAATTCAAAAGGAAATGCTGATATTCTTTCTCTTGTTCCCACCTAGCTGTTCCCAGAAGTGGAGGAGGTGATGCTCCAGCCTCTGTGGGAATCCAGGGACCACTACGAGGGGTTAAAACAGATGGATGATGCTACGAAAGAGGTAAACTCCAATTATCTCCTTGATACAGCCAACATCATAATTGAATAAGCCCAACATTATAATTAAGCAGCAGCTTAATTCTGAAACAGTGGGAATGCTTGTGGTGTAACCATTATCCTGAGAAACACATTCATTACACCTGGCTGGAGAGGGGTGTGTGCCACAAGCAGTAAAAACTTGTCCTTGTAGAGTCCCCCAGGATCCACACAAGTATGGACAGGGGAAAAGAGCTGCTTGCAAGGCACAGACCCCAGGGATAACCCCCTGAAGGGAACACACTGGCAAACCCCTCTGCCTGGAGGGATCTGCCCCACCTTGGGAAGGAGTTTACCTGCAGAATGTTCTGGGGCTGAGCAGGTCCAGGCTCTGCAGCACCAGTGCATGAGTTTATTTTCTGGGGTGGAACTTCCAGGCACGTGTGTGTCATCAAGGATGTGCCTGGCATCTTGTGAGGAGTCACTCTGTCCTGCAAAGCACCCAGGAGGATTAAACACACAACCAGTGAAGCCCTTTTATTGCCCACTGGGGACTCCTATGTACAGAGCATCTCTCATGCTGTAAGGCTCAGAGGAGGTGGGAATTCCAGGTACCTGCATTGCCTCAGGAGCCTGGCAGGGCAGAGACCACTGCCCAGGGCAGCACTCAGTGCTGGCCCAGCTCCCTGCAGCCTGTGACAGTGCACTCCTTTCTTGCACACTTCTTCCAGTGCCTCTTTTCCCTGCCAAGATCCATGACAAAACTTGCCCAAACAGCATCACAGAGTAGGGAGTTTTCTGACATGAAAAAATTCATCCTGCAGGCAGGGTACTGTGAGCCACTCCATCATTAAAGTGGGTTAGAAGTGCCCTGGAGCACCAGTTGTGCTGATATTGTTTGATATGTGGGTAGTGAAGGTTCCTTCACTTGATCATCCATGAGTGGAACAGGAGCTCTGCTGTAGCTCCCACCCCTTCCTAAGTGCTTTGGAGGAAAAGCCCCTCAAGCAACTCAAGTACTGACTGAGGCTTGTTGATCAAAGAGCACAGGCTCTGAGGGCCCTAAAGTTTAAAGTCTTTCAGGCATTTTTCCATTTAGACAGGAGCATTTCTCAAATGAGGGCAAAAGAACTCAAATACAACTGCCAGACTTTCTGAGTCTTGTTCATTTTTCAAGTTGAGCTGAGATTTTTCTTCTGGTTTACAGAAGCTGTGAAAACAGCATTTTTATACAAACTGATGAGCTTTAATTACAGTGTATGGGCACAAGAGGTCTTAAAAAAATAGGAGCCGCTTGAATTCAGAAATATTCTGAAACAAGAGGACTTAATTAATAATCTGAGAGCCTAGTACGATTGCTGATGAGAAAGACTGAGTTGTTTAGCCAGGACATTCATCCAGAGCTGTTTGGATGAAACAATGCCTGTGATATTCCAAGCCTATTATTTCCCAGGAAATGTTGCCTTGTGGAGAGCTGAGTGTGGGACTCACAGCAGCACTGTGAGTGTGACTAGGGGGGATTAATCCTGCTCTGCTCTTCATTCCAGCTGCAGAAACAGAAAAGTGAAGGTTTGACGACCGGCAGTACCGAAAAGTGAGACGGAACCGCCTTTGAACAAACAAACCACAAGCCTTGAGGCTACTCTGGTTTGAGAAATGCTCCATTAGCCAAGCAGAGGTGGTGGCTACATCAACATCCAAGTGAGACCATGCAGGGAGAGGTGGCAGGGATGGATCCACAGCCTGCAGCCTCCTCACAGACCTGCTGCTGCCTTCGGACACCGCGCGCTCCCCAGACTCCAGCGTTCCCTCCACAGCCTCCTGGCAGGATTCCCCAGGCTCCTGAATTCCCTCCACAGCCTCCTGGCA
>VXBR01001461.1:398408-436702 GCA_013400215.1 Cisticola juncidis
AGCCTGCAGCCTCCTCACAGACCTGCTGCTGCCTTCCGACACCGCGCGCTCCCCAGACTCCTGAATTCCCTCCACAGCCTCCTGGCAGGATTCCCCAGGCTCCTGAATTCCCTCCACAGCCTCCTGGCAGGATTCCCCAGGCTCCAGCATCCCCTCCACAGCCTCCTGGCAGGATTCCCCAGGCTCCCAGCAGGACTCTCCCTGTGGACACTGCCTGACCTTCAGCAGATCTGCCTTCGTGGTGACCAGAGACAAATCAGAGCTCAGCTAAGGAGCCTTTTCTGGGAAATGACCCACTGGCACCAGGAGCTGTTTCAGTCAAGATACTCTCTACGTGTGTACAGCAGTCTGCTAATGACAGCACAGCTCACCAGATGCTTATGCACTGACAAGGGTCCTGGCATACATTTTTGTTTGCCTGGTAGGCCCTAATGACACATTTCTCTTCATTATTCCCTGAATTTTATAGTGTTCACAGTACATTCAGAAGCCCAGCATAGTGGATGCAATTTTCTTTTTTTTCTACACTAGAAGAAATCAGAAGAAACCTTTGAGAGTTTGCAGGGTCACTTTGTGGCTGGACACCATGGAATCCTTCAGCACGAGGAAGGAAGGGAGCACAAAGCTGAAAAAACGATGGTGCAAACATTTTTATCCTTGTTGATGCAAAAAAAAAACCCAACAAGAGACACCTTCAAAGATGTACAGATTTTTTTTATTATTATTACTTTTAAACTGATCTGCTAAATAATATATTCTTCTACAGAAATGGTTGCTATTGTTTCATTTTGTGTATGTGTTCACATGAGAAATGCCCATGTTCCTAAAGATCAATGCTCCCGTTATGAATACAAGGGAAGGGGCTGTACAGGAGAGGGGAGGGATGGTTTTCCTTGGAGGAGAAGGCTTAGGAATATTCCTGTGGGACATCATGAAGAGCTTCAGTTCCATTGATGGTTTTGTGATGGTTGGGAGCTGAGCTCTGCCCAGGTGTTGCAGCTGGGTGGGCAGAGTGCTGGGGTTGATTCCTGTGCACCACCTCACCAAAAGGAAGCCTGGAATAAATCCCCCACGAGAATCAAGCCTCAGCCATGCTGCTCTCCTGATTTCTCCCAGCTGGGAGAGGTTGTCCTCCCTGAGGGTTTCAGGCCCCATCATGGTGTGGCTGCTGGGTCCAGGGATTCTGTGCACCCTGATGTGCTGGCATCTCCCACCCTGGCACTCACAGGCATGGATTGCTCAGGTTCCCCTTGGCTCCCTAGCTCTGCAAAGCCCAAAGCTGCAGCTGGTTTGTCAGAAAGATGAGCAGGAGGGGGCCAACATTTCCCCCCACAGCCCAAGAAACACTTCAGGCAGCTCAGCCCCTCTGGCAGGACTCCAGTACCAGCCCCGAACAACAAATCCTGCCTCCTGCTCTGGAAATTCAGATTCATTCTCCTGTTGTTTCTACACATTAATCCTGAGTTTAACTCTCATTTCTCCCCCCAGTGCCATTTACCATGTTTGGTCTCTTTAGCATAAAACTCTTATTTCAGTTTATCAGCACAAAACTCTTATTTCAGTTACTCTCCAATCTCTCAGGGAGATCCAAATTACCTCAAAACTTCCATCCCTCTGCTCTGTTCCTACCTGGAAGTTTCCAGACACCCAGGACAGACTCACAGCTAGTTCTGTCAGCTGTCTCCTCCCTTAGGCAGATTTTTCTGTGTGGTTTTGGGCTTTCTGCTGCAAACTGGAAAGGGCTCTGCCCCCTGGATTTGAACAGATCTCAAGGGAAATGGAAAGATCCAAGCACAGGGCCAGCTCCAACTCACACAGACATTGTCATGAATGGATGAACTAGACCCTAATTTTGATTACCCTCAGACTCCTGATGCTGGAAA
The DNA here is from genome assembly GCA_013400215.1 of Cisticola juncidis. Taxonomy (NCBI): domain Eukaryota; kingdom Metazoa; phylum Chordata; class Aves; order Passeriformes; family Cisticolidae; genus Cisticola; species Cisticola juncidis. Next base: position 400,292 of record VXBR01001461.1, read on the forward strand.
GTTGAGTCTGAATTATGTGGTTTAAGAAGCATGAAAAAACAAAGGAAAATAATAAAAGGCAGAGGGAAAAGAGGTAAAATTTCTCCTGTTAAAGGTAGTCATTTAAAGATGAAGTCAGGATTTTTTTCAGGACTGAGATGGAAGGCAGCTCTTCCTTGGTGTCAAAGGCATGTAATAGGATGACAAGGGTGTTTGGTCCTGTATCTTTTTTATTTCAGTCCAGTCTCTAAAATGAACACCTGTCCTGATGAGCATGAGGAAAAAGCTAATTCAATAGGAACAAAATAACATCTCAATGTCCTGCTCATTTTTTCCCCCTTATACTGCAAAAAGGAATTCTTGTAAAAGCTATTTCCATCTTGAATGCCCCTTTTTCTTTACCAAATCTTATAACCCAAAGTATGTTGTGACCCAGATTGTTCTGCTGTGGAATTCTTCACTACTTCTGCACAAGTAAATCAATTTTACCATCTCCATCCAAGCGGAATTCCGTCACAAATCAGCTCCCAGAGCAGATGAGACATGGACAATTGCTTAGGCCTTGCCAGCTCCTGCACTGAGCTACTCACATTAGATGATAAAACCTGCTGTGCAAACTGGACTGCACCCTCCTCCCACTAAAACTTCTTAGGAGTTAGATCCTTAGAGGAAGTTTTGTTTCAGCTGGAAGGATTTTCTCTACCCACAGACCCTAATCCAGCAAGTATTTGTCCATGTGCTCAACTCCAGCCAGCCTAGCCATGGACCCTGGCACAAGGGAGCTTCTTGCAGGCTCCTTGGCTTTCTGTAAATGAACGATTTTTGGGAATTGATGGTTTGTTTTGGCCTCCACAATTTTTAGGAGCAACCAAAAAACTGTTTACTGGAGAGAGATGAACAAAAGGCATTGATGAAATCCTATTGAATTTTTTGGAGCTGTATCAGGAACGTGGGAAAAGGGAATGCAACCCATCCTCAGGGCTGCAGTAGTGACTGCAGTGATGCTGTAATGTGTTCTGGGGGTTATTGAAAGAACAGGCAACACCCAGGCTGCTTTCACAGGCAGCTGTAAAATAAAATAAAAAAAACCCTGCAATCACCACCAGCTAATGGTATAAATGGGAATACCACAGTACTTTTTAAAATCTCATTTATCTTTGTAATATTAGATTTCTATGAGACAGTCCTCCCAAGATATGTTTAACCAAGGGAAATGCAAGACATTCTCTCATAATTCTAGATTTTTATGCTGTTCCCACAATATTTAACGTTGTGATTCATATGCTAATTAAAGGATTTGAGAATCTCGGCAATCAGCCCATTAAAATGTCACACATTTTCAAGGTGACATTTTAAAACCAGACTTAGCATGAGAATGAAGTTTTTTGAGGCAGGGAGACAGATGTCTGGAGTGTGATTTAATCTTTTCTCCCCCTAGACCAATGAATAAGAGTGGGTATTGTGTCTCAGTGTTGTTTCAGTTTACAGTAGGTGTCTCACAGAGAACTTTTAAGGTTCTGTTGCAGCTTTCAGCATCATGAGAGTGCCAGGTGCATCCCAGCCTTGCATTGCCATCCTGCACTTGTGATCAAAGCTGAACTTGAAATGGGTTAGAACAATTCCACACCATTCAGCCTGGAAAACTAATGATGAGCTCTGGGATTTTATTCCTTTCTTTTTTTAAGCTGTGAGATCCCACAGCCTATTACTCTGTTTTTAGTAGGGTTTGATAATCAGATCAAACTGGGACTGCATGTCCTGGCAGGAAAACAGCTTTTTAAAAATGTGAGTACCCCCACAGCAGCCAATTTACAAGGGAAGTTTAGTGTCTGTTAATACAGGAGTCATGTAAAGACACAGGAATATCTGTACATGGAAATTGTTCATCTCAGAGCTGCCTCTGAGCAGCAATAACAGCAGAATCTACTCCATGTGGGAGTTGGAGCCTGTCAGGAGAAGCACTCTCATGCACTGTTCCATTTTCCTGATTTAAACAGCAGGGTTTTGGTACAAACTTCTCTCTAAAAACACCTGAAGAACAAGTGTTACCTTCGTGCCTGGTCTGTGGGGTTAAGTGCACATAACACTGCTTTTATTCTCCTGTCACACTGTAAAAATTTCTGTGAGAGAGCAAATAGAATGGGCAAATCCTCTACCCCACTAATGCAAAATCTCCCCTTATTTGCCTGTTTCCCATCTCCTCGACTTACCTTTGGCTATAAAACAAAAGAACATATCTCCAGGGATGAGGAGCACTCAATTCCCAGCCCACAGGAAGAGTTTATATGAAAGGAGGCTCATGTAGGGCCACCCAGCTGTTGCCCCTAACTCAAAAAAAAAAAATTGTCCAAGAGGTTCTGGGGCTCCTGAGCCACCCTTCTGTATGCAGCACCCTCTTCCATGCAGCACTCTTGTCAACAAGATGGTTCACAGCAGAAAAACGCAGCAAGAACTTTCTGAAGTGTGTTTAAAATTGAACAGCTTGGATGCCTCTATTCTAGGCAAGGTGGCAGAGCAGCAGGTGATCTCTCCTTGCTCTCAGCTCTCCAGGGCACTGCCTAGGCAGGGATGTAGCTTGAACTCTGAAAAAATGGGACATTTGAGGTCTGTTTGAATGCTGTGATAGCACAAAAAAACAATAAATCATAATAATAAACTTAATAACCTGCTACTGGCTTCCAATCCCTTCCAGAGCGAGCCAGCAAGCCAGGGCTTCCCTCTCCTTTCAAACAGGGAGACCCACACTTCTAAAGCACCTTGTGGTTTTTTGGATGCAAAAACCAACAGTTCCCATGACCAGAAAATAAAAACATCTGGCCAAACCCACTTATTAGAAGTCCTCACAAATGAAGGAGCTGTAACCAACAGGTCAGACATTGTGGTGCAGCAGATCTGGCTCTTGGTTAGCGAGAAATCCAACACACACACACACAAAAAAAGCAAAAAAAAAAGCTTTCTGGCTATTTTGGCATGCACTCAGGAATCACAGGTGTGCTCAGGCACAGGCACACACATAAAGCAGATATCTGCAGGCATTTTTTGTAACTCCACTCTTGGCTCTGTTGCAAGACAAACTCAGAAGCAGGAGGGGTTGGAAAGCGCAAACCGGTGTTGTCACAGCCAAGGTTTGCTATGAAGCCTCTGAGGAAAAATCTCTGTTTTCCAAACTGTGTGGAAGAACAGTTCCAGCCTGGCTGGCACAGCCCTAAAGCTCCAAACTGACAGGGACTTGGAGCAGCTCTGTCATTTTATTAAAAAAAAAAAAAGAAAAGAAAAAAAAAAAAAAAAAAAAAAAGCTTGTTTGCAACGCATGGTGTTCTGGGCTCAGGACAGCTGGGACACACTCCAGGCTGGAAAATGGCATGAAAAACCACAAAAACATATAAATCCTCCTCAAATTTGTGTGCCCAAGCCATGCCTTCTGGAATGCCCAGTCTGCAGCTGCCCTGGGTAAGCCCTGGAAGCAAATTTGTCCCTCAGTGCTGGGTCTGGCCAAAATTGCAGCTTGGTATTCAGGGCATTGACAAAACACATCTTGAGCACCAAAAGACTTGGGGAACTAACCAAGGAAAGTGGAAAGATTTTGCTTCTGATGAATAAATTCCCCACCAAAAAACCCCAAAAGCCCAAAATCCAGGACAAACCAGAAAGCTCAAAATTACATTTTCTTTACTGAGCAAGCCTCAGCTAAATGAAATGAGCATTCAGAGCAGTGCTTATGTGTTTGAGCTATTACTTCCCTTCAAAAAAAAATTAAATATTCATTTCAGGCAGAATTATATTATAAAACACACCCCTAAAGTGCCTGTTAGAAGTGTTTTCCACCACTTTTCCTCACCAGGCAGTGAAAGAGCCATGGAAACTCATGGTTGTGGCTGGGATCCCTGCTGCCCTGTGGAGTGTGGTGGGCAGCCAGGACATTGATAAGGCACTGGGAGCAGTGCAGGCAGCAGGGTGAGCACCCACCAAAAACCCACCAAACTGGGAATTTGGTGCTTCCCCAGTGGCTCCTCCACTCCCCAGGGCAGCTGGACTCACTGTGGCTCCAGGACTGGCTGCAGGGAGGTGATTTTATCATGGGGAAGAGCTGGAGGAACATGAAGTTCCTGAAGGTTATGGGGTCACAGGTGTAAAACACCCTGTGCTCCTGAACGCTCACCAGTCCATGTGTGTGTCATGAAGGATGAGTTCATTTCCTCCAGGCTGGAATTCTTTTTCTCCCCCTCACTCAAGGCTTTGATCCTCCTGCTCCTCTTGCCTGCTGTTGCCAAGGGCAGACCCCAGGGGCAGTGACTCTGCCCAGCTCCTTCTCTTGCAGAGGACACATCACCCATTTTAGGGTTGTTCATCCAGAGCCAGGGAGGTCCTGCCTTGCAGTGGACAAAAAGTACAGGAATCTCCCCTTTATTTTCAGTCTTTCATTTTATCCCAGTAGCTGTGTCATTTCTCCACCCTGCATGGTGATTTATTCCCTGACCTGTGCCTCAGGCTGCCTTTTCCACCCAAGCAGGGAGAATCAGGTGCTGCCTGATGGCTGCACTTTCAATAAACACTGAGCTAGGACAAGTCACCCAGCTTCATCCACTGCCAACTACATGCAAAAAGCAGAAAAAATGCATTCCTAAGCCCATATTTTTATTTATGTATTTATCCAACTGTTTCCACTGAGAAGAAACTTGCGAACACTCGGCAGCTCCCACAGCTTTGAACTGCACTGAATTATAGGCATTCACATGGCTTCACGTAGGTGTTCCACAGATTCAGGCATCTTTTGCATGAAAATACCTAAAATTAAATTGAAAGGGCTACAAGCTGATTAGTATTAAAAGCTTGTACCAATTAGTATGGTACAGCTCTTTCTTTCAAACATGAACTATGCAAGCTAACTCAGAGTGTTTACTACTTTCAATGCTGAGATTAAGTCCATTATTTCCAGGGCAACCACCTTGTAACACCTCAGAATTTATCTCTGGGACAAAGGTCTTTTCTCATCCCAGTCATTAACATTTAACCAGGGAGACAATAATCACTCTGAAAGACACATTGTACATGGAGAGGGGTTCCATGGCGTGACTTGCAGGAGGAACTCAGAGTTTGCAGAGTGAGAATGGTGTTTGCAGACCGTAAAAGTGAGTAACAATTCACATTCACACTGGCATTCTTTCAGAAAAGAACTGGGTCCTGTCCTGTGCTTCATGGACGGATTTATTACTCCATACAGTGGGGTCAAAATCAAAGCCTGTTTGCCAGATGGGATTTGCCTGAAGTTTTTCAATTTTATTTTTGATCCCTGTCTTTTTCAGAGCTCAGTAAAAAGTTCATTTCATCACCCTGAGTCGTATCAGAATGCACTGCACCCTCTGAATGTGCATTTACATGGGGCAGTCTTCCTGAAGCTGCAGGCTGGGGCCTGGAAAATGAGCATCTCTGTAAACACAGCAGGGCAGATGGAAGTGCCTGGGTTAGCTCTGGGTATGTGCACATGCTGCCCTTTCCTTTCCTTTCCTTACCTTTCCTTTCCTTTCCTACCCTTTCCTTTCCTTTCGTTTCCTTTCCTTTCCTTACCTTTCCTTTCCTTTCCTACCCTTTCCTTTCCTTTCGTTTCCTTTCCTTTCCTTACCTTTCCTTTCCTTTCCTACCCTTTCCTTTCCTTTCGTTTCCTTTCCTTTCCTTACCTTTCCTTTCCTTTCCTACCCTTTCCTTTCCTTTCGTTTCCTTTCCTTTCCTTACCTTTCCTTTCCTTTCCTACCCTTTCCTTTCCTTTCGTTTCCTTTCCTTTCCTTACCTTTCCTTTCCTTTCCTACCCTTTCCTTTCCTTTCGTTTCCTTTCCTTTCCTTACCTTTCCTTTCCTTTCCTACCCTTTCCTTTCCTTTCGTTTCCTTTCCTTTCCTTACCTTTCCTTTCCTTTCCTACCCTTTCCTTTCCTTTCGTTTCCTTTCCTTTCCTTACCTTTCCTTTCCTTTCCTACCCTTTCCTTTCCTTTCGTTTCCTTTCCTTTCCTTACCTTTCCTTTCCTTTCCTACCCTTTCCTTTCCTTTCGTTTCCTTTCCTTTCCTTACCTTTCCTTTCCTTTCCTACCCTTTCCTTTCCTTTCGTTTCCTTTCCTTTCCTTACCTTTCCTTTCCTTTCCTACCCTTTCCTTTCCTTTCGTTTCCTTTCCTTTCCTTACCTTTCCTTTCCTTTCCTACCCTTTCCTTTCCTTTCGTTTCCTTTCCTTTCCTTACCTTTCCTTTCCTTTCCTACCCTTTCCTTTCCTTTCGTTTCCTTTCCTTTCCTTACCTTTCCTTTCCTTTCCTACCCTTTCCTTTCCTTTCGTTTCCTTTCCTTTCCTTACCTTTCCTTTCCTTTCCTACCCTTTCCTTTCCTTTCGTTTCCTTTCCTTTCCTTACCTTTCCTTTCCTTTCCTACCCTTTCCTTTCCTTTCGTTTCCTTTCCTTTCCTTACCTTTCCTTTCCTTTCCTACCCTTTCCTTTCCTTTCGTTTCCTTTCCTTTCCTTACCTTTCCTTTCCTTTCCTACCCTTTCCTTTCCTTTCGTTTCCTTTCCTTTCCTTACCTTTCCTTTCCTTTCCTACCCTTTCCTTTCCTTTCGTTTCCTTTCCTTTCCTTTCCTTTCCTTTCCCCTTTCCCCTTTCCTCTTTCCTCTTTCCATTTCTGACAAGGAGGAGGAATCACAACAGGCATTAGAGGAGGATCTGCACTCAAATCCATTTTCAAATCCATTTCCCTTCTGCCATTTCCCTCAGTGCACAGCAGCAGAAATTCAATCCACATTTCAGGGAGCTTGTGCTCCAATCTGCACTCCCAGCAAGGCCAGTCCCTTTAGAGAGTGACAGAACATGGGGGAATGGCTTCACACCAGAAGAGAGGAGGTTTAGATTAGATATTAGGAAGAAATTCTTCCCTGTGAGGGTGGGGAGGACCTGGCACAGGTTGCCCAGAGAAGCTGTGGCTGCCCCATCCCTGGGAGTGTCCAAGGACAGGTTGGATCAGGACTTGGAGCACCCTGGGATAGTGGAAGGTGTCCCTGCCAGACCCTGTAAAGAATAAAACTGAGAGCTGGGCTAGTTTTAGCTCAGAGCAAAGTGCCAGGCCCTGATGCCAAGCACCAGGAGAAGGTCCCCTGGACACCAGTGAAGTGTCCCCATGCTGCTGGTGCGTCTCTCAAGTTGCAATGCAACCTTTAACAAAGTAGGTTTGGCAGCTCCCTTTGCACACAGATTTGCAGACCAGGCTCATTGGACAAAATTCCAGTTAGAGATTCATGGATGCAAGAGGCCTAGCAGGTGTATTCCTGCAGTGTTTACATCAGGCACAATGATACCTCCTCCTGCCCAAATACAGCAGCTGGCATCAGCTCCAGCCATGTCCCAAAGCTGAAACCTTTCATCTTCTCCACTATCTCATTTTTTTTCAGCATGATGGTATTAGCTACTCCAGTCCCACACTGCCCAAAACTGAAACGTTCATCTTCTCCACTATCTCATTTTTTCAGCATGATGGTATTAGCTACTCCAGTCCATTAAGAGTCTCATTTTAGCCCATCTCAATGCATTCTCCTATAAGGAAAAGCAGCATAATAACAAGGACATGTGTAAGAGCCTGACATTTCTTTTCATGCTGGTACATGCTGTTCATGAAGTCCCAGGAGAATATTACTGATGTCTGTCTTCACATAGGTGAAGGGGATTAATCATTTGAAAGGACTCCCCATCTTTGAGGGCTGTTTCATTATCCCTTCACAAAACACATTGAAATCCTTCACATGACACCCACATCAGTCTCCCCACTCCCAGCTGCACAACCACTGCTCTAAAGAATTGCCAAGGGAGGATCAAAGAAGAAAATTACACAAAAATTTTAGATTATTTTTTTGTCCTCCAGGAGTTAGCAGGGTGGAGAGGATAATAGCCACTTTTCTCAGTGATTACATGGTGCTGGCAGTAAATTTTGCAGCTATCAAAAGCTACTGATCACTTCAAACTCCTCTGCCAGGAATATGAATCCATAAGAAATGTACATCAGCCATCCAGCTCTGAGTGGTCCCACAGGCACAGCCACCAGAAAGACAAACAACCCCCTAAAACCACAACAGCTGGAATGGAGCCAGAGTTTACCCTCTCAGCACTGAGTTTACCATGAAGTTCTTCCAGTATTTTCTTCCTCCACATCAAGCTGAGGTTTACCAGTTGGCAATTTTACAATAATCACAGATCCTAGCGAGGGTCTCTGATGTGAATCATCCCAAATGGGTTTGGCTCAAGTTGCAACTTTGACCTCAAAAATCTTAGAGTAAATCTCTCAAATCTGAACACTGCTTCTTCAGTCTAGCTCTAATAACACTTCCACAGTGCTTCTCCACACGAGTGGATAAAACTGTCCCATTGCACTGGGAGCTTCTCAGTTTAAAATTCATCCACCAGGAGACAGATACCTGTCAGGATAAGATGGGAATGGTGTCTCCTCTTCCTCAGGGAAGGAGGGAGAAGGACAATTTCCTCCTTCGAGCAGATGACATTAATTTTATTTCCAATTCCAATCCTGTATGTTCAGGAAGAGAGCTTCATACCATGGTGGCCCCAAACTGCTGTGCAGTCTGCAGGTGTTAAGTGCAGCACAGTTTCATCCTCAAGGAGCTGACCACATAACCCAAAATGGGACATTCATGAGTTCCAGTGCTGCACTGCATGCCCTAGGATAATTCAGCAGATGATGGTGGTGCTGGAGCTGGACCTTCTGCAGGGACAGCAGACTCCTCCTCCCACCTCATTCCTTCTGCAGGTGCTGCTCTGAACCCCTCTGTGAGCACAGTTCTGGTGCCACCAAGATCATCTGAGAGAGAAGCCAGGAAAGTCAGCAGCGTGCAGAACCCAGTCAGTAAAATACTAATTAAATTCCTCCAGGAAGAAGTTGCCAGGGCAAAGCCATTTTCACTTTTCATGTTTTTCTTTTTTAGCTGAAGTGTCTTGCTTGGCTTGTGGCAGGGGCAGTGATGGACACAATTTCTCCAGATGTAGTTCACGACTGATTTGCTGATTGCACAACTCCTACCCATGGCAGGGTGTGCAGGGACTGATGCAGCTCCTCCAGACAGACAAAATCCTGCTTGGAAACTCCAAGAGGGCATCTGCTCACTTCCCAGAGGAGCTTGGCTCAAACCTCAGCTCCAGGAAGAGTTTCCTTTCCTGTCCTAGATCTCTGTGTTCCCCCCATGCATTCAGCTCCTCTGATGAATTTAAACCAGGGTAATTTAGATATGATTTCCTCATGAATTAGTCATTTTATTGTAAGTGGATGAGCTGAGTTGGGAACACCATGCTCAGCCCAGCTGAGTGCAAAGAGCCCATTGAACTCATGGGGACAAAGCAAAGAAAGCTGGGGCAGGACCAGGCAGCCTCTGCCATCGCAGGAAAGGCTTTTCCTTTACGTGGGTGTACTTGACTCTCCACATGTGATTTTTTGCTGGAAATCAGTGCCCAGTGCTGCCTCAGGAGCAGGGCAGAATGTCCTCACAGGCCACACTCACTTCATCCTCTCCTGGGTGAGTGAGGGCTGGGTAAAGCAGTGCCCACCAGAGGGTTGGTGCAGCCACATCTTCTCCAAGAGGAGCTGGCTTTCCTCCTGTCAAGGCTAAAAATGAGCAGTGGGTGCTCACTGGGGCTAAATTCCCTTTGCTTGGAGGCTTTTAAGGGCCTGGCTCAGCTAGAGCAGATGGGGCTGGGTGTGTGTGATGTGCTGCAGTTGGGACAGGAACCTTCTCTGTCCCACAGGGAGCCCAGCCAGAGTGAGGTGGGTGTGGGCAGTGGCTGTGCAGGTCCTGGCAGCTGAGTGCTGCAAACCAGGTGTTCCCCCAGCTCTGCCAGCAAAGCCTGAGGGCAGGCTGGCTTCTCTGGCATCTCATTCTGCAAATGTTCTCTGTGGCTTAGAGCTGGCCAGGGTGGGATCAGCTCCCAGCCTCAGTGACACCACCTGTCCCTCCTGCCTCCTGCCCAGGGGCAGAAAAACATCACAGAATCACAGAACAGTTTGAGTTGGAAAGGATATTAAAACTCATTTTAAAAATCCCTGCCATGGGCAGGCACACCATCCACTGCCCCAGGCTGCTCAGAGCTCCATCCTCACACCATCCACTGCCCCAGGCTGCTCAGAGCTCCATCCAGCCTGGCCTTGGACACTTCCAGGGATGGGGCAGCCACAGCTTTTTTGGGCAAACCTGAGCCAGGGCCTCCCCACCTCACAGTGTCTCATATTAAAGAATTTCTTACTAAAACCTAATCTAACCCTTCCCTCTTTCACTTCAAACCCATTATCCCTTGCCCTGTCACTACATGCCTTTCTTAAAAGTCCTGCAGAAATATGGCTGCAGTGAGCTGGGGACACAGCCACTCTTCCCTCAGTGTGTGCCCCAGGCACAGCTCCCCCAGCCTGCCAGCCCTCCCATTTCCTCCCTGTGTTTGTCTTTGCCAGGCTCACTCCCACAGACCTGCGGGTTCTAAGGGAAGCTGAGCAGCCAGGGCAGTGGGGAGGGAACTCTCTCACTGCCAGCCCATTCCCAAGGGCAGCAGAAATGAATGTCCAAGTGGTGAAATACCTTCTCATGCCTAGTATATCCCAGTCAGGAATAAAGGCAGACACTCTTGCAAAGCTCTTTGCTTACCAGACAGTGCCATTTCCTGACCCTTTCCTCATCTTCTGCAACTTTGATGTGATCTATACTAAAGAAAGAATCCCAAATGGTTTGGGTTGGAAGGAACCTTAAAGATCATCTCTTACCAACCCCCTGCCACGAGCACGGACATCTTCCAGTGGAGCAGGTTGCTCCAAGCCCCATCCAGCCTGGCCTTGGACACTTCCAGGGTTGAGGCATCCACAACTTGTCTGGGCAACCTGTTTGTCTTAGGTTATATAACACAAAAAAAGTGTATTCTATTTCATCTGTAGAAAGCAGTTGGGGGCTGGTTTCTTTTTTCTTTACCTCTTGTAACTCCAGGGGATGAGGGTGGATGCCTTCTGATAATAGCCCAGCTGTTAAACCAGGTGGGGCAGGGTTTGTGATCTCTGTCACCACTGCCCACCCTCGGGGAGATCTTCTGTTCATGAGCCATTGAGGGTCACAGTGACATCACACATTGCATCATCCATTGGGAGATGGAACACCCAGTGAGGGCGGAGCCAACCATTCCCTACCCAGATAAAAATGGGGACACAGGGACCCCAGGCATCCTCTTTTCCACTGGATTCCCAGGGGAAGATCAGACTCATCTCACCACCACTGAACCTGTCTACAGGAGCATCTCTGCTCCAGCAGAACCACATCTGTCACTCCAGGAGGATTTATCTGGACTGTTTCCAACACCCTGACCAACAGGGTGCCAGGTTGTATTCCTGACTCCGTCTGACTCTGTTCTGTTTGCTTGCTTGTTTTTTTTTTGTATTTGTATTTTTAATATTCTTAGTAAAGAACTGTTATTCCTATTCCCATATTTTTGCCTGAAAGCTCCTAATTTGCAAAATTGTAATAATTTGGAGGGCGGGATTTTTACGTTCTCCATCCCAAGGGAAACTCCAGTTTTCCCTGACAGATACCTGTCTGTCCAAACCAAGACACTGTTCCAGTCCCTCAGCACCCTCACAGGGAGGAATTTCTTCCCTCTATCTGCCCATGCACACAGGGTACATGGACCTGCCTGAGGTGGTGTCTCTCAGGAATGATGATGGATGAGTGTGGGAAAGAGGAGGAGGAGACAGGGCTGTAGGAGAGCCCTGTCAGGAGAGCAGCTTCTCTGTTCCTCATCACTGAACCCTTTGGTGCAGTCATGCCAGTGGGGAGAGCCTGGCACTTGTCACTTCTGTCAGAGTGACACAAGGTGTCAGAAGCCAGGCTGAGGCAGGAGCACCAGGCATGGTGACAGAGCACAGACGGGATGCAGTGAGGGGAACTGGGCTGAGAAGACACATCAGACCAGAGGGGAGAGCTGGGTGCAGGATTCTGATGGCTCACACAGCCCTCAGCAGGCACTGGAGCCTCCTTTCCACACCCAGCCAGGGAAGAGAGCAGCTCTTGCTGTGCCTTGTCTCCCCAAAAAGGGATGCAGCACAAACCCCAGGCACAGACAGCATCCCTCAGCCTCTGGGGAACAATCCAGGTGCCAGGGCAGGGTGGCACAGGGCAGGCAAGGGGTGACACAGGGCATTGCCTCTGTGGTGCCACGTGTGAGGCCACAGGGCAAGAAGAGTCCTGGGAACCTCCTAAGAACCACAACAGCTGGGATTAATTCCTATGTGGATTCCCCTTTTGCTACCTCGACAGCACTGCTGGGTTTCCCAGCAAACACAACAAAAAGCTGACAGGGTGAAAAGAACCTCTTGCTTTTTTTTCTTTAGTCAACTCGTTTGCAGTGCCTTCCTGGACATACCCACTGCTTATTTACAGGAAATGAAAATGCAGCAGCAGCTTTTCCCTACCAGTGTCTGACACATCTAAACGAAGCTGCTGCTGAGAGTGAGAGTGACTGAGAGTGGTCAGGGCTCCCTGCAGCTGCAAAGGTGAAACAATTCTCTTTTTTTAAAATTTTATTTTTATTATTTTTCTTCTTTTTTTCTTTTTTTCTTTTTCTTTTTTTCTTTTTCTTTTTTTCTTTTTCTTTTTTTCTTTTTATTGCAGAATGTACCTGTGCTGAAGGAAAAAAAGGAAAGGCTGGAAGTTCCTCCAGGCTGCACCATGGAGAGGAGGGAAGGGACAGAGCTTGATTTGATTTGACCTGACTACTTTTGACCAAAAAAATCAAAAACTTATTTAGGTGGCTTTACACTGAGCAGAGGGATCACTGGGGTATTTTGTTCTAATTTACCATTTGGGGGTTTTGTTTGATCACCTTGGGGATTTGGAGAGCTTTTTTAGCTTTTAATGAAGGTGGTGGCAAGAGAGGGAAAAGGCTTAAAAAATTCAATTTTATGATGTAATGATTCAAGTTCCTGTACCTCTGTATTAAAACAAGCAGGTAAAAGCTGCTCTTCTCTCTAAAGAAACTCTCACAGATTTCTGGGAAGCTGAGAAGTATCAGTTGATTTATATTGCTCTTACTAGAAGTTGCCTGAGACAGAACAGTTCTGCCTTGTTTACTAAACAGCATTTCCCAGAAAGGTATTCCAGAAACGCAACACACACAAATCTTAGTGACTAATTACTACAATCATAATTTCCTTGAAGATAACAAGCTTTCACTTTCAAATTGCTGGTTTGTTTGCTGAATACTGTTGGCTTTACAGGCAATGATGAGTTATTACTTCAGGTAAAACCAAATGCACGTAGATAATAATATGAATTCTTCCACAGGCCAGGAAACAGGAAAAAAACAGAGTAATGTTGCTTTTAATTTGATATAGCTGGTGTGTCATTCTGCCTTTCTTGAGCTTTGAAATATTACAAAGAACAGGAAGCACTGCTATGTGAAATATTGCAGTGATAAAGGGGAAATGGCAGTGGAGACATCCAAGACATCCAGCACTGCAAAAAACAAAACAGAATTTATATGGGATGCTGCCATCTTGACAACATGCTGATGAGAAAATACAGCATAACACAGCTCTTGTTTAAAAGCACAAAATGCTGGTGGGCTGCAGCACAGCTGTAAAGGCAGTGAATCAACCTGCAAGCCTGAAAACCTGCACAGATGGAAGGCCAAAAATGGATGCTTTAATTGTGTTTTCGTGTTGAATATTGTGTTTCATAACTGCCTCCCTCCAACAGTCACTTCAGAAAGGATTAACAGCACAGCTACTTGTTTATACTGCATTTTCTTTAACACAAGGCATGGAAAACTCCAAAAGTGCCAACCTGTGCTGCTCCCTGGACATCCCACAGGACTGAGGTTGAGGAAGTGAGGGCCATGTGCAGTATGCAGTGTAATTCCTTCCCCAGGTAGAAATGAACTTAAGCCAAAGGGTGATGTAACAGCAAGGTACAACACAAGGGTGAGGATCTCCTTATTTTGTGTTAGAAAGAAATTTGGGTTCATGAAGAGTTGGAGTTTTCTTTTGTTTCGTGGGGGGTTTCTTACATATATATGTATTTATACATCTATCCATATGTATCCATGTGATAGATGTATAAATATATATATGTAAGAAAAAATATATCTGCAAGAAAAATATGGGGTTTTATATATGTACATATACATAGTTATCCATATATATTTTAATAAATATTTATTTATACATCTTTGTATATATGTATATATTTCTATCTGTATGTGTGCTTATACATATATATACACACACACACATATATATATGGTTAGGTCTGACAGTCCAAAATCAGAATTTCCATGCCAGATAAGACTATTAAATTCTTATTATCCCTGTGGGCAACATGCAGAAATATGAGATCCTGCCTGCAGGTGTAAATCTGATGAATCTCAGACAGGTGAGTAACTGTACAAAGCTTTTCCATGGCCAGCTGGAGCTTTGCTGTTGACAGGAGCAGGGGAGGCTCCATGGCTGAGTTCAATTTGCTTCTGCCTGTGTTTGCTTCGTGCTGATTCTCTGAGTTCAAACCTCCACCCAGCTGTAAAGAGCTGTTTGAGTTCAATGTTGAATTAAGCAACCAACAACACCCAACTCCCATTTCCAACGGGCACTGACTCCAATAAATCTTCCAAAAGCTGTTCAGAGTCAAGGCTGTAAGTGCTGGTTGGGAAATGAGGGGCAGCCTCTCCTCTGGATGTTCAGCTCATGCCCATGGGCACATCTGTGCAAACACATCCATTACCTCTATTAAGAAAAAAAGAGAAGGGAAAAATAGAATATTGAAAGAAGCATTGGTGTGCAGTAGTGGGGGATAATCTGTGCAAATACATTTAAAATCAACATGTAATTCTCTTTCCAGGCTCTGCATCCACAACTACTGACAAAGCACGTTGTGCTTTCCCTCACCACACTCCAGGTCACCTTGGTTTGCTGTCACACCGTGTCACCAGGACTGATGGCAGCAGGGACAACAGTAAGAGTTAAACCCACAGGGTGTTTCCCCCTCAGATCAAAGCACTCCACGCAAAATAGTTCAGCAAAGAAAGCTGAAGCAGATTTTGGAGCTCACTGAAATTGGCAGCAACTTTTTATTAGCCTGGAGATAAAGCAATGATACTGTATTGGAGTTTTTCTTTTCAAAGAAAGGAACATCCTTGTTTACAGATGTTTTTGTTTATAGAACAAGCTTGTTTTCAAAGTTTTCTTAAAAAAATGTAAGAACTGTTCCAAAGCATAGTTCTGAGCTGCATTTGATTAGGGTTCCTTCCTGCTATGACAGATAAAAGGTCACTCTGTTCAACTATGTGCTGCTGAAGGGGGTTTTTGTGAAATCCCCAAGGAAGAATATGTTTTGGGTTGAAATTCTGAGGAAAAGAAACACCTTTTCCCCTCCCTACATTTTTAAATGCTCCTTGGATTGTCAGTGCTCTGGAGGCAAGCAGGGGAGTTGCACAATCACCACAAAAAGCTTCAGTGCAGAGTGGGGTGAACTTCTGTGGCCTATAAATATTCTTGGAATGGTTTGAGGGTTTCCAGTCCTGCCATAAAACTACACCCTCACTGACCCACCCCCTTTTGCCAGACACACAGACAGGCCTGGTTCAAGTTCAGAAAATAAACACAAGCAAGTGACATCACTAGATTAACCACTAGAAAATAAATAGTTCAAATACCAGGGAGAGGAGTGTTGTCTCCCTCTCTGCAGCAGTGGTATCCACTCCTTTTAAATGATTTGTGTGTGTTTTGCAGTTAGACAAGGCAGATTGGAAAACATCTAAAGGAAGGATTTAGACCTTGCAGCAAGGTTTTTCTCTGATCACTGCACAGAGCCCTTCAAAGCAATTCACAGCCACACGTGGTCTCACAACTGAAGCTCAGGAACTGCTGTGTACAGAAAAGGAAAGATGAAAAGGAATAGGAAAGGAGAACTTGCAGGAAGAAGAACAAAAAAGGCCTGAGCCATCTGCCAGATATCACATCTCATGTCACTCCCACACACTGCAATCTGCCATGAGTTCAAGTGTTGGAGGGAAATGTGGGTTTCTTCCAGGAGAGCAGCAGGGTGAGGATGATCACAGGAGTGCCTCCAGCCAGTGGAGATCACTGTCAGGTTCTATCCTGCACTGAGGAAAAATATACCTCAGAACAGGAACTGCCACAGCAGTTTCTGATCCTTTAAGACTTTAACAATATTAACATACAGGATCTGCAGCCAACCACTGAAGGCAGCTACCTGTGTCCTCCTCAGATTTTCCTCCAGTGAGAAAATGGATTGGAAGTGATCCAATAGAGGCTCCTGCTGCAGATTCAAATTTGTTCAAATCTGTTGGAGCTTGCATGGTGTCTGCAAGCTTCATCATAGGATCATTTCTTTTTCACAGCTGGATCACAAAAGATCTAGTCAGAACCTTTTCTTCCTGTCCTGTCTGATTCTGCAAGCCTGTTTCTGGTGGTATTTTACAGAATCTGGACACAGCGAACGCTACTCCTAAATAAAAGCTACACTCTGAGGCTGAGCTTCCAGAACTGCTTCCCCAACTAGAGCCTCTCTTCAATTAAATGAACACAAGAACTACCAAGTTTTAAAAGCCACCATCACACCATAGATGCCTCAGTGTCCAAGCCACTCCTACCCAGTATCAAAGCACTTCAGCTGGCAGCTTCTCACCCTTTCCTGAGAACCAAGAAAAATAAATACTAATCACCACTGTTGTACCACTGTAGTGGCTGTTCAGGTACAGTCCAGAAGGTGAACTACCAAGAATTTTGCCAGCCTGTTGCTGAGCTCTGTTGTTGACATTCAGCATCTTCCACGGGACAAAGGAAGGAGAGAAACTGTCAGCAAACCAAGCAGCCACACACCTGCACCTGAATGCAAAAATTCTACGTGTTCAGACACTTCAGAGAGAACCATTCACAGTGCACAGGTTAATTCTGAGTATTTTTAATGGACTGTACAGATTTCCACACCTGGTTTTGTGCAGGAACATGAACATGATACCATCTGGCAGATGAACACATCTTCTGCCCCGTGATGAAGCAACAAGTGGCCCCATAAGGCTCTTACTGATAACTTCTCAAGAAGATCTCTTGGATAATTAAAGGATGGAAAATTTCTCGATGAAAAAAGCAGGATGCACTTCAAATTTTGCTCCCAGGCCTCTGGAATGATTTTCACAGACACCAGCAGGATCACATTGCCAATGGAAGGAGCTTCCAAAAACATAAGGTTGACTGACACATTTTCCTTTTACTTTGTAGCATACAAAATTAACTTTTGCACTTCTTCCTATAGAGATATTCCACAAGTAAGAAGTAATGGATTAGAAGCTAGGCAAAATCCCAACCATATGCACCAAATTTAAAGGATAAAAACAGAGAAGGCAAAGTCTGAGCTAAAACCTCTCATACCCAGCAAGAATTTTTTCCACACTCCCTTTCCCATACCCAGGTAGGTAAGTCAGTTACATTAACTAACAGACTTTTAAAAAAAGTTTTAAAAAAAACCCCAAAATAACCCAAACCAAAAGTAATAAAAACAAAGTTGCATCCACTTTAATCAGTGTGTTTCCATCTGAAAAAGAAAGCCTGAACACAGTAGGCAAAAAGAAAATCCTGTTTCAAGGAAAATGCCATCTCCAATATTCACATTACATGCATAGGAGATTCCCAGGACTGAGCCACTAACACTGTATTCTGCTAGAAACTTTAGTATGTTGTAAATGCATTATTTGCTCCAAACAGGATATTGTCATATCAGCCTGCCTGAAAACCTGAATAAAACTTTAAACCAGTCCTTTTGCATAATTCATTTTTTATGTAAAAACAGTCCACAGTTGGATCACTTCCTTTCCTCAAGACAAAGGTCACAAGCTCACAGCAGTCACAGTGATGGCTCTTCAGTCTTCATCTTTTTTTTTGCCTGTCCATGCTGCACATCCTTCTTTTTCTTCTTCTGCTGCTGCAACCTCTCCTCCTTCCTCTGCAGGTACTCGTCCATGTTATCAAAGGAGGCCTTGTAGAGGTGGCTGTAGCAGCTCCCTGCACCAACAAAACCTGCAGTGGGGCAAAGCAAGAACACAGGAGTGAATTCCCTCAGCAGTCTCATTGATTATTTCCTGCACTGTGATTTTAGATAATGGAATTTCATTCATTTACTGTGGTCCCATCCACTGTATCAGCCTTGCAATGCCTCAAGGGGCTTCAGAGAGCTGGAGAAGGATTTTCATAAAGGATGTAGTGACAGGACAAGGGGGGGTGGCCTTGAGGTGAAGGTGGGCAGATTTAGATTAAATATTGGGAAGAAATTCTTGACTGTGAGGGTGGTGAGGCTCTGACACAGGGTGTCCAGAGAAGTTGTGGCTGTCCCTGGACCCCTGGAATTGTCCAAGGCCAGGCTGAAGAGGGCTTGGAGCAACCTGGAATAGTGGAAGGTGTCCCAGCCCATGGCTGAGGGATGGAATGAGATCATCTTTCATGTCCCTTCCAACCCAAACCACTCTGTGATTAAATATCAACATTTACACTGTGTAAGCCTGATTTGTGTTGGCAAGCATCTGTTCATCACTTACCAGCCAGGCACAGCCTCCATTTTTAGGCTAAAGAATTCCTACAGAGTCAAGCACCTCACAGTGCAGCAAAGAGAGGAGTTATCCTCACACACTGGACACTAGCAAACTTCAGGGCTTCTGCTTTTGAACCACTGAAGTTGTTCCCTGAGACCCAAGCACTACAAATTGAGTCGCCCCCTAACTATGCTTAGATGGCTTTTCTCCTTGAGTATTAACTTAAAAGAAAGACAAAGGACTAGACTTCCAATGGTTATGTTCTATAGCACACAGATTCCTAAGCATTTGTTCCAATGGCTTTGTTACACCTTCTTTGAATTCAGGGTAATATTCCTCACAGCATCCCCAAGACTGTAGGTATAGATGAGTTTAGCAGGGAACTAACTGCTATCCAAAAATCCCTAATGAGTTTGTTTCTGTAGAGAACACAGAATGAGACCAGCTGGCTCAGTCCATATTTCTAAAAAATTGTTGGAATGGCACTTGACAAAGCCAGCCATCTCCAGTTCTCAAGTTTTCCCACTCACCAAAATCTTTAAAGGACAAATGAAGAGAAATCCAGTACCTGCTAAGGTTTGGTCCTGAAGCTAAGTGTGCTACTCCACAGGACCCACATACAGCATCCCCCTGTTTCCTGGCAGGCAAACAAAGCAGGTTTCCCTCTGTGGTACTCAGCAAAGCAGAAGCTTTCACTTTCAGGGGTGTTGTACTCACACAGGCTTTATTGGCCTTT
Organism: Cisticola juncidis; assembly: GCA_013400215.1. Taxonomy (NCBI): domain Eukaryota; kingdom Metazoa; phylum Chordata; class Aves; order Passeriformes; family Cisticolidae; genus Cisticola; species Cisticola juncidis. The sequence goes on from VXBR01001461.1 coordinate 419,599, forward strand.
GGCCCTGGGAGAAATTACATGCTGCCAGTTTGAACAGCCATGCTGCTCTACATTAATCAGTCTGCAATCAATTTTAATCAATTTTCATCAATTAAATCCTGTTGTGAGGTCAGTTACAGCACAATTTCAGACTGTTTAATGTGTACAAGTGGGAGTGGCTTCAAACTGAGAGTGGGTTTAGATTCAGTATTAGGAAGAAATTCTCCCCTGTGAGGGTGGTGAGACACTTTGAACAGGTTGCCCAGAGAAGCTGGGGATGCCCCATCCCTGGAAGGGTTCAAGGCCAGCCTGGATGAGGCTCTGACCAACCTGGACTAGTGGAAGGTGTCCCTGCCCACAGCAGGGGGGTGGAATTGGGTTGTCTTTAAGGTTCCTTTCAACCCAAACCATCCTGGGGTTCTGTGCTACTTCCAGGTTGACCATTGCATTTTAAATCCTACAGAAACCTCAGACAGGTGAGAAAAGCTTACAAAAGGACACTAAGCAGGGATTAGGACTGGATTCCAACAACATAACCATCACTTGTTTCAGATGTAAGTACCTTTGAAGCACTAATTATGCACTGCAGCAAGTGCTCATCAAGTGAGCCTCCCCTCACTAATTAGCGATAATGAGCCCTGTCATGTGAGCCCTGCTCCTTTCCCAGCTGCTGATTCCTTTCACACTTGTTTGTTCCAGGGGCTAATTACGCCCTGAACCTCTCCCCCTGCCTGCTCTCTTTCCTTCTCCGTGCTCATTTCCACTCAGACCTCATCCTCCTAATTATCTGCCTGGCTGGAACTATCAAATCTGCAACATCTCCATGCAAACATCTCCCTTCCGAAGGAGCACCTGACTTGCAAAGGCTGCACCACCTTAATTACAAGTTAATGACCAACTTAATGACAGTTACATGCTAAGACATCCAGTAGCAGATGTTAAGGAGACTTCACACCAGACTGAGCCTTTCTGCAGCTCTTCCATCTTTATATATGGCCACCATGAACAGACCATGGTGGGAACTGTAACATGTTTTTTAAGGAAGATTCCAGTCTGTCAGCAAAGTACAGGATAGGAATTTCTATGAATGAAGTTTCAATACATAATTGAATTTTTGGCACATGCCAGAGCCCTTCTCTACCCTGCAGCCACAACCACTGCTGTAATTTCAGCTGGGTTTGTTTTTTATAATACAAAAGATCCTGGAAACAGAGGGTGCTTCTGAATGAGGAAACCAGGCATTATTTTTCTGACAGAGACTGGGAGCAGGGCAGGAAGCAAGAACCAAATGAGCCAGCCCTGACACTAAGCAATGTCACCTGTTGTCCCATCCAGGGTCACACCTTCCAGACACAGCAGGCTCCACATTATCTGCCCTGCCAAGAGCCCATCTTTACAGCAGAGCTCCCACAGCTGTTCCATCCTGACTGCCCCCACTGGACCTGGGATAAAAGTCTCACACCCAGGCAGGAGAAAAGACAACAAACACCAGTATCTGATACCACAGCAGCAACACAGACTTTGCAGCTCTGCCAGAGGCTGTCTGGATGCATCCCTGTGATAAGGTGTCCATGGAAATGTTATAAGGCTGCAATTCAGCTTTAAATACCTACATGGTTCTGTGATAACAGCAACCTGAGCACACTTCATTATCTGCACTGACTTCTACACCAGACAGTGATGAAACTGAGAAAAGACTGACTTTAACAGCCAGCTGAACTGACCTGAACTCCAATCTTGTTCTAAACTTTATGCTTCAGCTATAAAAACTGTGTTCCCTAAACCTTTAGGCAAATTTCTCACCTTCAAACACTGTCCAGTTGTCTTGAATGTATTTTGACATCTTCTGTAATCCTTTGCCATCAGTTACAGCCTGGGAAAAGAAGGAAGGCTGCAGGTTATTTTGGGATTAATAGACAATTTAGTGTTTCACAGCATGCTGAAAAATGCAACAGCTCTCAGAAGAGTGCAGTGAAACAGAGCAAGTGTAAAATCTCCATGATCTCTTCCAGGCTCCTTTTTTCTAGGACTGTTACTGAAGCCTGGCCTGAGATCTTGAATTCTGCTAGGAAAACTCTGCCATTTGAACAAAGAAATTGATTCCCACTTACTAATCTGTGAGGAAAAGAAATATCCCAGGGAACACATTAGAGTCAAAGAACACACTCAGAAGTTTCATTTAAAACCACTTCACAACCAGACCATAATAAGCTGGGGACTTACAGGGATAACAAATGAGTTTTGAGTTAATAGGCAATAAAAGAGAACTTGATAGCACACACTCCAAATTTGATTCCCTGTTCTCTGAAAGGAAAGTAATTCCCTTACTGCTCCCAGAATGCCTTGTCCTGCAAAGGATCCCTCAGAGGCAGGCACAAGGAAAGCTGTCTGGAAAGCATTCCTGAGCAAACCCAAAGGGATTTTGTTGGTTTGTGGTTTTATGTTTTTTTAAATCAAGTGTAGCCCACAGAAAGCTCAGGCAATGGTTTGAAGCACTGAGTGCTGATAGGCACTCTGGTCCTGCTGTGCCACATGGCAGCTTTAGCTGAGAACAAACACACTGGAGTTCAGAACCAGCTCCTGACACCTTTGCATCATACACAGGTGAGAAGAATGACATGTGGATCTATGGCTTTTACTCCATCTCAAAACAGACAGAAAGTGCCTTTTTAGCTTTCATGGAACAGCAAACTCCACTTCTGTTGTGGCCTCAAGACATCACCAAACACTCAGGATTTCCAGCATTAAAAATACCTTCCACTGCCCATCACATGCTCTGTAGAAAAGAAGAGGAGCTTCCTTGTCTTCCTGCAAAATCCACAGGTCTCCTGTTTCCTCAAATGCAATGTCCCAGGCTTTGTGTTGCAGGGAGATTTGCTGTTTGTAAACCAGCTGATGGGCAGTGACATCCAGCTGAAAGATGTAGACTGTGGGAATACTTTGAAGAGGAAAAACTTAATTACCATTATTACCAAATCCACCTACAGCCATCACTTGTACAGCACACTACAGACACCCACTCTAATTCCAAACACAGCCAAAGCCAAGTGGTTATGATGAGCACTTCAAATGCTGTTTGCTTACATGATCTGAGTCAGAAGCTGTAAATACCCAAAGTGTCAAACAGCTTTTCAAGTGTTATGTGAAAGAAAAAGCAGCCAGTGCTGCCTCCTCTTTAAAAGAAAGGGTAGTAAAGGGAATTTCATAAGGATTACTAAGTACTTTTATGAGGAGTGTTGCATTGTGACACACTGGCCTACAGGGCTGTACTTGGAATATACACCTGAGCACCAGCCAAAATAAAACATCCCCACCTCTTGTACATCCCAGCCTCTCTCTCCACTGAGAGAAAGGCACCACAAACTCCACAAAAATTAACTAAGGCAGGTAAACCTTGCACTCCCCTCTGCACTCAGAGGCTTCTTGGGAGGCCACAGGCATTCCTGGACATCTGGAGATCCACAGTACCGAGAACTCCAGGCTCAGGGAAAGCCAGGGCAGACAGCAGGGAAAGCTGCTCATGATTTTAGGCATTATTCCATCTATTCTTACCTGTCACACAGAATGGCAACATAACCACCTTGACAGCAGTAGGTTATTCTTGACACAGTGTATTTCTATCAGGAACAGAAAAAAACAAAACATCCTTGTAAGTTAAGACCATTTATGGGGAGAAAATTCACATTCATTTCACTATGAGCCTTTAAAAATTACCAGATTTTAAAATGTACCAGATTTACCAGATACCAGCAAGTTGAGCAACTTAATTACCTTCTAACTGCACTCAAGGTTATTTTTGTACCAGTGTTTGCTGTTTTGTGAAGTTTTCCACACTTCTCCCTTCCTCACTGTCCAGAGATCAAATGTCAAGCTTTGGGTAAACTGGTCTTAGCAGACAAACCAACAGATGAAGGAAAATACACCACTTTAAACACTCTCTCCTGCAATGCTAATGGCAAAAACACTGACATTAAGCCTGCTCAGGCAGAGTATCACTCCAGCAGCTCAAATATTACAAACACAAGCTATTAGCTGCTGTTCTGTTTGCTAAAAAACAAAGATAGTGATGCATAGCTAATATCCCTCATATCCCTGCTGTGCTGCCTCTGTTTCAACCTGAGTCTGGGTGAAGCCATCCTGCTCCACAGAAAATGTGTTCTGAACAACAAGGAAGGCCTGCCTGAGGCCACTTTCCTCATTAAAAAGAAACAAAAAACAAAAAAAAACCCACCAACAGAACAACAAAGAACCCCACATCACACTCCTAATCTAGAAGTTTTATCTGGGAGAGAAGCAGCACCTTTGCTGCACAAACCATTCTGCTTCAAATATAAATCAACTGATTTGAGGCTCCTGCAGTGGGAAGAACTTGGAAGGAGCAGAGAAACTGCAAAATGATGTCCTGGGGTGCTTTTTCAAAAGTATCTATTATGTAATGTGAATGGCAAAACTGCAACAGCAAAAGGTTTGTTCTCAAGTGTATTTTATAAGCAGTGACAACACCAACACTGCTGATGACTAAAACCTTCCAAGCAGAGAAGCTGAGAGTTATTCCCTTTAGGGCAGGGAAAATACATCTTTTTGACACTCTGCTGGCAGAATTCTGATGTATCCTCAAGTATTCTTGTTTTTAACCTCCACCTCTTTCCTTAACACCACACTGGTGACTGCACAGAACCTCTGGTTCACTAAAGTTAGGGTAAATTTGGAGTTAGCACAGGATTTTAGCCTTGCAGCTACCAGCTGATCTATAGGCATTGTCAGGGTGCTTGTTCCACAGTTTTGCAATCCATGTGGGAAAGCAAAACAAGCTGTACAGCTTCCAAAAATTCAAGTCAGCAAGTTTAACACCAGAAGCTAGCTATTTTGTCAACAGCACATGATGCAACCACTGAGAGATAAACCAACTGTGGGAAAGAAAATTAATTCATGGTATAACACTTGAAAACACTTTTTTTCTCCAGCACATGAGAAAAAATGTGTGATATGATTTCATAGGGGGAAGCAAGAACAGCATGCACACTCATCTCAACCACCTGTTTGGACAGAAGAGGAGCATTTAATAAAAAACATTATCAAAAGGACTGATCTGGTTCAGAGCTCCTGGGAACAGATGAGACTGATCTCCTGCTCCTCTGCAGAAATCTGAAGTTTTCAGTCCATATTCAGCACAGGGACCCAGGACCTCTGTTTCACAGACACAAAAGATGGTTCCAAGCACCAGGTAGGATGAGTGGGCTGAAGCACAAAGGTTCTCTGTAGCTGACCTGGCTAAATGCTGTTTCTGCAGGATGGAGCCACTCACACCACAGCTTTGGAGTAGAACTGACAGCTCCTATTTACTGTAAGCCCTGAGTGGGTTCTTCAGACACTTAAAGGAACAAGCCAAGACATATATATATGGATATATATATAAAAGCTGAAAGCTTTTGTGCTATTTATTTCTAATACCAAAGCTCTGCCTCTCTGCCTGTTGCCTGACAAACATGCAGGGAAGTGCCCACCTACACAGCCAAGTGCTTTGTTAGAGAGACAAAGGGTTCTGTGAACTTGAATTAGGCAGCAGCTCTCTCCCAACCCTACTGGAGGAGGGAGGAGGAGGCTGTTTTGATTTAAACCAAGTTTTATTCACAGCTGGAAAGAGACAGGAAAATGCATCTTCTTTCCAAGTTCTTTCCATGTGTGGGTAAGTTAAAAAATCAGCAAAATGAATAAAAGCAGTATCATGGTCAAGGACAAGGCCATGAAATCAGTTAAGGAAGGGCTTCAAGAACATTCTGTGATAAACAGATGTTCACTTGATACTCTCTGAACTCAAGTCAGTCTTTATAGGACACTTATCAGCCTGCCAACACCTTAAAATTAACTTTTGATGTCGTCTGTGAGAAGAAGTGACCCTATAAAAAATTGATGTACTGGTGCATTGGGGTAGAGTTGTGCAATTCATGTTCTGGACTTTAAACAAAACTTCTCCTGTCAAGAGGATCAGATGAGGTGAAAGCTCTGAAGCAGGCAAATATTTATATAGCACTATGGAATTAAGAGAAGTACTCCCATTCTAGTGGGAAAATGAACTAAGGATCTGCAAGCCATCAGCTGAAACCAATGCTCCACTGCTCCAAACACTCCTACATTCCCCAAACAGACACATATTCATCATCTGCCAAGCAAAATAAGCCCACATTTTTGTGCTCACATGACCCACCATTACTGATGATTCCATCCTCATTGAGCTTCAAGCTGTGTTTAAAGCTCCAGTGCATTCACACTGCCTATCAATGGTAAAAATGAAATGTAACAATACAAAGGGAAAAAAAGGGAAAAGCATTTATGTCCCCATCTGATCCCTGGCTGCAGAGTCCTTTGCAGACATTGTGGTTGTTACAAGCTGCAAAGTGCTGACTCAAGAGACTGTGTCCTTAAATTCAGCCCACAGATGTCACTCTGGGTTGTGGGGATGATCTGTGACATCCCTGCATGCACAGCATGACCAAACACTGTCACCAGGTGTCACCTCTGGCATTCCCAGCAGAACACAGGTCTCCTTTTCCCTGCAGAACACCTGTGAGACAGAGCAGCACCCAGGAGTTCACAGATTCAAGGCACAGGTCACCAGGTGGCTTTCAGCACCACCACACGTGGCAGGGGATGGAAAAACTGCAAAGCACTGCAGGAATGAGGTTTATTACTTAATTGCCATGTTCTATTTATTAACCCACAGTTTGTGGGCTTTCCCTTTCTGTCTTTGCTTACTCACACCGAGGTAAAAGAAGTTAAATGGGGACTCCTCAAGCAAAGGGCAACTCCAATTTCTTCTGAGGCTACATCAGCATGAAGAATATCTCATGGAAGGGATTTTATTAGGAGACAAGATAAGTATTACTAAAATACATCTAAAAACATTCTAAGAGAGTTGGAGAGCTTTTCTTAGATCAATTCCTACCTGCAGCAATCAATTTTTTGACATTTATTAGTTTATACAATCCTACATTCAAGGTTTATTATACAGTTTAATATTATTTTTGATTAACTTGTTTATAATCAGTGGAATTAGGGTTCAGTGTCAGATCAAGTACTGCTCATTTACACACAAGCCATCTTAATAATGCTAAGCCAGTCTAAGCAACAAACAGCATTTTTGACATTAATCACAGAATTTCCCACTTCAGTTAGTTGCTTACTTGTCCTCAGTGATCCTGAGGATCACTTCTAGAGGATAAATCTGGAAGGCAAACTGTTTTAAAGTAAACCCATTATTCCCTCTAAAACAAATGCTCAAATCCTGCTGCACCCAGAGCATCAGTGGATACCAGTTAGATGAGCTTGTCACCCAATCTTGTACCTTTTTCACCTTGTCAAAAACCCCAAGAACAGCTTTTTCACAAATTTCAGGCACTGGCATCAAGCTGAAATGAGGCAGAGACGTATTGAATGTGTGTGAGAGGTGTGTGTGGCTCAGGTGTGTTTTCCAGAAGACTCTCAAGTCCAAGGAGCAGGTTAAATTGTCCATATAGGTATCACCCTGAATTCCTGCTAACAGGAACTTGAGGCCAAAGCCAAGATTTCCAGTATTTAAATGGCAAAGATGTGATGAAAGTGGCTCCCCAGCTGCAGGAAGGTGAAACACAACACACCTCCACTACCAAAACCACAACACAAAAGAGGGAAGGCAGAAATTTTCAGTTCAATTTCTGCCTGGATGTGGATTCCACAGTGGATTTGCCTCAAGAGCCATGCATGGCTTTCCTGTCACCTGACAACTGGGAGGCAGCTGTGGTCTGCAGAAAAGAAGTGTTTTTAGAGATTCACATTAAAAATCACATTAAAAATCACACAGCAGCAGGATGGGCTGAGGTGAACTCAAATAACCCAGCAGATGAGTAGGAGGTTTAATTCTATGCAGGCAGCAGGGACAAGGACAGTGCTGTCTCACTGCTAATTGGTCTTATGCCACATTAAATGACAAGAAAAAAACAAAACTAGATTTCAAGCACTACCAGAAGGACTGCTCACATCAGCTGAGTATCTCAAATCACAGCAACACCCCAAACTTGTGCATGTGAGACTGATGATGCACAGGCTGGAAGCTCAGGAGAGCTTCTGGGGTGTTCAGTTTTTGTGTAGACTCACACATTTAAATTTTGGACACTGTCCAGCTGCAAGAGAACCTAAAATAAGAAGCATTTTGGCTCCACAGGGCACTACTGCAGGTCAGTGGTTAAAAATATTATAAAGCTTCTTTTTGCTCAGGAAAATTGCAACTTTAAAGCTTGAAATTGTAAGCATTTTTAAAAAAATGGGTGAATGTTTAGATCTTCCCAGTGTCAAAGGATGTTTTCTGCCTAGGAGACTACAACACCTGTGGTTTTGGAAAAAAACTTTCAAGTGAAGGCTCTGTCCACTGTGCAGAACTCAAATTTGGGAAGAATTAGAAGCAGCTTCTTTCTGTCACTGCTTGGCACATTTCAGAAATTCACACAAAACACAGGAATGGATTTCAGGGACTATCTTCCCAAAATCCCAGACTATTGCAGCAGTTTTTTAAGCTCTAAACCCAGTGACAGAAGGGAAGCACTTTAACAAAATGCATCCAACATGTTTGGCAGTCCCAAGGATCAGGAGCACAGCAAAAGCACTCATGGGGATACCTGGTCTGGTTTGGTTGCCTGAGGCCCACATATGGTGCTCAGCTCACAGCAGTGCACTTCTTCTCCACTTTTATACTCCCAAAGTCTCAGAGTGGAGTCCTGGACAGATGGAAGAGGACACAAATCAATTCCTACCAGCACTCAGGCAAAGAGAGGCCACTCCTGGCCTTCAGCTAAACCCTGTTTCCCTGAAGAGCTCCCCACAGAAGCTGCTAAATAGTCACTTAGTTAAGACCTCAAATTGCAGATAAAGCATTTTAATTAACATAATTTCCCCCTGCATTCTAAATTATTCAATCATGCTAATTTTAATTCTCCTTTTGAAGTGGAAATTGGGTAGCTGGAGGAGGGCATTTCAAGCCTGTCTCCAACAGCACGGTCACACATGTGCTCAGCATTTTAATGGCAATTCTTTCAGGCTGCCCTTCTCTGCCCCCATGCTCTTGTTATCAACCAAATTCTCATTTGATTTAGCAACCTCCTGAAGAGAGGTTAAACACCTCTCTGGAAAAACAAAGCCAAGAGCATTTGCCAAGAGTGAAATACAGCCATGTATTTCTAATACAGCCAGTAGCACTAGCACAAATCTGCTTCAATAATTAGAGGAACAAGAACAAGAGAAGCAAGAAAAGCAGCTGAAACCAAGTGCCAGGAGTTACTGTGATCTTCCCAGGAAACATCATTTGTTTCCTGTGCAGTTTTGGTAGTCTGGGGAACAGATAATGTTGTTTCCCTTCTTTTAGGCCAACTCAATCTCTGTACAGGTGTGGCATGGCAGCAGGATGCCATCAGTTCAGGAAAAGGGCTGGGGAGGGAACATTAATTTCTACAGTTCTCAACCAAACAGACAAAGTCTGTGCTCCAGAGCAAGAGTTAATGGTAATTTCACCATCCCAAAGATGCCTTTTACTGTAAGCACAGTGATCCAGCAACAGAATGGCTGAACACTGAACAGAACCTAGAAAAATGGGGCAGGAGGAAGAGGGAGGCCATGCTGAAAACCATAAGAGATTATTCCAAGTATCCCAAAGGAATTTGGCCAAAACACAAGTACAAATAGTAACAAAAAATGCAAACATACGAAAAACAACACTTTTTTTGAAGAAATTGCAATACATACCCCAGAAGCTGACAACAGCAGGTCAGGACAGTTGGGTATTACAAGTATTTTGCTTACAAACCTAAAGGAAAAGCAGTCAAAAGGTGAACTCTCTTGCTTGACATCCTGGTCTTTAAACACACAGAGTAAGAGAAAACAGCATGTTTAAAGAGAAGTTTACAATAAACAAACAGATTTTCCACATCAAGTTAATTAAGAGGAAAAAGAAAATGTCACCAGTACTTAGCAGCTTTGCACTGCACAAACAGCTCACAAACTGCTAACCTTCCATTTACTAAAGAACTACATTTCCCCATCTGCACTCAGGGAATTCTACTGACTTCCTCCCAGCTCAGAACTTTCTCATTTAGATCAAAAAATGCCAATGGAGAGAGATTTACTCAGGTTGCACATTTCCCTTTGTCAGTTCATGATGCACATTAAAAACATGAATCAACAGATGCTTTGAAGCACAACACTGATGGCTCAGCCTCCAGAGTGCCACAGTTGGGAGATCATTTAAAAGCCATCTTTACAGAATTTTAATGTGGCAGTTTACCAGTGCCTGCATTCAGCCAGAAATTCTGTTTTCCAGAAGTTGGTGATCCTGCTTTGTTTTTGGTGAGCAATGAACTGAACTTCTGGGGATCATTATTATCTCAGAACTCACCAATCTCAAACAGAGTGAGCTGAGCAGAACATGACCTGAATGGGACTGTCCTGCCTTTGAAAACAGGCATAGCTTTAAAGCCATAGAGTGAAAAAATAAAAGGAAGAGATTTGGTCTCTGTAACACAAACTTACAGGACAAAGCAGGCACAAGAGATCCAGCAAGAATCACCATGAGTCCCATGGAGAGAAATCCAGGATGGTGAAATGAGACAATTATTGCTTTATGTAACCCTTTCAAAATTAATTCATTAATTTCTAATTTAAATGTTGAACTTTTGAACATATTTCAAATGACACTGCTTTTCACTCTGCAACTACTAGCAAACACCTTGGACACTTCCAGGGATGAGGCATCCACAACCTCCCTGGGCAACCTGTGCCAGTGCCTCACCACCCTTAAGGAATTTTTTCCTAATATCTAATCTAGACCTACTCTCTGTCAGTTCAAAGCCATTCCCCTTTATCCTGTCACTCCAAGCTCTATAGACTCTCTCCATCTTCCCTGAATGTATTTCACAGTGCAGTCTCCAGCACACTGCAGTCTGTCCAGCAGGCATGTTCTACCCATCCTGGTGACACAGCCAGGTGTTTTTGTACCACCACAGAACCTACAAGTCTGAGTTCTGCATTGGGGTGACATTAATTTAATTAGCATATGTTCAAACCTCAAAAGACAGTTCCTAAGACTTCCCTTCCTAAGACAGGCTCCATCCTGAGCTAACAATTTCTGGAGCCTCTTGTGACCAGCATGTGGAGGGAGATGATTCTGCTCCTCTGCTGTGCTCTGGTGAGGCCTCAGGGGAGGCTGTGTCCAGCTCTGGAGTCCTGGGTACAAGGAGGACGTGGAGCTGTCGGAGCAGGTCCAGAGGAGGTACAAAAACAAGCAGAGGGCAGGAGCACTCTGCTGTCAGGAAAGGCTGAGAGAACTGGATGTTGTTCAGCCTGGAGAAGAGAAGGCTCTGGGCAGATCTTACTGCAGCCTTCCAGTTCCTAAAGGGCTCTTATAAAAGAGATGGGGACAGACTTTTTGTTGCAATAGGAGGAGGGATAATGGCTTTAAACTCACTGCAGAGACTCAGACTAGATGTAAGAATTTTTTTTACAATGAGGTTGGTGAAACACAGGTTGTCCAGAGATGTGGTAGAGCCCAATTCCTGGAAAGATTCAAAGCCAGCTTGGACAGGGCTCTGGGCAAACTGATCTTGTTGAAGATATCCCTGCTCATGGCAGGGGGGTTGGAATGGATGCCTTTTAAAGATCTCTTTCCAACAAGGCCATTTTATGATTCTATCACAGACAAGGCGTTGTTTAATGTGATTTGAGGAGAAGATTTCAGCCATTGAGAGTGGATGGAGGTGTCTGTGCAGGCAGTGGCTGCCCACAAAGGCTCTGGCACACAAGGCACTCACTCTCTGTGTCCCATGCAGTAGGACACGATGCAGTAGGGAGCCTTTGTCAAGCTGACTCTGATCTTCTCATCTCTGTCTGCAGTCAGGATATATTGGTCATCAGGGCTCAGGGCCTGTGGGGAAAGGGAAAGATTTAGTTCAAGGCTTGAAATTCTTCTTAACTAAGAAAAAAAACGTATCTCCTCACCCCAAAATGCAGGTACAAACAGTAAGCCACTCTTTTCCACCAACAATGGAAGGGTACATTTTTGTGACAGTAACTTTCTCACTCACTAAGAGAAGCAACACCGACTTCCAGGTCCAGTGAAAGCCACTGAGCCCCAACAGTACAGCTGGAAGAACTCCTGTATCTTAAAAAGAAACTTAATCACACTGAAGAGCCCAGCTGACATGGCAGAGTGGAAGAACTCCCATAGACACTCTGTCACCAAGACTCCTGTGACTGTAACATGAAGAGTTTCTCATCTCGTAAGCTTGTTTCCTTACCAAACTCTGCCAAAGCAAACTCAGTAGGAAGAAATCTGGACCATATTTCATTTATATAATTAAAAAAAAAAAAGAAAAAAGAAAGCAAACCAGAAATCTGAGACAAGAGCAACAATGAGAGACCCAAGCACAAGCAGGAATGCAGGTTTGTAAATACACAGAGGCAGACACTTACCACATCCAGCAGCAGAGACACATGACCCAGCTCAAGTTTTCCATCTGCTTGAGGTTCTGTTATTGAGTAAGAATAGACATCACCAGACTTATCTGCAACAAAAATCTTATCCTCTGCAGCTGTGATAACCAGGGACGTGCATCTCCTGTTCACAAACCTGAAAGACAAAGGGCACAGCTTGAACAGCTCTGCATGGCAGCTTCAGCAAGTCTGGAAGTTAAACAGACCAAGAGGCTGGGCAGAAAGTTCTCAGATGCAACATTACTGAAATAGCAGTGATGAGAGTAACATTATGGGGCTGAAATAGCACTTTTGAGCCTAGTAAATGAGTGAACTATGTAATAGCAAACACATGGGGTGGGGAGAGGAACAGGGGACCATTAAAAGCTGCATGACTGCATTTTGCTTTGGTATTTTCTCAACTGAGCACCTCACCCAGGCAGCGTGCCAGGGCTCTAATGAAGGCTGGCAGACTTCCTTGCACTCTACATCATAAAAACAGGAGTTAAACACACAGAGAAGACAAGGCAGGATTTGTCCTATTAGGAGTCCTTTGCAACAACACTTTTAAAAACTGTGTAGGAACTATTCCTCCAGCTGCCACTCTGTGCTGTAAAGGCTTCATGGAGAACCCTGGAACTCTTTTCTCCTCATATCCCAAGTCACAGAGCCACAGGTTCCATGTTTCTTGTCCAGACAAGGCTCTGAACCTGAACTCTGAGTTTCCCTCATCATCTGCCATTATCTCATAGTTCCAGCTGCCAGTGCAGCAGGTTTTTTACAACTACTCAGATAAACATAAGAATCACAGATGCCAGCAAACACATCCTGCGTTAGCACAGGACTGTGGGCACCAGGGATCATAGGAGATGGATATTTATGTTCACCTGCTCTGAAACTCAGTGGTCATGTGGAGGCAAGAGGACAATACACTATGCTTCAGGTAGGAAGAGAGAAATTATTTTAGTGGCTTTTTAGTGGACTTTTTGGTGGCTGTTTAAAGCAACACCACAACAACAAGAACACAGGCAACACAGTTCCAGAAAAGGTTACTCTGCCAACCAGAAAGTGTTGTTCCAAGTTCATTGTACCACTTGTGATCTTGAGCACAGAAATTCAAAAATCTTTGTCTGACACAAGCTGACTATAAAGGCCAGCACTGTGTGAGGCTGTTATACAGCTTGCCACAAAACACCAGCACAAGTTACATAACTCAAAGTTTGGCATTGTTATCCATGCAGAAAGTCTTTTGCCTGTATTCCCAGTTTCCTCCTTTGAAGTAATGACATTCCAAAAAAATCCAGCTGTGGTCCTAGTTAAACTTTCAGCAGAACCTAAAACACCAAACAATTATCCAGTGGCACGTTACAGGTAAGACACACAAGGCAGGGCAGCAGGGAAGCCAGGACACAGAATGAACAGATTTGGTTTTGTCATCCTGAGTTGGATGGGACCCACAAGCATCATGGAGTCCAACTCCTGGCCCTGCAAAGGACATCCCAACAATCCCACCCTGTGCCTGAGGGTGTTGTCCAAACCCTTCCTGAGCTGTGTAAGCCTTGGTGCTGTGACCACTTCCCTGAAGAGCTGTTCCAGTGCTCAAGCACTCTGGGGGAAAAACCTTTTCCTAATATCCAACCTAAACCTTCCCTGGCACAGCTTTGTGCCACCACCACTTCCTCACTACAACACTGTTTAACCCCACTGGTCCTGAATCCTACACACAGAGCCAAGCTACAGCCACTTGGGTTTTTTTGCAGCCAGGGTCTCACATTTGTCAGAGATCAACAGAAGCAGGGATGTCACATGCTCAGGTACTTTCTCAGGAAGCCCTTCACAGTCCTGGTTTTTCTACAGAGAGTTGTCACAAGCAGCAGCAGAAAACTTGGAACTGGAGGACCTCTGGTGGACAGCTACAGGCTGTTTCCTCAAGAGGAATGTACTGAAGAAAAGCAGCTGCAGCATCTCTAAAGATGTGCTTTTTGGAAAGATCACAACTTTTTAGACAGTTCACAAACTCCCCCAAACTCCTCAAAATCAGAAGGAACAGAGAATGCACTCATGGAACTGCTCAGCATCACTATTACAAGCCCAACCTCAGTGTGGGTAAAGTTTCAGTTCTTAAAAGATAAAAAACACTGGGTTTGGAATAAGGAAAGAGATTATCCTTCCTTGGACAGGGATATTAAACATCTGCACTCCCATTCTTTGTGAGGGGAAGACCACACATGAATTCTTGACAAATACTCTGAATTCCCAAAAACATTAAATTTGTTTGTACAAGAGAATTTTAAAAAAGAAAAAATAAAGGAAGCTAAGTAACAACAAATGTCAATATCCCAAATACTCCCATTTTAGAACCCTAAATCCATCAGCCATAACTCCATAACAGCCTCCTTACCTGACACTGACACATTCCCAGGAAGGCTTCGTACGGAACAGAATCAGGCGTTTGTTGTCATCTGTCAGGGCAAAATAATCTCCTGATGGGGAGAAGGCAAAAGCCAGGATGTCATCACTTCCTTTATCTGTCCCTTTTCCATCCTGCCTAATAGAGAGAAGGGGACCAACAGTTCACAACCTGATAGATACTTAACTCCCTGAGGAGTTCCCAAATCACCAGGAGTGTGAGGAACAAAGTAAAACTTTAAACGCTTTTATTTCTGCTTAAAATGTTGAGCCAACATGGACATTAATGCAAAGAAATAAGCCAAGACAAAGAAAACTGATAGAAGGTCTAAACCTGTATCAAAACCTTTTTAGAAACAAAGTTTGTGCTGGCACATCTGGATATAAATTATGAGGAAAATAATAAAATGTTTCCTGTTTGGCTACAAGTGAAACAATGACCAGTGGTTGAATCTAAGCTAAGAAAAATACTTTTTTGCGTGTGTGTGTGTTTTGAACTTCCATGACTTAGAGAATAGATCTTGAGAACTTTTGTAGTGTTTTTTTGTTTTAGATGTCTAACAAAAAACACAGTACTTTTCCACAAGTGTCTTGACTGAAAAGAGAGAGAATTAATTGATTTTGATTTTGCCACTGCTGTTTCTCTAAAAAAAAAAGGAGAAAAACATGCTCAGTGTAATGAAACTCTGGATGAAACAGAAACAAAAAACTGATCAATATATATCCATCAGGGTTAGCAAAACCAACCCTTCACCTGCTCAAGGAGTTATCCTGTGGCTTTCTCCTTCTGCCTTCACTGCCACACAAGCTCAGAGGTGCACCCTCCAGGAAAAGAGCAGGTTTGCTCACCCTTTCTCTCCTAAGGGCTGCTTCTCCGCACTGCTGCAATCGTACACGAAGAGACTCTCATCACTGCAAGGGAAAAAAAAAACCCTGAAATTACTGGGACCAGAACAGCCAGGAGCTGAACTACAAAGAGTGGCAGCTCTTTTGTAAGATGCTCCTATTTCAAAGTTGTTTGCACACAACTGCCCCCCACCTTGAGGAACCACCTCTGCCCAAGTGGGCTCACAAAGTGTTACAGAGGCAGCAGGAATTTATAATTCTGGACTCTATGCACATGTCAAAAATGAAATCCTCCTCTGCTGGTGAAGTAACCCTGTATTTTGCATAAACTTTACTTCTGTCAGACTCAGCAGATCTGTCAGGAGCATTTACCCAGCCACAGAATCACAGGATGGGGAAGGCTGGAAGGGACCACCGTGAGTCATCTGTCCAACCTCCCTGCTCATGCAGGGTCACCCCAGAGCACACAGCACAGGACTGTGCCCAGATGGTTCTGGAATATCTCTAGAGAGGGAGACTCCACAGCCTGTCTGGACAATCTGATCCAGTTTTCAGTCTCTGCACAATACAAAAGCTCTTCCTCGTGCTCAGGTAGAACTTCTGAGCATCAGTTTCTGCCCCATTGCTGGGCACCACCGAGCAGAGCCTGGCCCATCCTCTGACACTTCCTTTCAGGTACTACACAGACTTTCAGAATCATTTGGGCTGGAAAAGACCTCTGGAGATCCCCCAGCCCAACCCCCTGCCCAGGCAGGGTCACCTGGAACAGGGACACAGGAACACATCCAGGTGGGTCTGGAACATCTCCAGAGAGGAACACTCCACACCCTCCCTGGGCAGCTGTTCCAGAGCTCTGCCACCCTCAACACAAATGAATTCCTTCGTTCAGGCGCCACTTCTTGTGTTTTATTTTATGGCCATTGCTCCTCATCCTGTCACTGGGCAACAGGAATTAAAAAGAGTCTGGCACCATCCTCCAGGCACCCACCTTAGAGCTATTTACATGCACCTTCCTTACAGACATAAACCAGACCATTATTACATATGCATATATGTGTGTGTGTGTATATATATATATAAAATATTATTGTACACGTTCTATGTAGTTTTACATATAATGTTATGCATATACATGTAATACATGTGCTATATATACGATAAGTAGAGACACGTTATATATACTCATTTCCTATAAGTTCTGCACACATATACAGATATGTTATACATATAAAACATACATGTTATATAAATAAATAATAATAAAGTGTGTACATATATATATATATATATATATATATTTCTATGCTATATATAGTCCAATTGGGGGAGCACAACCGACAGAAAACCGCCGAGGCCGGAAAGTTTAAAAGTGATGTTCTGT
>VXBR01001461.1:436895-462477 GCA_013400215.1 Cisticola juncidis
CACCGGGACGGCGCCGCCACAGAGTAAGAGGGTGGTTTGGTTGTGTGAGGTGTCGGGGTGTCAATAAAAGGAGCGGGTGAGGGGAGCTGGGGAAGGGTCACGCCCCGGGAGAGGCCCTACATAACCTGGGAGAAACAAGGACTGAAAGGTCACCGCTTTGTAAACGAGGGTTTCTGATAAAGTGTACCGTGCAGTAATAAAAGTAAAAGTAAAGGTCTGGCTGTGTGGAATATGTTTATAGGCCATATATATTTTATATATATATATATGTATATATACGCGTGTATCGTTTTATATTTATGAGCTTCTCACTTCTTTCCTGTTTACCTTCACCTTAACATTCAAGGCCAGGCTGGAAGGGGCAGTGTCAGACTGGTCAGGGTGTGGGAGGGCGAATGGCTTCAAACTGAAAGAAAGAAGGCTTAGATTAGATACCAGGGAAATACTGTTCATTGTGAGGGTGGGGAGGCCCTGGCACAGGCTGCCCAGAGAAGCTGTGGATGCCCCATCCATGGAAATGTTTTAACGAGGTTCAGAATCCAGTTTTTAACTTTAGATGTTCACCCTTGTCCTTGGAAATACTTGTGTTATCAGGGTTAAAAATTAGAAGGACTTAGAGAAGGATTTCCAAGATCCAAATATGCCAAATAGCAGCTCCAGGCAGCAGTGTAAGAAGCTGCCATGTCCCTGCTGTGTTAAATGTGGTTATAATACTTTCTGCCCCATAGATTTGCAAGCCTGAACCTTGGCTTAGATGCTGCCCTGTATCCTGCACTGAGGAGCATTTGAACCCCTCTTACCCCTGACCTAAGTCAAAACAGGAATACCAATTTAAAAGACTGATGCCTTGTTTGTATAAATGGAGTCTCAGTGGTCCAGTGAGGTTTCCTGTCCCAAATTAGAGATCCAGGTGCTGAAACAGGAAAGCTCTATGGAGCCATATGCAGGAGTGATCAGACTTGTTGACTGCTGTTGAAAAGATCACTGAAAGAGTAGTTGAAGGCAGACTTCTGCCACCTTCTTAAATGCCAAAGCAAATAAAAGCCTGGCTGTTCCATTAAGAAAGCCTTCACTGCATAGATTGATTGAACAGCAAATTGCTTTCTATTATGATTTATTTTTTGCATTAAGTCTATTTGAGATGCACTTTAATACTGGTTTTTAGATTCACTGTCCTGGAGCTCTGATTTGTGTCAGGAGCTCTCTTAGGCCAGCTCTCCCAGCCAGCTGCTTCCCCTGCAAACACTCAGGTTAATTAAGATGTATGGGATGCTGCTGCCTTTGCCAGACTCTGGCTGGAACAGGATGTGCTAATTCTCCTCGCTTTGATAAAATGGTCCTGTTTACAGACAGAGTCAGGGATGGGAAATAGACCTGTTGTTTCTGCCTGTCACCTCTCTGAGTGTGAACAGGCTTTAAATACATGCTGGGAATGATGCTGAGAGGAACACATCTGGGAATTATATTTCTGTGACTGATTTGGATGTGTTGTTCTTTTGGCAAAGTGATTCAGGTACAGATTAGCTGGAGCAAAGTTTGAAGTACCCTAATTAAAGTGTATTAGTTGTATTGGACGTTTCAGCTTTTAATCGTAGTCTGTCTTTTTCACTTATCTAAACTTAACTGTTTAAAGTATTATTCCAATAACTAATGGTCAAGTTGAATTTTCCTTGCCTTCTTGATTTCCTAGGATGTTTTAACATTAATACTTCTTCAGGTTTTGCTCAGCTTTCCCTTGTCTGTCCTCCTTTGGCCATTCTTGTGTTAGTTTAGCCTCTTCTCTGCCTCTCTGAAGAACTCCTCCATCCTGATTGATGCTTCCTCACGTGTCAGCCTCTCCAGGCTGCTGCTTGGCTGGGCCAGGCTGTGCAGGGAGTCAGAGCTCTTCCAAAGGTGGCTGCCCATCCTCCTGCCTCCCTCTGCCCTTCCTTCCCATCCTGCACCTTCCATCTGGCAGAGAGAAGTATGTGCTTGAAATTATTCAAAATACTACCTGTAAACTTGATACCTTTTTTTTCATTTTGGTGTGATAAAAATTCTGCTCTGTTTCTTTCTTAAATACTTCGCTTTAATTTTCTTGTCTCTTCTGTGGTGTTTTTGTTTAGACATGGCTAAAGACTTGCTTCCGTTCAGAACTAATAGTAATAACTCCTTGAATCATACAAGGTATTGCCATAAAATACCTATCTCTCGTTTATGGCCATTTAAAGTAGATCTGGATTTCCAAACTCTGCAGAAAAATCTGCATCATGGGCTGGAAATCTGTTGAATTTTGCTGCTGGTTGGAAGTGGTGCAACTCATAATGGAGTTGGCTTTGCTACAGCCAATTTCAGCCATGGTGAATCTTCCTAATGTGCTCCCAGTGCTCCTTGACATCCTGTTTTCTGTAACCACAACAGTATTTGCTGTTGCTCAGCCTCTTGAGGAGGATGATAAGCATCCAAGGGGTATTAGGTATTCCTGAAAGGACCTGAATATTGCTGCCTTCTCTTTCAACTGTTGGTTCCTTGTCTGGAGGGTTTAGCTTAATGCAGGTATCCACGAGGGAGAACAAACAGAGACAGAAACAATCATGAAGCATCAGGAGATGGAAAAAGACTTCTTTAAGAAGGAGGTCTCAAACCAGAAATAGGAAGTGAGGACTGCAGGAGACGAGGTCTTGGGGAAACAGTGTTGAACTGTGGGGACACACCTCAGCTGGCAGCTCACATGAGCAATGAACAGTGATACTTTCCTGGATGGCCTCAGGTGTCGCTTGCTCCACTGCTTTGCCTTTTGGGAGCCTTCCCTCCCTTCTGCTTCCAGGATAACTCCTGGAGCTGTGGCTGTGTCTCTTCACTGTCTCTGCTTTGCTGGCTTGTTCACAGAGCTGTGTTGTCTCTGCAGCAGCAGCAGTGTTTGAAGAGCTTGGCTAACAGGCCATCCTAATGCTCACCTGAGGTAGGGAAGTGTCTGCAAAGCTTTTCCAGTGATGCAGAGGGGAAGCACAGGGAAAACCAGCTCTTGGAGGAGTCTGGCAAAGTGAGAAACATAAGGGTTTATCTCTTGAATTTTGGCATCGCAGCAGCAAAAACTGTTACGTGCTACTAGAACTCCAGTTTCTCTAACTTAAAAAGTCTAAAAACTTCCTCCTTTGCAATGCCTGTATTTAGCATTATAATTACCTTCAGTTTATTTTTGTACCAGATAATCTCAGAAAGTTAAAACTGTGTGACTAAGATCAGTAACAGCGATGTCAGATACAATGATGATAATCCTCTTTATGCCGTTTCCTAGATGTAGTGGCACGACAGGGAAGCACCAAGCTGCTTGCCATGAAGGCACCAGTTGAATTTCGTAAAATGTTGTCTTCTAGCTCTCTCCTGCTGTCTGCAGACAAAGGGGAGAGCACATCTAGTCCCAGCCTCAAGGAAGCTGCAAAACCTGCTGAAGACACAAGCAAGTCCATGCCAAGAAAAACTGAAGTTGCGTTTCCTCAGCGAGGAGTTGTTTCCTCCCGTGAGGAGGAAAAGCTCAGCACACCTGCAAAAGGAGGAGGCCTGAGGAAAGAGGTAGCTGATGAACACACTTCATCTTCATCCAGCTCAGAGTCAGATTCTAGCTCAGATTCTGAGGATGAAAATGTGGATTCAGAAGTTGTCATTAAAACTAAGGTTGAGTTTCCCAGACGAGATCCCATGTTTTTTGAGAACACAGCAGTAAAGGCATCAATGCTGGCAAAAGAGACATTGTCCCAGAAACCCCTGAAAGAATATGGAATTAAGAAGCTGCCACGCAAACCAGAAATTAACATATCTCCTGTAAAGCAGGTCAAAGTTTCTAAAACATCAGTCAGCCAGGAAACATCAAAATCCAAAGCAAAAGACCTCAAAGTAAAATCCACTTCAAAAGAGCCACGCATGGTGAAAAGTCTGGACCTGAGCGATCTCTCTCTTAAATCTGATCCTGTGGAGGAAAAGTCCCATGGAACCCGCAGAGCAGCTATTCAGCAGAAAGCCTCAGCAGGGACTCAGGAAGACAAAAAGCAAAGTCTGGCATCCAGAGGAGAGAAGAAAGAAGTGAAGGAAGCACAGGAGCTGAAAGCAAAAGAAGCAACTGCTCCTAAAGTGGAAGAGACTTCTGGAAGCACAATGTTGGTGATGGGCACCACAGCAAAGAAAGAGACCACGCAGGAGGCAGGAGGCCAGGCTGGAGAAAGCAGCACCACAGAGGGTACAGCTTTAAATTGTTTGAACTGTATTGATTCATCTGGGCTAGGGTTTGACTTTTTGTAAGCGTTTCCACATCTTCTCTGATCTTTGTACTGAAACTGGCAGAGTGGCAGTGACTTTCTGGAAGATAAACTGTTGTTCATTGCTAATTGTTATAAGCTGTCAGTAATACTCAGTCTCCAGCTATGCTGTGAAAGGAAGCGGTTTCATTTCTCTGTATTTATAGTTTCATAAAACAGTTACTTATAAAATGGAAACAAGATTGTTTCCACTCTGAGCAAAATCATGGGGTTTATATGACAACACTTGTTTTCATTTTCTCTTTTCTTGGAAGGATTTGGTAGCTGCCATTCTCATGAGTCAAATTTGATGCCATCTCATTGTTGCTTAAACCCTGCCATCTTTCTGGTTTTGTTTGAGTTTTTCGGGGGCTGTGTTTTGATTTTTTTTTCAATCTGTCAGTGTTTCAGATTTCAGAAGACTTCAAGAAATCATAGTGTAATGCTAGAAACAGGCGTAGTTGATTCTGAGACTGGAAGGTTGCAAGCAACTCGTGTGGAAGTAGTGAGTCAGTTTTGTAGGGAGCTGGGGAGGAGACAGGGCTGTGTTTTCAGGAAAGACCATCATGCATCATGTAATCTCCTCAGCTGTGCTTCCCTGTCTGACCTCCCTTCTTATTCACTGCCATCCTTTAATTGATGGTCCTGCTGATCTCATTGTGTATCTCAATAGCAGATGTCTCTGTCCTGATCTGTTGAGATTCTGCCTTTTATTTTAGGCAGTATAAATCTGCCATTCTTGAGACCCCTCTTCTAGTTGCCACATTGAATTAAAGCATTTGCCTGCCTGGAAGTAAAAGCAGCATTAATTGTGAGGTTGCTTGGGTGTAAGCCTTCAGGAAGGGCCCTGGGCCCAAGGGAACAGCAAACTGAAGGTGAGCCAGCAATGTGCCCTTGCAGCAAAGGCCACCAAGGGTGACCTGGGAGGAGCAGGCTAAGGGAGCTGCAGCTCCTCCCCTGGTGAGGGGCACGGGGGGTGCAGAGTTCAGTTTGGGGCTCCCCAGGGCAAGGGAGATGTGCAGGAAAGAGAAGGTTCAGGCAGAACCTTCAGTGTGGAAATAACAGAAGGAGGATGCAAAGACAGACAGGTGAGGGTTTTCAGTGGTACACAGTGATGGGACAAGAAGCAGTGGGTACAAACTGAAACACAGGGTTTTGCCTGAGCTTCAGCAAACACTTTTTTTTCCTGTGAGTGATGGAGCACTGCAGAGACGTGGGGTCTCCATCCTTAGAGATACTCAAAAGCTGTGTCTGGATGGGGCCCTGGGCCTCCTGCTATAGCTGACCCTGCCTGAACATTTGGGGTTGGAGCAGCTGACCTACAGAGATCTCTTCCAACCTCAGCCATTCCGTGACTCTGAAGTGCCTGACCAGGTTAAGAGACAAAATAACTTCATTTGAATGTTTGCTTCCAGAAAATGGTGCTGAGTCAAAGGCCTGTCTTCTGTTTGAGGGGTTAGCTGGCTCATGATTTCATCCATTTCCTTCCTTTCTTCCTTGGTGGCAACTCAGATGACTGGAAGTGGCACTTTGTGCTGTGATCCAGTTGACAAGGTGGTGATCAGCCAAAGGTTGGACTCAATCTTGGAGGTCTTTTCCAACTTAAATAATTCTGCAGTTTAAAAACCAAAATGCAGCTCTATTTGCAAGTGGTATTTTGATTTGCTTGTTCCTTCTTGCAGTCAACAGCACAAGCTTTTTTTGAAATATAAAAAAAACTTGGGAAAGGCTCTTTGTTTTTATCTACAGATGATGCTTTTCTTACCATTCATCCACAGTGGAGTTCTAGATGTTCAAACATTATTTTTTTCTGGTGTTTTCAGATCTATCTTGTTCTCCCTTCTTTGAGAACAGCCACTGCTTTTCCTTGGTTAACATTCTCAGCTGACTGCACCACCTGTAATTCCTACTGCTGTCCTGCCCCTGTGCCCTTTTGTCTGCAAACTCTGCAGCAGCCACACAAAAGATGTAAAAAGAATTTTTCTCAATGCAAACCTGGATGTTCAGGTGATGTCATCCCTTTGTAGAGCAGTCAGCAAAAACTGCTGACTCGAGCTGCTGAGTGAGGAGCAAAGCTGTAGCTGGAAACTCAGAAATAGGCCTGTGATTCATTTCAGAGGAACATCCCATGAACTGCTTGCTCCTTAAGAGACAAAGCAGAGATGAAGGATGAACTGTGGGGAGGATGAGCTCAGGAATAAATTTTTCCTTGGAGAAGCCAAGTGCAGTGTATTTGGGCAGGAAAACTGGGGCTCCATCTGTTTTCCTTCCTGCACATCTGTCTCCAACTGGCTCTTGCAGGTTTGCCTGTTCTCTTGCCTCCCCTTGCCTGTTCTTGGGGCTCTTTGCAGCAAGGAGCATCATCTGGCTTTTCTCTCTGGAGTGTCAGGAGGAACTGAGCAGCAGGCACAGGGATATTTCCTGCCATGTTTTGCTGAAACCATGACTTATACCTTGAGTTTTATAAGCAAGCTTTGCTAAATGCTGTGGATATTTCTCTTAATCTGATAGCTGCACATTGCAGTAATTATTCATAATTACTGGTGTTCAAGTTCTTGTGTTTTTATTATTATTAGATGGACCTGTTAAAATAAGGGCTTAATACAATCTAACCTGAACCTCCACATACAAATTTATATGACAAAGCTTTTCACTACACTGTGTGTCATCTTCTATTGTTAAAACTCTGGGTATACAACAATAAATTAATATTGGGAGTAAAGTTTTATTTCTTGCAATTTGCTTGGTTGTAAAATCAGCCTGTAACAGGAACCTTTTATGTAAATGATACTGCCTAGATTTGCATAATATTCTATAAGCATAAGAATTAATGTTTGTTTTAACAGGAAATACAGAGTTCTAAATAACTTTATTGGGTTATTTTTTTGAAGGTGAGCTAATAAAATGGTTAGAAGATTATACTGACAAGAAAAAGAATTTACATCAAAAGCTCTTGATAGATTACTGTTTGGTATAACCACATTTGAATTAAAATGGTGGAGATCTTGTTAATTCCATCACTTGTCCCCATGGTAAAAATTCAATCTGTAAAGTATCTGTAAGAGCTGTATCTCATGGTGTGACAGGATGACACATCATTTGTACTGCTCCTTTGCCCCTCCTGGTTTGCTAAGAATGTCACCTACTGTTCTGGCTTTATTGCAAACCCAGACAACTCTGAGAAAGGCAGGAAATGCAGACATATGTCTTCCAGAGATAGATGGAATGTTCTGCCCTGTCCACCCCCAGCATCAGGTGGTGATTTGGGTTTAAAATGGTGCTGTATGAGATGCCTGGTGCTGATCCCTGTTCCCCACAGCTGCTTTAGGGCCAGACAAGGCACCAGCTGGACTTGGTGAATTTCTCCTTGAGTTAAAGTTCCTGACTTTTTTTACTTTCAAATATTAATGGATGAGGGATCTGACAGTTTGTGAGGGCTGACTCAGTGCTTAAAACCATTGTGCTCTGCTGTGGCATCCTCATAGTCACCAGTTCCTGTTTGTTTTCACAGAGACCAGAGCTCAGCCTGCTCCAGAGGAGTTTGACAATTCCACCTACAAGAACCTGCAGCACCACGAGTATCACACCTACACCTTCCACGATTATGTCGCCGTCCTGGCAAAGTACAGGCAGCCCCAGCCATCCTCTGGAAGACCATCACCAAGGCACTGAGAGACCCACACTTACAACAAACACCCAGGCAGGATGATGAATTGTTCTGTTTAGCACTGCTGCTTCATCTGTATAATTGAAATCAGATAATAAATAATAAAGGCATAATAACTTGGGCTTTTGAAAAGTTCTTCCTGGCTCTTGGAGTCCCTCACTTCTTGACTTTTATGAGTGAACTGCAAATGAATCATCACTGAATAAAAATGTATTTTCTACCTCTCCATATATATTATTTGGTGATAGTGTAAAAAAGTCCTGATTTTTCAGTGTTGCCAAACTTTTGATAGTGGCCATTTTTACAGGACCACATCAAAGAATCCTGTGGGACTCAAATGCCTGTGGAGTATGTGCCATGCTTAATTTGGTGGTGGTGTCACTGCAGTGGGCTGTGCTCCTTGCACACAGACTTGTTCCCAGCTCTGAAGAGGTGATGTTTACTCTGGATTTGGGAGTTAAAATCATTGGCTGGGAGCAGCACAAGAAGTATTTGTCTCCTGTGGCAAGAGTGAATGTTTTGTGTTAGTGGAGGAATGCAGGTTTATGTAATGTGATTGAAACATCTCAAAACCTCTGCTCTTGTAAAGGGAGAACAGAACATGCAACTTTATTTAATCATCTGCTGGGGGCTCCAGCATTCAGGTTCTGCAGTAATTGAAATAATTTAAAATGGAAGACAATCTCAGTGGGCAGTTCCTAATAGGCTTTTACTGTGTTGATTAAACTTTGAAGAAAAAAACTGTTGCTATGGATAGAAACACCTGAATGAATATTTTTAAATGTGATGAAAATACCATAAGGGTAAAAACAGCTCCTGGTACTAATTGTTGGGAGCGTGTTTAATTTCCCACTTCTTTTTTTCCCCACACTAAAAGTTAAAATTGCTGTCCAGCCTCAGTCTTGCTCTGCAGAAAATGTGAGCCATGAGGCACTTCTCAATACACGTTATCAGCAGTTACAGTTGGTCTCAGTAAATTCTGTATTTCCATCCTATTAGTAACAGTCTTCTGCCTTCTGGGAAAATCGCCTTGATGGCCACCAGCTGTTGTGGGTTTAGTTCCATTTTGACTTCTTGTTCATTTTGGGCTTTTTTGGAGTTAATTGGCCTTTAAGCAGTCCTTGCAATAACTCCAGCATTTTCCATCACCTGTCTGTATTCTTTCAAGCAACAGACCAGGCAAGATCAAAGGGAAAACAGAGTCAGCTTTAGGAGTCTATCTGGATGTTGGATGTGAATCCCTGGGTGCAATTAGTAGAGCAGATATTTTATACTGTAACTTGGCAAAAATGTGGTAAGAAGGATCAAGAGGCCTACATCAATTTGCTGTGTAGAATTTTAAGTCAGAAACCCCTGGCAAGCAATTTTATTGTCCTGTAAAAAATAAAGAGCATGTTAGTGGCTCCAACTGAAATTTAGAAATCTGTTCATGTATAAATCCATGTGCTGAGGAATAAAGAGCAGAAAGTCACTGGGAGACACCAATGGTCCAATGTACCCTGTACTTGTAAAAGGGAGAGAAATTCGCTGCCAACATTAAAAACATTAAAGAATTGGGGTCTTCCCTTGTGAAGGGCCCACGGGAGGGCCCCAGTAACTGCTGTGATTTGTTATTACCTGAGACTCCACGTGGTAACCTGAGCTCAGAGCTGCACTGGTGCTGAACTGTGCTCTGAGCTGCTCTGGGAGCACAGGAGGAGGCTGCAAACTGTCAGACTGCAAGCAGTAAAAGTGAAATGTGTATTTACTCAGCCTGCCCACGGTAGCTGTCACTGTTGGCTGTTGGGAGCCAGGCTTGCTCACCTCGTGCCTTTTTTATTTCTCAGGAGGGTTGGTGTTCTAAACAGTGATTGAATCAGCCCAGGAGGAGTGGGCTGAGGTAGAAATGTATCTTGCTTTTTGTCAGCTCCCACCCTCTGCTCAGCTACATTTCTAACTAAGGAGATTCTCATCTTGTTCTGGGATGGGCATTTTCCTACCCTTGTTTCATGATCAAAATTTATGCAAAAAATTATTGGAGCAAAAATTAATGGTGGATGTCTTTTCTATGCATGTAAACCTGCCTTGGTGTCTTCTGGTGATCTTTATGCACCTCCAAAATGGAGCTGGAAGTCAAATAACCTCCTAACTCTTGTGGATGTCTTAGCTTTGCCTTGCTCAGTGAACCAGTCTGCTCTGGGAAGGGCAAATAATGCAAGGAAGGCACCAAGACTTTTTCCCCACTGTTGTGTATTCCTGGACTTCAATGAAAAAGGCTTCATGTTTTTGTCCTTGGCTATTATCAGATGTTGCTGTGCTTGAGTCATGTGCTAACATTTAAATTTCAAGCAGGATGTGACACAATATGCTCAAATTCTGTAACGTTAGTAACTTTGTCTTGCTGTGCTAGGCACTTGTCAGATAAGTCAGGGATCTTGTTTGGAAGAATGTATAATCCAGGATACTTACATAATTCCTGGAAAACATCAAATGTGAAAGAAATTAAGTCTCAGCATAGTTACTGTGAAAACCAGCTGTTCAGGCCCAGCACAGACTGCAGAAGTGGGGTTTTCAATGTAAATTGCATTACTGGGGAATACAAGAAAATTTGGAAAGTGGAATTGATTTTCCTCTCATTGAAAAGATGAAGCAACCACTTTCCTTGGCAAAGGGAATGGTTTTTAAGCTTTACATCTTCTGTTTGGTTTTTTTTTGGTAGGGGGTGGGGGAGGGTTGTTGTTGTTTGTTTTGTTTGTTTGTGTTTGGTTTTGTGGGTTTTTGTTTTAGTTTTGGTTTGGGGGTTTTTGGGGTTTTTTGTTGTTTTTTTTTTTTAATGCAGCAAACTGCTAACAAAAATGCTTTTCATAATTCTCACACTTAGATCTTTCAAAGTAACTTGGAACCCAGAACGTTCTGGACAGCCATTGGAAACCCACTAATCCAAGGTCCAGAAGTGGTACTGGAAACAAAGCCTGTGGTATTACAGCTTTAGGTATTACAAGTTCAAGACTTTTTTGGTCTTTCTGGTGCTTCCTGTGGCCTCCAATCACTATGAGAGCTGAAGTTACAAGAATCTCTTCAAGTTTTCTTTCAGTTTGGGGAATGAGACTTTTCACTGAGTAGTGCACTGACAGATCTTCCACAGTCCATCCCCAGTGTTCACCCATCAGAACACATCCACTCAGCCCTAAAAACCTGTCCCAGGTCTTTTCCCTCACCACAAGAGATGCCACTGCTTGTCTGTTCCAAACAGTTTGAATTCCTGCTGGGTCCAGTCAGTGGCTGATGTGCAGTGGGTGAGCAGAAAACACCCTCCCAGTGTCCCATCATAGCATCAGAATTAACATCAGTGCAGAATATAACATCAGTGCAGACTGAGGTTGGAAGTCCTGAGATGCTCAGTCCTCTGCTCTGCAGGAGCTGCAGTCAGATCAGCTTGTCCTGGACCTTGTCCAGTTGAGTTCTGAATATACTCAAAGATGGAGATCCTACGGGCTCTCTGGTTACCTTCTCCAGCATTTGGACACTCCTGTGATTTAAAAGACAAAAAACCTCTTTACCTATTGTCTAACTGGAATTTTTTGTTTCCTGATGCTGATCCTTACTCCACATTTCTCACAAGCCTGGCTTTATCCTTTCTACACCCTTCAAGGAGGTGATTAAAGGTAGGAATCCCCCTTATTGTCCCCTTCAGACCAGGTTATTTCTGTAACACCTCAGTGGTTGACTCCATAACCAGAGATCCTCTCAACTCCGAGTAACATTAAACTCTTAGAATTTTAAACAAAATATCCCACCAAGTTTCCAGACCATCCTTCTCCTCTTTTCTTTTTAATGGAATTGTAAATACTTTTTTCTATAATTCTATCCTCAGTGTTCAGTTCAGGATCACTCCTAATACAATCTACAAATATTTTTGAGCTCCCTTTTTTTTTATTTTTGCCTACACACATTCAATTACACTTGGAAATTCATACCCACCTCTGAAAGTCTTGGATGTGTGGCAGTTTTGGGGTAGAATGTATTAATGCATAGTTAGAGATGTAAATGTAAGTACTGGTGTTTGTAATGAAATATCCCAAAAACTTTGGCTCAGTGTGTGGAGTCAGTGGGTCAACTATCAAAATTTACTTTGGTCTCTCCTGCCCTCTTTACAAACTTTTAACTGCAAAATAGATTGATAGGAACATGTTTCTGAAAATCTGTAGCATCACAGAATACAGCCTATAAGGATTTTAACTTCTAACACAGAGCCCATGCTACGTTGTTAAAATCAACACCTACAATTCTCATTGGGGCTGTTTTTGTTACTCCAGCCTGAAATGTGGTTCAAATGGCAGTGCCCCTTCCCAAACAGACACTTCCTAAAGCAGTAAAGTAAAAAATGAGCTAATGTAGATTATTTATGCTTGGCAATTTTTGTTTTTCTTGGTTGGGATTTTGCTTCATTTTCTGTTTCTCTCTCTCTCTGTCCATGACAGTGAGGTGCTCCTGCTATCCATGTGGCCATGGGGGAACACTTGGTCTCTAAAATGTGTGACAGCATCTCTCTGGCAGGGGAGAGGGAACGTGCAAGCCATGCCACACCTTGTACTACACAAATGCTCATCTCATGTCTCAAAGAAGGGAGCAGGAGTTTCCCTGGAGCCTGGAAAGGGACTTGGGAGCACCATCCCTCCATGCTTCCCTTGCTCATTTCCAGGCACTCCTTTTTCAAAAGGCATCTTCCATGCTTTTTTTATTTAGCTTAAAATCATGCCAGACAAGGCCATTCTAAACTGCATGGATGTTTCCCTGGAGTATTCCTAAAAATTCCTAAAAACTCTCCTGGAATATTCCTAAAAATGAGCTGCATCCTACAGTTTGAGGACTGGGAGAAATGTGAGGGGAGCTGGAAAGAAACTCAGAATACAGAAGGAAAATGCAGGAACTGAGAGCAAGGATGGTCTTTATGACTCAGGTGTTGGACTGGATTGTTTGTGAGACCTCTGGCTGCCTGGCAAGTGGTGTAATTCCTTAGGTTCTCATCCTTACTTTATAGATGAGGAGTTAGTGGTCCCAGCTTTCTCTTTGTACATCACATCTATTTAAGCGAGCAACTCAGAATAAAAATGAGTAAAAAATGAGAAAGATTTTTTTCCTTACAACTTCTGTCTTGGGGGCACACATCATTTAAGAGCTCTGAGCTAGCTGAGGTTCTCCCTGGAGATGCAGTGCTTATTAACAACGTGACAAAAATACACTTCAGATAGGCTAGGCAGAAATGTCTGAGATTTTGAAACTGCATTCAGGCAATGGCAAAGCTGCTGTGATACAAAAAAAAGCTTTACAACTGTTCCAAATACTTACTAGTGGAAGACTGTTAACAGACAGGAAAAAATGGGGAGGTGTCCAAAACCAGCAATCCACCCTGGTGAGAAATCCAGCTGCTGGGAAGTGGAATGGTGCTGGAATTCATACCAGGTTGTTGTCTCTGGACACCAGTCAATGGACTCCATCTTTTATATCACCCTCCCGTTAGCCATAAGAAATTGGTGTTTTTCAACTCCTTTTCTCTGGCAGCTGGATGAGGAGAAGGAGCTTTTTCTCTCAAGTTCTTGTTGAAGAACCATTTCAAAGCTGTGGAATTTTGGAGTTCAGGGAAGGAACTTCACTACTCTGCCCCACTCCTGCCTGTTGAAGGTCACCATTGCATTGAGAAAAATCGACCAGTCTACCTTTCCTGCAGCTGCTTAGCTCCTGCTGTTTGGTTTTTGGTTTTTGGTTTACTGCTGGGCCCAGAGCTGCTTATCTTCATAGTCTTCCTCCCCTCTGAATAACTTCAGTATTTATCTCTAGAATCAATGGCTGTTTTCTTCTGCACAGTCTTGGAAAACCAGCATCTTTAAAGCTCTCAGAAAGGACACCCCATTCCTCCCCCTCTGCTTCCATCGCTGCGAATCTGAGATGACCATAAAAAACGAGAACCGAAGAAAGGAATAATCGGGGGTTCTTTTCCTTGGTGTTGGCTGCACTTTGATGATTGTGTTTTCTGAGATTTTCCACGTAGCCCCAAGGGATGGGGAAGCTGTTTATTCCAACATTAGGATTCCAGGTAACAGCTACAGGATTCCAGCTGCTGCTCGGGCCTCAGGCTCCGCCATCCTCACCGATTTATGCGCGCTCATGTTAAGAGATTTGGCAGCACTTCAAGCGAGCGGGTGAAAACAACGTGTTTATTCTAAGCTTTGCTCTTGCCCTTTGACTTGACAGCGGCTGTGCAAGTGGCCTGGCTGCTCCAGCCCCTCTCCTCTGGAGCATGGGAAAAGCAGGAGCAGCAGCAGGGAGACAGCTGGCTGGCTGCTGACTTCCAAAGGCATCATTGCGTCACGTCACGCTGGGTAAGTTATCTTTGCCATCAGAAGGGCCAGCATTTCCCCTTTTTTTTCCCCCTTCTTTTCCCCCTCTTTTCCCTTTTTTTCCCTTTTTTTGAATTTTGTGGGAGGTAGGCTCTTCAGATTGATGGCAGGGATTTGGTGACGTCGAGTGAAGTTTCCCATCTGTCAAAGTAGGTTTTTACCCTTGAAATGTAATGCTTTTCTGACCCTTAAAAAAAAAGAACTTTGCTGGACACCCTTTGAATTTCCTTTAAATGAATGGTTTGTAAACTTATTAGATTTTAGGATATTAGTGTCTTTCTCATATTTAATGTGTGGATTGTCTTGAATGGAAACATTAAAGCCAACACAAGCAATAAAGATGGATTGCCAGTAAAATAAACAGTTTGGCCTCTGACTGCACAGAGGAAGCAGATCAAGTCATGAAAACATTTCCTAAAAGTCACTTTTCTTACTGTAAGGCAATTCTAATGGCTGATTCTTACTTAAACCTACACTGTTCTCCAGTTTATTAACCCACACATTTAACTTGGTGTGAAAGTGGGAGTTAATTGACATTCTGCTTCCAAAGCAATCCTAGTATTATGATGGGCATCAAATTGCCACATGAAATATAGACTAAAAGTGAATGGGAAGCAGTAGGGGTCTATTTCTGAGAATCCAAGGAGTTTGCAAATGATACAAATGAACAAACATGACATTTTATTGACATGCATATGGATTGCTAGGAAAATTCTGGCTCTTGCATGAACCTCGTGGAGAATTTAAGGTAACTTCTGTCATGCCAGACTTTCACCTTGTCTCTTTAAAATTATTTTGGTGAAATTGAGGGAGAGGTATGTCTTGCCCAGTTTGCATCTTGTGTTGTAAAGTGTGCATGTGTAGAGGACTCAGTGGCAGGGAATCACAAATGGGGCTCCATTCCTGAATCACCCAGCCGGTGAGTGTATTTTACACCTCTTTATGTGCAGCAGGCTCAGCAGGTTGCATGAGGAATGTAATGTCCTGGAGGGCTGACTTCATAATTTGTGGCCGTGGATATATTTCCTTCATGAAACCACACTTATGTTTCTTTATTGTCGTTATTATTTTAAAGGATTTTAGCTCCAGTTTCTTTTTCCATGAGCCTCGCTCCCCTGTCTTTGGTATTGTGATTTTTTAGATTTCAGGTGGCTTAGCTGTGATGTTGAGGATCAGGTTGATGGCTGGAGACATCTGGATGAGTCTGAGATCTGTGCATATCATAATCAGATCACCACATTTTGAGTCCACATTCTCATTTTTCCTCTGCATTTCTCATTGTTTTGTATCCTCTCCATTTGTATGCAGTCTCATGTAATTATATAAAAATGGTTTCCTTATGCATGGTATGCATTTTTATAGCTTTGCATTCCCTTTGTTTCTTTCTTTCCATCATTTCATGGTTAAATAGGTAGAAAGGTTAGGTAATATGTACACAGGGACTGCTCCATCAGACTGGAGCTCTGAGTATCTCTGTTACCATGTGCTGCAGCCAAAGAAGTTTACAGCATGCAGAGGGAAAAGGTTATTGTTAGTGTAACTGAATAAGTATTAGGGTTAATATATAATGTATAGGTCTATGTAATGGATAGTTTTTATTCATCATAAAATGTTCAAATGACTTGCAGATGTCTGCAGCTGCAGCTGTTGCAGACCTTGTAATGGCATTAGGCTCTGACTCAGAGAGCAGCTCCTTTGCCAAGAGATTCTGGCAGTGGCTGCAGCTGTGATATTCCCATTGAAAAAAGGACTGTCAGCAGTGGAGGTGGTGATACAAAAGGGAATGGGAGGATGAGAAAGGGGCAAGGCTGGCTCTAGGTATGACAGGGAAATGGAGGTTCTGAACACTTCCATTTTTCCATGTTTAACTGCCTCAGTAGCATCCTACCACTGCACTGACCAGGGAAGCAGCTGGAATTTATAGCCACCACAGATTCTGGCTATATGCAGCTTGTGTTACACTAACTGGAGGAAAAAAACCCACAAAACATCAAACCTTTGATAGTGTAAAACTTTGTTCCCAAGTTTTCAAAAAGAAAGAATGTCCCTAAAAGCAGACAGGATTGAATCTCATCGTGCAAATACAGTCTGCTGCACAAACTGTACAGCCCAAGAGCTCACTGCTTGCTGCCTGTGGAGACTGTGGAGTCAGGGAATATCTTCCTTGGCAGCCAAAGGAATGCCAGCATCCTGAAAAAGCACTGAGGGGAAAAAAAATCCACTAAGTGTCTCATGATTGTTTGCCTGTATCTGTAAAGAAAATAATGAAGACTGACATGCAAAGTAGGCACACTTTTTATACGTGGGATGTTGTACTGAGACAAACACGCTGGGTTTGAAGCAGCTTTTTGATTCCTGTGTGACTGGAAAAGCAAAAGCATGACCATTTTTAGAAGAGAACTGGAGAAGGCAATGCAAAACAAAAGCACAATTTTGACTGGGTTTGGTGATAGTTGTCAGAAAGCAGAACTGAGGGAATCAAACCCTGGAGGCAGCTGAACTGTAAATCCCTGAAATGTGGGGGGAGCAGAGCAAGAGTCACCTCTCAATGAAGAGCAGATTTCATTGCTGCCTTTTCTGTTACTTTAAACTACTTATGGAGAGCAGGGTTTAGTCATGAAAAGGACTGCAGTGCTGCTCCTGCTCTAGGAACCTACAAAGCCGGAGGCAGTATTGTTTCTGGCACCTTTTGAAGGGTCTCTGCTGATTCCCATGAGTTCTCTCTGCCCACAATCAATGCCATATTTATAAAAGTAAAGCTATCAAAATACGCTGGGTGACTTAATTGTGGCTTTCCAATACCTGAAAAGAGCCTCCCAGAGGGCTGGAGAGGGACTTTCACAAGGGCCTGGAGTGACAGGACAAGGGGGAATGGCTTCAAACTGACAGAGAGTAGGTTTAGACTGGATATTAGGAAGAATTTCTCCCCTGTGAGGGTGCTGAGGCCCTGGCACAGGTCACCCAGAGGAGCTGTGGCTGCCCCAGCTCTGGAAATCTTCAAGACCAGATTTGATGGAGCTCTGAGCAACCTGGTCTAGTGGAAGGTGTCCCTGCCCATGACAAGGGAGTGAAACAAGAGGATCTTTGAGGTTCCTTCCAACCCACATCATTCTGGGATTCTTCTTTTTTTGAAAATATACACATTATTAGAAAAGAGATGCAGTCTACATGAACTTCACTGACCAGATTTAAAAAAGAAAAATC
The DNA here is from genome assembly GCA_013400215.1 of Cisticola juncidis. Classification (NCBI taxonomy): domain Eukaryota; kingdom Metazoa; phylum Chordata; class Aves; order Passeriformes; family Cisticolidae; genus Cisticola; species Cisticola juncidis. The sequence continues at coordinate 454,415 of VXBR01001461.1, forward strand.
TTACTAATGTGACTTAGTCCTTACATGAGTAAAAGGGAATGAGTTGCTAACAGCTCTCTCCTCCAGGGCTGCATTGGCTGTTGACAGGAGCTGTGAGCTGGGACCCCAAGAATGCTGAGATTCCCTGAGAGCATTGTCCAAAGGCTTTTTGAGCTCTGTCAGGCTTGGGGCTGTGACCACTGCCCAGAGGAGCCTCTTGCAGTGCCCAGCCACTCTCTGGGGGAAAAGCTTTTTCCTGATATCCAACCTAAACCTCCCCCTACAGAGCACTGTTCAATTGTTTTCTGTGCTGGTCAATGAATAAATATTGTGTGTGGTGAGGAAGAATCCCAGAATCCCAGTGCTAGATGGGCACAGCCCCTGTCCCAGGAGGCCCTACAGCAATGGTGTGGGCTGTGTGGCCTGTGGGGTTTCATGCACCCCTTCTGTGGCAGGAGGCTTAAGTCTCTCCCTGGGAATCTGCATCTGTTGGAATCCAGGATATCCCTTTGGCCGCCCTGGAGGGTTTAGAGACTGGACAGGGAGGTCTGGGATCTGTACAAGGGGGTCAGAGCCTCACACAGAGCCCAGGAGGACACTGCCTCTGATCCCTGTCCATGGCAGTGAATACTCACATGAAGGAAGAATCACTAGCTGAAAGAATTTAAAATAAGTAGTAGCTAGTTTATTATAGAATGTAAATGTAGAATCTAGGATTTTTAGTATATGGGGCTGAAGAGACAAGATGGAGGAATTGGGGAGTGGCCCCTGTGCTCCTTGTTCTTGCTCTCGTCCCCCATCTTTTGTTGAGTTGGATTTTAGAAATTGTTTTAGAGTAGAAATGACATGTTAGCATAGGTAGTAGGCATTGGTAAAATTTTGTAAATAAAAAGTGCATTTTGGACAGTGGTTGGGTCAGGGATACTGTACATGAGGTGTGGGGCTCTCTGACCTGCCCAGTCCTGCCACGTGTCCTGCTCTGCTGGGGACGCCTGGCAAAGCTGGGAGAGAACTGAGAGATAATTAAGAATAAACAATCTTGAGAACACAGACTGGTGGACTCAGCTTGTCGTCTCTGGCTCTGGTGTGAAACACCCAGGGCAAAGAGAAGACTGAAAACCTCATTACCTCGGGGGACAGCAACCCCGAGGAGAATCTCAGGGAACAGCAACCCTGAGATGCACCTGCCCTGGGAAATAAACAGGATGATGCAAACTTTGAAAAGAGCTGAAAAGTCACTGCCCAGTTTGGCAGTCCGTGGGGCAGGTGGGGCTGTAGCTGCAGGCACTGCAGAGCTTTGGGAGAATGCCATGCACAAAGCATCTCTGTGCTGCCCCTCCCCAGCCCAGGGCTGAATGGGCCAGTCTTCCTCAGAGGAAGAAGCAGAGCTTGGCAGGGATCCAAGCCTGGATCCCAGAAGCAGCACTGCCTTGCTAGCAGAGCATTCAGCCTCAAGCCAGTTTGCCTCCCAGCCCACCAGCTAACCTGGGCACAGTGTGAGGTTGGTATTTCTGCTGCTGCTTCCACATCCAAAGCTATTTCATACACAGCCAGTATGGGAATTTCTGTACCTTACTGCTCTGCAAGGTGTTGACACAGTCTTTCTTTTCTAGAATGTTTTCTTATTAGTAAATCTTGGGAAAGCTGTCTAGAAATTCTCTTGTATCTCGTCTTTCTTGTGAGGAAAGGCTGACTTGGGTAATCTGACTCCAAGAGAGACTTATTGGCAGGAAAAATGACATTATAGAATTACAATCTGTTAAAAAATGGGAATAAAGGAATTAGTGGAGAAGAAGTCTGCCAGTGGCCATTGAATATGATAGTCTGAATGCAACTTCTGATTCAGAAAGGTGCAAGCTGTGCCAGGGGAGGTTCAGGTTGGGCATCAGGAAGAATTTCTTCATGGAAAAGGCTGCCAAGCATTGCAAGGGGCTGCCCAGGGAGGTGTTGGAGGCCCCATCCCTGGAGTTGTTCAAAAGCATCTGGATGTGGCACTCAGTGCTTTGCTGTGGCTGACAAGATGGAGATCTGTGAAGGTGGAACTTGATGATCTTGGAGGTCTTTTCTGACCCAAATGCATGTGTTGTCCTTGTACTCAGCTGATCCAGAGCCTGGTCCAGAGGCCTGGCTGCTCCAAAGATCTGGGCTTCAGCCAGATGTGGTGGTAGGAACGTGTGTCAGCTCTGGGGTGTCAGTGAGGATGTGGGCCTGGAGGAAATGGTGCAAGTGCGGCAGTGTTCACCATCAGGGATGGGCTTGGCCACCCTCACCCCACTTTTGGGGGTGCATGGTAGTTTCCACAAATGCCACCTTGGCAGAGAGAGAAGGGAAATGCTTATGGAAGGCTCCTGCCCTTGGCATTTCCTCTTTGCTTTTGGCTCTGTGCAGATGTCTGTGTGGGGCTCAGCTTCGCTCCTGCTTTGTGTCGGGAGCTCAGGTGCCTGGCTAGACAGCTGCATTAGGCAGCAAAGCACCTAATCCTCACTGAAGGCCACTTAATCCTCTCAGCTTAATGGCCTTCTGCTCCTTCAGATAGTCCCTTCTTTATTCCTTCCCTATTTGCTCAGCAATTGAGTTCTTTCCTCTTCCATCTCCAAAAGAGCCGGCCATTCTCATTCCTGGTTACCGACACCTCTCAGTCCTTCAGGGCTCCAAAATGCAGAAACTCATAAAAGCAGCTGGAAGTAAATGAGTAATGGAGAGGGAAGTCACGTCTCTGTGGACTGAAGAAAGTGTTCTGTGGACCAGTGTTTGAGAACCTTTCATTAGTGCTTTCTGCTTATTTTTTCTGCATTTCACTTTGCTGAATCCAAATCCTGCTCAAGCCGGTGGGAATTGTTCCACTGACTTCTGCAAGAGTTGGATCTAACCCCTGGTCTGAAAAATAAAACTAGTCTCACTGGTTTTCTTTTATTTCAGTTGGTTTCACTTTCTGCTTCCCAACTCCCAGAATAACAGGAATGCATTCATAGTCCTCCATGGCGACATTCATACAAAATATTCTCTTTTTATGTTTTCCATAAAATAAAATGTCTATCAACAATTCCACCTCTGCCCTTCTGACTCTGTTCTTCAACCCTGTTTTTTGCCCCCTTCCACCCTCCTGACCTTCTATGCAGAGGTAAATAAAAATTTTGTTTTACACATAGCACATTTCTGAAGCAACTTTGCACAGTTAAATACCCTCAGCTTTCAGCATCTCTAAAAACAGGCAGCTTGCCCTCAGAAAATAAGCTGTTTGTAGTATCTCAAGTGGAAAAAAGATATGCTGGGTTGTGAAAGATGTTTGTTCCATCACCATGGAACTCCTTGCACAGTTCCCAGGGCAAGACATGGCACACAGGGAGGTGACAGTGGATTTCTACATCACAGCTCAATCTTCAGCTTTTAAGTGGAAGCTGTGCTTTTATTCCTAAAATAGCCATTTGTTCCAATTAAACTCTTTCTGGTAGCAGAAAGGGAGCAGTGAGTAGGGTATGGTGCTCCAGAACACAGAGAAGGGAACATTATCTTACAGAGCTCTGGGGGGTTGTCCTCCAGATCGCCCAAAATTCTTTCCAAGTAACGTGTTAAAATATTGGTAATGCAGTGACTCAACCATATAAACAGATGGAGTGAGTAGTGTGCAGCCAGTGATTCAGCTAATGTACAGCTCTGGAAAATTCAAATTTGATTTCACATCAGGAGAAATATTGAATAAGAACATTTCTAGTTTTTCCTTTTGTTTAAGGAAGCTTTAAGTAGGTTGGTTTTTCTGAACGGAGAGGGTGGAAAAACATAAGCCAATAAGAGCTGATTCAAGGGCTGGCATCCTTGGTCCTGCACAGAAACTCCTTGCAGCAGTGCTGCACTGCAGTGCCAGCTCTTGGTCTGAGCCCAAGCCCTGCCTGGGACACAAGCTCCTAATTTCTCCAGAGGGAGTGTTCCCAGCCCAGTTACGCAGATCTCCATGATCTAGTTCAAGCAAAGCTTAGCATTTACTTGGACTGAGTTAACTCATTAATTTTGGCTTTAAAATCTTAAAAGCTGTATCCACTAAAAAGTAAATCACACTTTTTTTCCCAGGCTCCTCCTATACCATGTCAAGTTGCAGGTGCAAATGCCAATGTGCTGTGTCTGCAAGCAGGGCACACCAAGGCTGCTCCTGGGAATGCTCTCCAAACAGCCAGAGGACATCTAAGATGTCGACATGTCTTTTTATTCCTTTGGAGTGAGGAAAGGAGAAACTGGTTTTCTGCAGAGGCTTCCCATTGTCAGGAGAACAACACTTAAAAACTCACCTGATTTTTATGGAAATCTGTGGGAAATCCTGTTCTCTTTAGATTATTCCAGTCTTATCACTGCAATTACAGGCTTTATTCCACAAGTTATGAATACAGATTACCACCACCTGCATGGAAGCCCATCCCTTCACCTCTATGCAAATGTTGCCTTTGATAGCTTAATTCTGAAAGAGTTGTCACCTACACAGTTGAGAGGCAGGAGAAGTAATCTGAACAGGTTAAATGCAGGTGAAAGTGATGCTTTGCACACAGTTGTAATATTCATAATGTGGTAATTGCTGAAGGATGTCAGAGTATGCTTAATTCCTCTAGCAGCTGTATGTAAGACAGAGTTTTGCCCCCCAATACACTTACACAATCCTACTGTGCCTAAATTGGTACTGAAAGTGTATTTCAGAGAAGAGATTTGGGAAAATGCTCATCTCATTTGATGAGGCAGGAGCTCAAGAGTTCAGTGTGTGCAATTATTTGTGCCAGCTGTGACGACTGCTCTTATATATTGAGGACTGTTCTAAGTAGTCAAGTAGGGTCCCGACCCCACAAACCTATCTATGCATGCTTTAAATAATGAGCTATACTTAATAATTTTATTTGATATGGACAATGTGAAGAGGGTAACAGAAATTAGAGGATCTGAGTGTTCTGTTATTTGCCTGAATATTGTCAAACCCCATGTTTATGTATTTGTAATTCACTATTGCAAAGTATTAAAGTGACATTTCATTCGCCCTGGCATGTGGCTTTTGCAGTCCTCTCACCACTGCATTGAGGCGAGTGCACCCATACCAATGGGAGCTCAGAGCATAAAACCTCATCAGCTGTGTAATCTTCCTTGTACAATTTATAGTAGCAAAATTTCCTCAGGAGTGCTGTCATCCATCCTATGCACTGGGTCCTTGTTCTTTTGCAGAACTGTTTGTTTGGACAAATAGAAATAGAAAGAAAAGGCACCTGTCCTTTCCCTTTCTGTTTTGTTTTGTTGGGATTTTTTGTTGTTTGCCTTTGGATCACTCATCTCAGTTACTTCTTTATTCTTTTCCCCCGCTGCTCCTCTTTTCCAAGTTGCTGGCTTCTCTCGAGGGTCCTGTAATTTGTAGGGCTTTTCTTAAACCTTCATCTCCTGGAGCCATTTCAGCTGTGATATTTTAAAAATTAGACTTAAGCTTTAAAAAATAAGCCTGCATAAGCTGTATCAGAGATGACTGAAGACAAACTTAAAAGAAGGGACCTCTTGATAGTGAGTGGGATCAGAGCTTTCAATGAGCTGGAAATAACAAGTTTGATCAGGAATGTTTTTTAGGTTACTTTCTTGTGGCAATGAGGTTTATACAGTCATGTCACATAGGTAGACGTATATCTGAGGGTGAATTAATGTTGTTTAATAATGTTTGAATCTACTGGCTTACTCCAGACAGGATTAAAGCTGACAGAATAATTTAGTTCCTGTGACTTTCATGAAAATAAGTTGTGGAGCAGGGAGGATGTATCATGTTCTCCCCAAATCATGGGAAATCTGCAGCAGGAACTTTTGGGCAACAGCATGCACTGACTAAGGAGAAATCTTAAATCAATCACAACTGTGGAAAAGATTTCAGTTAAAACTTGCATCTTACACCCTGAAGTTAACAAACCACGAGGCACACACGTGGGGAACCAGGCTTTATTCATTCTGATCTCATCTTTAAGACTGAGGGAGTTAAAACATCTACTGAAATCACAAAAAGAGTAAGAGGCTGAGGAGAGTAATGGATGGAGTAACTTTAACTACAAAGGCAACCAAAATAGGGGATTACTGGGGTGAGGGGGAAACAGCAAATGAGGAATTTCTACACCTGTTGTGCATGAGCGGGGAGCTCAGGAATAGTAAGTGGCAGCCAGGAAGGGAAGGAAAAGCAAAGGGAAGCAGGAGGAGAAAAGAAAATTCATGTTGGGAAAGGCATCCAGAAAGGCTTTGAAGATCACTGGGAAAAGAGATTAAACAGAAATTAAATTAATTTTAATTTGATCTGTTCGTTCTCAGAAGAAATCAGTGAACTCCTATCCAAAGAAGTGCAGGCAAGGCAGAAAAAGAACAAAAGGGTTGCAGGCAGAATCAAATTTGAAGAAGAGGCAGGTCTGGACATGGGAAGCAGTTAATTTTAAGCACTGTTTAGTGAATGTGTCACTAATGAATGTGTCAGGGATAATGAGAGCTGAAACTTGTGATAGAAGCAGCCAACCTGGCCACAGGAACTGTATGCAAGGTGGTGTTACACAGCACAGGAGTGGAAATAGAGAGAGGCTCTTGTGAATGAGACAAACTAAGAGTAGGTTGGGTTTGGGGTTTTTTGTCCTAATCTTGTTTAAGTAAATCTTTCCCATTAACACTGAGCCATGATTTACCCGTCTGAGCACCCTGGATAAGCACAGCTCAGTTCCACGCTCTCTGCTTGGAGCAGAAATTCCCTCTCTGCTCACAAGCCCGATGTCCATGTGGTTGTGACTGTGCAGGGAAAAATGTCTGGAAAAGGAACTCCTGAGAAGGCTCCAGGCAGTCTGGCGAGGGGATGGAGCAACTGTTTTGTCAGTGGACAAATGGTGGCAGTGTGCACAGGGTGACAAGATTCCTGGAGCAACTGTGTTGGCGGAGCAGGGTCCTGACACAGCAGGGACACGCAGACGACTGAGGGCAGACCTGGCTTGCAGGAACATTTTAGTAGCTGTTCCTATTGCCAAACTGTTAGCCAGATCTTTAAAAAGTGGCCTGGCCCAGGAAGGTGTTATATAAAATGAACAAACAAACAAAAAAATAGCTGCCTTGCTGCTGTTAAACCAGGAAGAGACATGGAGCATGAAAAAATGTAGGGTATTCCCAGTTTACTGGGTACAGGATAATCAAGTCGATTCCCAGTGGCGGCTTTGCAGAGGGACTACAAGACCTAAAAGTAAAACTGCTTTGTGTTTAAACTGAGCTTCCTAAAATGAGGTTTGCTTTTTATGTGTCACCTTCTTCCTCCCCTTGCAAACCTCTGCTCTCAAATCCAGGGAAGGGTTGTGGGAATGATCTTTCAGAATTCTTTCAGAAGGATGAGGAACAAGGTGGAGAGGACAGATTGATCACCTGGGACTGCATGACTCAAAGGCATTCCAGCCCTCTTGCACAGCAGAGACATTTAAATATCCGAACAGTAAAACAGCCACGACACAGGGCACCCCGCTGAAAGCACATTCCTGACACTTTCCTGTCCCTTATTTAGAATAGGTTCGGGAAAAGGGGGAATATTGAACAGTGGTTACTCGTGAGGGAAGAAGCTGTGACAGCACTGGTTCCTCCCAAGTGGAGTTTCAATACAAAAGACCTCATGTATGGTGAGCATCCTTATTTCAGGGCATGGCAGGACCCGAGCAGCCCCTCATGCATGGGCAGGATCCTGAGCAGCCCTTGATCCATGAGCAGGATCCTGAGGGATAGCGCAGCTCCGACATCACTCAGATCTCGCAGTTTGGGGGTTTGGGGAAACAGGAGGGCGCAGGTTTGGGGCTGGAAGGGCCACAAGGATCAGCCGGGCAGTTTCACCCCACGCAGGCCGGAGGAGAAGTTCCTGGGACGGCCTGTGAGGAGCCTCCAGCGCGGCTCTCGCACCCGGGGCTCGCCGGGGCGACCCCCGCCCGCCCAGGCGGTTCCCGGGGGCACCCCACAAGGCGCGGCTCCAACACGACTCGCAGCTCCAACAACCGAGGCATGGGTCCCCCCAAGCCCGGGCAGCAACGCTCTGAGGCGACCCAGGGCAAGCATCAAACGCTGCCCCAGGGAAGGCAGCA
>VXBR01001461.1:463061-503409 GCA_013400215.1 Cisticola juncidis
CGGGGCCGCGCCGCGGGCTCGGACCGCCGCGGCAGCTGCACCCCGCTCTCCTCCTGTCCTGTCCCTGCGGGGATCCCTCTGCACACCTGCCCTGCCCCGGGGGGACGGCAGGAAGGGGACAAGGGATGTCCCCTGGCCGCTGCCCCGCTGTGGGGGATGCTCCTCCCGCGTTCGTAGAAAGCGGAGCCCGGGCGGGGCGGTGCGCGCAGAGCCGGCTTGGGTTTCTCCGTCGTTCTTGTCTTCTTTTCGGTGTGACCCCGGCCGGGCTGGGAGCAGACACCTTCCCGACAGCCAGGCCGAGGGTGGCCGGGTGTTTACGCGGCCGCAATTAGGAGCTGAGACTTGACACTGCCCAGAGGCCCTGCTGGGGATGTGTAAACAACAATAAATCAAGCGCTGGTTTTAGCCCCGGGTATTGCCCCAGTGAGCCACATGTCCCAGGTCTCATGGAGCAGTCCGTGGCTTTCCTTGGCTCCCACCACGCCGGAGTTCGTCAATTAACAATATAACAACATAAGTAATTAACACGTTCATGTGATAATTCTCTGTATAGCTTATTGCTATTTTAAAAAATATAACTTATTAAATGTTTTTTTAGTCTTAAATGGTGATATGTAGTGTAATTTTAGAGACAGGTGACAGTATTAGTTTATTTTTGTTAATCTCCTGCTGAAGTTTTTAGTTCTTTTTTGCAGTTTGGTCGGAGTAAATGGCTGATGTGGTTTAGGGAAGGAGAATTACAGAACGGTTTGGGTTGGAATGGACTTTAAAGATGATTTTGTTCCAACCCCCTGCCATGGGCAGGGACACCTTCCACTGTCCCAGGTTGCTCAGAGCTCCATCCAGCCTGGCCTTGGACACTTCCAGGGATGGGGCAGCCACAGCTTCTCTGGGCACTTTATTCCAGTGGGCACTTTATTCCTCACCATTCTCATAGGAAATAATTTATTCCTAATACAAAACACTATATCTTGTGTGAAACCCATAAAAGTAAATGAATTCCTAGGGGTTTTTTTTCTTTTTTTTTTTCACATGCACTTGAGCTGCCCAGGCAAGATTCATTTTTTGTCCTTGCCCCTCTTTGGAATAGGTTGTGTTCATTCCATTAAACAGATCCCAGGAACAGGGAACATGAGGGAATGTGGGCATTATGTTCTGGATGTTGGAAAACACTTGGGCCAAGATCCTGTGGAGAATAGCAAAGGGGTGTAGGTCACTCTCAAAGTATGTTAAATATCTCATTTAATTTTTTAAAAATAAATCCTTTCTTAGCTATTACAAAAAAGTGCACATTTTGTTCCTAATTTTATTCTCAAGCCTGCTCTTGCGCAAAATTTCACCAGTGTAGATTGATGAGGAGAATTTTAACAGCTATGGCTTAGGATATCCACACATCTGACTGTTCTTCATACTGTGAATACACTCAGCTTGTTCCCTGTCCTCTATGGGATATAATCTGGCCTGTGCTATGGGGTTCTATCCCTTCAGCTGTATTTGGATGTGTGGTTGAAGTGAGATGGCTTCTGCAGCTGGATGGAGTCCTGGTCAGTCCCTGTTAGCTGCATGTGTGAATTTTATGGATTACACTGAACCAGGAAACAAGTTGTTGTGATTTGATCAGAAATCCATCCTTATGTGTATTTCCAGACTCTCATTGCTACAGTATCAAGCAACAGCAAATGCATTTTGAGTGCATTTTCTGTCGAGTAAAATTGCAGATTTATCCTTTCCTGAGTCTGTGTGTAATCACTTATAGAATCATTATATTCAAATTTCTGAAGAAAAAAAATCCCCCAAACATTTCACATAATCTATTCAAAATAATTCTAATTATTTTTCTCATGTGTGTTCTATCTTCAGTTTATTTTATGAACTGTACAGTATATTTTTACTCTTGACTACTTGACATATTTTCTTGTCATCTCATAATTAAAGTATCCACAGGAAAATTTCACTGGAGGTTTTATTGTGTTTTCTTTACATAATCCTCAGTTCAGTGAAAGATAGAGCTCAGTGTGCTTCAGTCACTAAAAATGGGAAGTCACAGGATAAAGTAGGGGCTGTTGTGCTGCCCTGAGATTTTGGAGGCTCAGGTCATTTCTCATTGATCTCCCCAGTGAGTTTGGGCTGTGCTTTTTTTTTTTTTTNATCTGTGTTTATGTGTTTTGCTGGGCTGAAATTTTTGTTACCATTTCCCATGTGCTGATAGAAAATCCAAGAATTCTTCACATTTTGAGTACGTTGTTGTTAGAGTTAGTGGAGATTTTATTTTGTATTTGGAAATTTCACTTTGGCATGTACAAAGTTAAGCTGGTATTAAATACTTACAGCCTTGATTTGTACTCTTAATACAATTTGTAATATTTGGGTTAAATAAAAATAACATTTTAAAACAAAGTCCTTGCAGTCTTCCATAATAGGACTGAAAGGAGTTTAGAATGAATGAAATACAAATTTAGTTTATTTTAAATGCTTTAGTCTTATAAAATAGTTAGTCTTCTGGAAGCTGTAATTTCTTCAAAATTTTGCTTTTCAGCTGTATTTTTTGTGCTGTAAATGCAGTGCTCCAATAAAGCCCTAATAATTCTGATTGCTACCATGGCAAGTTTGGGAGTGTTGAGGAGCAATTCAATTTCCTGGGAAAGACTAACTCTGGTGAAATTAAGCCTGGTATTAGTGGCCGAGGGTGAATGATCACAGAACCACCACTGTGGCAGTGGAACTGCCTGTTCTAATGGCCATGTTAATGTCCTGAATCAAGCAGTCCAAATTGTATTTCAGAATATTATGTCGTGGTCTGGGAGCCAAATGTTGCCTCTGCAAAACTGGCACATATGTGAAAGCTTACAGTAAAGCAGATTAATATTTTTATTTTGGTCTAAGTAAGACCAAATGCAATTTTTTTGTGTGAAATTAAAAAATGTTGCAAATGTTACTTCTCTTGCAGCAGCAGCAGCTGGTTAGTTCACTTCTCACTTGTTCAAAGAGTCTGTAGGTTTAAAAATGAGATGTCTCAGAGGGTTTTACGTTGCCACAGCTCAGTGCTGTACAAAATGTAAAACAACTTAGTGCTCTTCTAAGCAAGAGGATTCCAAGACCAAGGAGAAAAAGCTGCTGATAGAGTTCTTTCATTTGCTTACTTACTGCCAGATGTTGCCAAAATCCTTTACTCAGACCATTTTAGATCTCCCCAAGGGAACTGAACACTGAAATATTCACACTTTGTAGCAGGTTCTTCACTGCCAGCAGTGTGGAACATGGCATTCATCAGTTAGAACTGGGGGTAGGTTGAAAATAATAAAATAATGGCACCACCAGTCTGAAATGCCAATTTTCTTGTTATGGAGCTGTGGCATGTTTTTATGAAGTTGGTGAGGGGCAGTAACTTGGTTTCCCTGCCAGCAGTGAGGGGATACCACACATGAATGGGACTGAGAGGCAAAAGTTGGTGCTAGAAAGAGAAATAAAACTTGGATCTTATTCTCGCATGGTTGGTTCTCATCCTTTGCAGGAACAATTGTTTGGGGTTTGATGTGGCAGCTGCTCCAGGCCACGGTGTTCTCATTTTTCAGTACCTAGGTGTACAAAAGAGGTATTTGCTATTAAACCTGAGGGCTGTTTAAGTACACAGCGAGTCAAAAGGTGAATTTTGAAAATGGGAGCTGAGTGTGATGATCACAGACTGTCCTCTTGTCCTGCTGTGCCCAGGAATCTGCAGCTCTCTCTTCTGCTGATGGGAAATTCAGGCAAAAAAATAGAATATGGCAGCTTGCTTCTGGTATACTGAAAGAGGGATCCATTTCTTCTAAACCTCCAAATTCCATTTTTTATTTTATTGGTGAGGTTTTGGAATTGCCTGTGTTTTTTCTTGAGGACAGAAGGAGCTAGGAAGTGTGGCTATACTTCACATCCTGCTTGGCTTTTTATGAGTTGCACAGCAAACAAAGCAAAGGGAAAAGGATATTATCATACTTGCTGAGAAATGAAGTCTAAGCCTTTTATATTTCAAGGAAACAGAAGCAATTAGAGAACAGAAATTGGATCTTTACCCATGTTTAACATGCCTAGAGAACAGGGGAATGAAAACGTGTGCTGTATGTTTTTGTAACTAAAGAACTTCTGGGTCAGTCTGCAATCCCTTAATTTATGTTTTCTAGGCCATTTTTTGTGGTCTAGGCTATGAGAGTAGCAATACTGAAAGGAAGATTTCCTGGTTATCTTTTTTTATTATTATTTTGAGGTGTTGATTTCAGTAGCTTAATTCTTAGTCATACCGAAATTCGCCACGATGAATATGTTTGAGCAGGGTTATTCTGCCAACTTTAAAATGACTCAGCATCTTCAGAATGACTCTAAGAGAAAGTAAATATATTAATTTATGAGAAAAGTGGGATTCTTCTTATTTAAGACCATATCAGCACTTGAGTTGTGGATTTTAGTGTTGCAGAGGGGAAAGGAGCATAAGCGTTCACATGAAGCATATGGGAGAGATAGGAAACAAGAGTAGAGCAGGAAAGGAAGAGTTTTTGTTTAATCTTCATTTTAAAGAAAAAATAACAGTTCATTTTAAGACCTAAACTTGGTAGTAAAACAAAGTTAATTGTTCAGGTTTGACCAAATGTTAGAGTCAAAATGGAAGATTGTGGAAAAGTTAGTGATGGATTGGAATTGGATTTCTCAGAGGGTTGCAGGACCAGGATTTTGTGTCAGTTTAAGGTTTTTTGGCTAGTCCAATTTAAAGCTGGATTCATTAATGGAGTTGTTATTCCAGAAATCATAAAAGATACAAAATGAAATAATTGATAGGGGAACATCTTGATCTTGATAAATTGTTTAAATGTCAAAAATATGTAGAGGGCATTTTCTTACCCATGCAACATCCAAAGTCCATTTTAAATGCATTTATTATTTAAATAAAACTCATATTCACCCTTCAACTGTACTTCAATAGCATTCAGGAATTCATGCCTTCATAGAATAATTGGAAACTTTTATGGTTTTATAATAAAAATGTTGGAAAACATAACATATGCTTACACAAACTGCTCACATTATAAAGTATTCAATAGCAATAAAAGCAGAGAGACTGGTGGTTATTCTGTGTCTTCTTTATGAAACCACAAAGTATAAAAACAAAGCAAGATTCATTTCAGTCATAGTTTATTGGGTGCTGATGCAAATCATGATTAAAACAGGATTTCCTGTTGTTTTGGTTTAATTTGCCTGGAAGGAGATGGTTCCATGAGTGTCTCCAAAAGTTAAGAAATTTGGGATGTGCTTGTGTGGATATTCCAAAGGCTTTAGTGGCAGAGGGATGGATTTGTGTCTAGGACATAAGCAACCCTATTTATCCATGTGGGGAATGCCAGGGAAATGGGGAGGGTGATGCAGATCTCACTGGGGTTTTTTGGGTTTTTTTTCTGTTTACTGATTTTTTAATTTTTTTTTAATGAAATTGGAATTGAAAAAGTAATTAAATATCAGTAAGCAGGAGTTGTACAGGATCAGTTCCAGCTGTGGAAGTGCTGATACACATCCTCTGGGATGTAAGGAGTGTTTAAGGAGTGTCTTTCCAGTGCCACCCTCTTGCCATGAGAGCAGCAAAGGAGATGTGACACCATATTCCTGGTTTTCGGGTCCAACATGTAATGAAACCACATTGGGTGAAAACTGAGGGCAAAAAATCCTTCTCTGTCCTATAACAAACAATAAATATATGTGAGGATTCTCATGCTGGACTCATAAAGTCCTTCTGTTTGTAGTATTAAGAATACAGGAAAAAAGGAATACTCATTTATTATGTGAGTATTGGCAGTGGATGAGGGAGCAATGGGAAATATTTTTGCTCCCTCATACCCTAATCCCTCAAGACTCTTGGAACAATTAAAGAGGGAGGTTTCATTTCCCCCAGGTTTTGTTTTTCTCTTGCCAAAATTGCTGTTTAGTCCCCTAAATTCCTTATTATTACTTTATAGGGCTAATAAAGCAGGGTCAAATTGCAGTGTGAATTGAGTAGGAGATGTGAGATGCTGCAGGAAGTTCCTTGAATTTGAGGATCTTTCTGTAGTCAGAAGAATGAGGATTCTATCTTGCAGAAGGTAGGAGAGCATTTTGAAGATTTCCTTCCACAATTCCAAGAGCTACCTGGGAGCAGGATACCTGGCATACACCATTTTATGACTGGGTTGGGTAGAATTCCTCATTTTTCTCACCCTTGTAAGGAATGACTGTGGTGAATTGGTGATGACATGGAATCAGGAATGTGAGCCATGATTATGCCCCTTTCCCTAGGAATATGTGGTGCACACACCAAGGATGTGTGCAAAATTAGGAGCTGGAGCTCTTCACAAGACCCACATCCCCTCAGTTTTATTTCTGTTGTTGTGCCTGGAGGAATTCCTATGATCTTAATGAATCCTTAATATTCATTTTATCAGTTAACTGCATATGCAATTTTAGCTTATAAAGTGGCACATATTTCATAATTTTTTTAAAATTTGGTACTTGCAAATAGCAGAATTTATAGAATTAAATGTACCAAAAGCAGAGTTTAAACAAAGTGTTGCTAAAGGAACACAGATCATTTAATGACGTGGTTTGTTGTTGGTCATGCTGTGTGACAATGTGTGGTGGCCTCTGATATGAATACTTTGTATGGATTGTTAAGATCTAGATGGAGGGATATGAAAAGAGAATGCTATGAAAGATTAATGGCACAACAAAGCAGTAGATACACTGTTGGAGAGGTCTTGCTAAATAAAGTCTCATAGCATCAAAATCCTACATGCAAAGAAAGGTTGATGGTAGCTTGGAGTGTAGACTATTTCTGCAGAAATTCAACTTTAGTTGTGGATTTTAATTTATTTTTAATTTTCAGTTTCCTAAAGTATAATTTGCATTCATTTTTAATGTAATCTCATATTCATCAAGATTAACATATAAATAACTCTATTGCACCACCAAACAATAAAAGGAACAAAGTGACACAAAATAAATCTCGTTTTACTGCAGCCAAAAATTGGTTTTGTGGCTTTTTAGGGCTTGACTCCCAGGGCAATTGACAGCATAGCTGTTGTAGAGTAACTGAGTATCTGTGTGATGGAACTCCCTGAGGCTGGTATTATGTTCCTGAACAGGAACATTGTCTTTCTTAAAAGTGTAATACTCTAAATAATGGCTGTACTTTTTAAGTACATGAAACAGAGGAAATGGAAGCCGCCTTGGTGCTGAATGAGGAGAACATTCTCTCTGAGCACAGTTTTAATAAACTTGTCTGCATCAACTTCATATTGATTTCTTTGTCTTAATTTCTGTGAATGACTGTGTGGGCAGGTCAGTGGAGATGGACTGCAGCAAGGCTAGAATGAGTGGATGTTGGCACGTGTGCTCTGCTCACTGCTTCATTATTTAAATCAATTATTACTATCATCATTTGAATCTATAAAAATCCATGGGCCTTAATGCCTGCTCATGTTTGTGTATGAGTGTACTCACAGGTCTTTGCTTCCTGTGATCTGAAATGCAGAATGAGAGGATGACTCAAACCAGGGTTCTTCAATGCTTGAATGAACAAGTTCCTGTTTGTAGTTAAAACCTAAGTGGTGATTCACTTTCTGAGAGACAAAGCAAGATGCCCTTTGTTTTGGTTTCATAGTTAGGTATTTTTATTATGATGGCATTACCTCAAAGCTCGTCTGCCAGAGGAAGAAAAGGAAAATGAAAATTGGCAATAGCAAGTCCAGGTTAAGACTCCACAGTGCCTTGGTGGTGTCTCCACCTTGTAACAGGTGTATCTGCTCCCTCTTCTTGCCCCCACTGAAATGTGCAAAAGGACATCATCTGCAAGCTCAGATGTGTCTTGTCTGATGTTTTAGGGTGGACAGAAGTATTAAATATTGTCCAGTGTCCCTTTGAAGAGGGCAGTACCACTGCAAGATCCTCTGGCTCCTTCTCAGCCACATCCTTCCTTCCCTCTGCAGCATCTTTCATCTGGGCCTGCATTTCTTTAGCATCTCCTTGTTCCTGCCCTCAGTATCTTGTAAGCTGCCTAGAAGTTTACTATTTCCAGAGTTTCAGCTGAAGGCTTTGGAGGGAAGGGCTACTTCTTCAAATACTGAATATTTGACCGACCAAATCTGGCAGCAGTGGCCCCATCAGTTCTTGGCTGCGATTATTTCTGAATGGAAGAGCAGGATTTTTGGATTTGCAGTCGTCCTCCGTATGTCTGACCAGAGACAAGGAATAGATAATTTATCTATTTATCTATCCTGATTTATCTGTCAGTGACCTCCATTCTGAAGATGCCATGAATAGTGAGAAGTCTTTTATTTGAAAGTAGCCCAGTAAACTGAAGTGAGAATGAGAACCAAAATGCATGGCATGTGAAGAGGGTTACACTGTCCTCAGAGCAGAAATAAGAACTTGCAAAAATGAGAGAAGCCCATTTTCTGAAGACATAGTTTAGGAAAAAGTGATAATAACTTTGAACATTGCTAAAGTAGTGCCATCTGCTCCTTGAACCTTCAAGACCAGGTGTATCACTTTGGACTGAAACTCCTTCTTGCTCAGTGTTCAGTCTCTAACCAATGGCTGAATTTTTAACTGCATTAAAACTCCTCAAATACCTTCCCTGCTCTGTTTAGAACCAGGTTTCTTGAAGCAGAGATATCATCTAGATTGAGTGGCCCTTCACATTTTGTTTTTCTGTGAACTTGTCTGAAAACCATCACTTCTTGGAAAACAACACATGCATAAATTTTAATAAAGACCAATTCAAAGACTAATTTCATCTTGCTTTCAAAAATGTTGGAGTTATTTTCTCTCTGGTTCTTATTGTGAACTTTGTCTGTGGGAGAAACAGAGATAATTAGATTCAAGATCTCAGTTGTGTTTTAGCCATCATTTAATTTCTAGTGGCCTTTGTGCAACCTTAGTGTCTGGAACTTCCCCTGAGATGGTTTTTAATGCTTTTCAGCAGTTGTGTTTTCAGTTTTCACAATTTTTGCTACTTTGCTTTCACAATCCTTACTGCTTTTTAAAAGTAGCTTCAATGTATCAAATGGATGCTATTAAACATAATTAAAGTAATTTTAAGTGGTAAGTTTTGGAAAGCTTTTTCAAATTGCCAGATAATCCTGTAGCAGAACCTGTCTTCACAGAACACAGGATCCTCACACTGGCCCATTTCTAGCATCATGCTTTGATTTTACCATGGATTGTTTACAAATTATTATGAAGGAGATTTAAATGGGGGGAAAAATCTCTCACCTTTCTTGATTTAGATTGATTTAAATAAAATTAAAAATGTTTAATTTTCACAACAGTGGTGAGTTATACCTATTTGCATTCCTATTTGCATCATGGTTTTATTTTTGGGATGTGTCTTGTCTTGGCAGACAGACACTGAGCCAAGGAGTAAAATATGAAGGTTGAACAGTGAGGGAGTTATTATCCAAATGAGCCTTCTGTTAGAGGTGTCAACAGAGACAAAGGTGAATGTAGAGAATGAATGGAATAAGATGAGAGAAAGATCAAATAATGGGATAAGTTCAAGCGTGGGATGATGGGTGTGATCGGAGATTATGAACAATGCAAAAATTTGCAAAACATGCAAAAAAATCCTGTCTGTTCATTAAAACTTGATGAGGGAACCACACAACAGAACAATTTTTAAAAAATCAGATTAAGTCTTTGAATGTGTGTTCTATGGTGTTTTCTTCTGACCATTTCTCTGGTTTTAGGTTTTTAGGTTTGTGTCTTCCACGTTGTACATCAGTGGGATCTCTGTGTTGGGACAAGAGAATGTCTTCAACTCATTGAAGGAAAGGGGTGAGCAGCTCTCTCATGGCCAATATTTTATCTTCTTTAGAAAACAGTGTGCCCTGGAAATAAATATCATCCTGTAATCCTGTTGAAAAGGAAGCCAGTTCTAGCTGCTTGTCATGTGTCAAAGAGAATTGATTTTTGTTTCTTTTTAACTTGGTGTGTGAATGTAAGGATCTAATGTTACATAGCAAGTGCCAGGACTAAAGTTAAATAAGAATGAACAAAGAGCCACGCCGAATCTGCCAGTCATGCACTTCTTGCAGAAGGACTTCAAAGAAACATGGATGAGGGAAAATTAGAAGGAATGATTACTTGTTAACAAGTCTCTTGGGCAGTTCCTTCTCAGCCCTAAGAGGGTTGGTGGTTAGGTCGTAGCCTGAAGCATAACTATTTATATCTCTTACAAACATCTGTTGTAGCTTGTGTATGTTAAAAATGATACCACTGATCTCCAGCAGCTCACTTGCACCTCTGTTAACGTTACTGGGTGGTCCCTGTGCCCTAAATTACACAGGAGTAAGTGGAACCAGCGAGGAGTGGAGTGATGAATGTTAAGTGATCACTTTGTGTGTCTGTCTCAGCTCACATTTAATCTCTTCTCTTACATACTTGACTTGCACAGTCTCCACGTTCTAATTATGATTACCCCTCTTCATTTAGCTCCCATTCTGCTTTACATTTTCCCTTCATACCTCATTTTATAAAAGGCTTCCTTTTTTTTTCCCCCAATTGCTTTGTAGACCATGATCTTTTATGAATTCCCTTTCACCACAGGTATAAGTGGAGCTTCTGATTGCAGGTAATGCATCAGCTTCCAGTTGATCAACTTACATGACCTTAAGTTTTTCCTTGTGTTTTCCACATGCTTTGCTTTCAAATAGAATGAGAGTTAGATCTGTTCTGTGTGAAGCAGACCAGCAGACTCACCCTCAGGTTATTTTTGTTATTTGTAAGTCTTTAATAGAACACAAACACACAGTTTCCCTATCTTTTGCCGAGAATAATTGGCATTTTGAAAGCTAAGCTGTCCAGAAATCATATATTCTTGGGTTCACCTCAGATACCCAAGTACTCTGTGCCCTGTGCTGTTGGAGATGCTGATGCTGAGAGCTGAGAATGGACCACATGAGCCAGGAATTAGCACACGAGGAGGTCAGCCAAGAGCAGGGGCTGTTCGAGTGCCTCAGACCGAGCCAGCTGCTTTCCATCATAGCCACCTTCAGCCTGGCTGACTCGGTGTGAAAAGGATCAGAGACCATCCGTGTGTGGAGGAGCTGTGGCAGTAATTAGCTGGGGCAGTAATTAGCTGTGGCAGTGATAAACATCTGATAAACATCTGGGAGCGATGGCAGCCCCATCGCTGAGCATCTGCTAACGAGCCCTGCCTGCTGCATCCCAAACGAGCTTAGAAAAGCCAAATCTGTAAATACTTTCTCAGTCACTTTTCTTAAAGTTTCGCATAGTTTGTTTCTTGCCTCTACTGAGTAATGAGGAAATGTTTCTTTTTAGTGAACACAAGTAATTCCTCAGCTAATTGCCTCAATTTAAGTGTGTGATTAGCTCAATTTGTTCTTCTTGATTTGCAGTGGTTGTCTTCTCTAAATCTCATCAGTTCCTATCTTGCCTAATAGCTTAATCTTTTTCTACTGTAATTATAAGTCAGAGGGGAAGCTCTTGTGGGAAATAAAGGATATACCCATGTAGAATTCTTTCCAGTCATTCCCCTGGGAAAAAATATGGCAAAAGTCCTTCTAGATGAAATAATCTATGGATCTAGCTCAAAGCTTGCACATCCTTTCTTATTTTGTGTGGCCTGAGGCCATTCCAGATGTGGAAAATCTCTTCATTATGGAAATCTGGAAGGAGGGGTTAGTCCAGCTTGTCTTGTTCTCCAAAGATTCTTGCCATGTCTTACTGTCTTTACCAGTTTACATGTATTTTCTTTGTGGCCTCTGTCTCCACGTTTGTCTTCATGCCATAAATATGATCTTATGTCCCTGTGAACTCAAGACCTTCCTCTTCTACAACTGTTTTACTTTTATTCTCATTTTTGCCTAAGAATTTCATCTTTCACCCACAGTCAAACAATTTCTTTAGCAGTGTTTTCTGTGGGACTTAGCTTTAAAATAATCATTAAATAGTGTTTGCTCTTTCTTTGTTGATCATTTCGACTGTTCTGCTTTTATTTTGAGGGTAGTCTGGTCCATGCTTTGGATGTCACACTCATAAATTAAATGTATGTCTTTTGAGAAGGAAGAAAAGCAGCATTTTCTATGTGCCTGTTCACTCTTTCAATACAGACAGGCACTTGCAGTGGCTGTCAGCTGCCATTTATGAAAAAAAAAAAAAATGTAAACACCAGGCAAATGCTTACTGGGCTGATGCTTTAGAATGTGTTCTCTTAAAGTATTTTAGAGGTATCTCACTTATTGTGGCAAATGCTGATTTAACTTTTAACACTAAATGATTTACAACTGTAAAAAGAATTTTAAAATTTGAAGTACTTCTATCAGTGGGTGCTCTTAGGTTGTTCCCTTTGTATTTTTAATTTTGATGGAGAAATCAGTAACATTTTTGAAGTTAAAAAGAAAAAATACTGATGTTCTGTAAAAACACATATAACCTCATTTGTAGATGAAGCCATGCTTACATCATCTTGGTGAACTTCTCTGGTCTTTGAAACTCACCAGGATTTGATTGTTCTCTTTAATTTAATTTTTTAAAAGAGATTTTAAAAAACGCACTCATACTAAGGAATTATACTGAGTGAATTTGATGCAAAGTAAGGCTTGAGGTTTCTCCTGAGGAGTTTGGTTTGCCTCTGTGCCTCTGCAACTGTTGTCAAAGAAGGGAAACTTGAAATTTGTCCTGGGTTTGCAAAATGAAACACTCACTTGAGACTGTTATAATCTATGGGGAAAATATCCAGAAATTGCTCTTAAAAAATGGTCATATGCAGTAGTAGTATGCAATAAGGGAAGGACTTATTTGAAAAATTTCTTGTGATTGAACACATTGCAAAAAAAAAAAACAAACTTCTGTTTTAGATCATAAACTGGTGAAAATTTTAAAACTTAGTTCCTCAATACTGCCATAAGTGAAAAAGAGCAGAAAACCTGGAATTATTACCTGAATGTAATGTTTTTCAATACATGAGCTCTGACCTATTTTTAGTATGGATTTTTTTAATAGTAGCTAAACATTAGGACTCCTATCTGTCAAGGAAAATTGACTTCTATGTTAATAGTTACTGGTAATAGCTTAATGAGTTACATGATTTCAGTTGTAATGGCTGCAAATCTGACAAGAAAATGAAATGTCAAACAATAATTAGTTGGGTACACTCTATCTGGTGGTGGTGCTTTGCTATTTTTTTTTTAATTACTGTATGTCTTAATTTAAAAATGTTGAACTCCAGCTAATGCCTAGAGAGATTAACATGACGCCTTTACTTGTGTTTAAATCCTATTGTAATTAATATTTCCCCAAATAGCAAATGTCTCTAAAATTGAGACTTATGAATTCCTAGGTCCCTTTGGAAACTTTATAATCATGTGGGCCCAATTGTTTAAAAATTATTAGATATTGTTCCCTTCTTTGTTGAACCCTCAATGACTTGGATGGCAAATTCCTGATGTCAGAAGTGATTTGAGGCTTGGTCTCTGACAGTGGTTTCAGGCCCTACTTTACAATCTGGGAATCACACCCAAAAGTGAACAGGGTATTCCTTAACATTTTACATTTACATATATTTACATAAAAACATCATTTTTAATATTATTATCATTTCAGTTACAGTGGTTCTCAGTGGGTTGGGAGCCTTTTGAAAACACAGAAACATAAACCTGCCCATTTCTAGATTTCATGTATTACTGAGAATGTCAGCTAAGTAGTGCAGAAATGAATGCTAAAGTTCACTTGAGGCTTGTGAGTATCAAAAAACTTCAGCCTCTTATTAAAAATTTTACTTTAAAATGTAAAAAGATACAATGAACTTTTTGCTGATAAAACCTGTTATATTTCCAAACTGAATTTATTTATTGTTTGAATTTTCATGGCGCCATTGTTGTCAATAAACTCTCTCTGAATTTCTACCTTTATTTTCTCTTCACCCTTTAGAACTGGATTCTAAGGGGCCACTTTTTTAACTTTTTTTTTTTCTTTAAAGAATATTTGTTCAAGCTTATGATGATTTGACACGATTAATGTCTTAATAACCATGATGGCAACACAGACATTAAGTATAGACAACTATCAAGATGGACAACAGGTAGGTGTGTTTTCCTTTCTCTAGGAACTAAATACACTTAGGAAGAGGGGAAAAACAAAATAGTGACTTTGTCCTTAGTGCCTGCTCTGGCATTGTTTAAGCTGGAATAATGAAATGTAGTCATATATCTGGTCATGATGTTTCTCTCTTGTACAAGAAGCTGTGTAGTTTTACACTTTAAATTGCTAAATTAAAATCCTGTTAACTGGAGGCAAGGTGTGATGTGGTCTGTACTCTGAACATTCATTTTTCTGTTACTCTGTGTCAGCCCTGAGCAATAAATACAAGTACTTCTGTCAGCAGATGGCAACAATGGGGAACAGTCAGAAAAAAAAACATCAACTTTCCACATCTCCTATAAAATGTTCATCTGAACGCAGTCAGATTTTGGATTTTTAGTTTTATTGTTCCTTTTATTGCAATTCTAATTTCTCTCTCTCCTCTCACCTACTTTTCATATTTATTCCCCCAACAAATACATACCATCCTGTGGCAGTGAAAGTAAAATATGCTTTTTTCTAAATAACAGGTTGGGAGAGAGCTTTTTTTCCCTATTTGTTTGTATTTCAAGCTCTCAGTGTCCAAGGTAGACAGGTAATTTGGGTGCCTGCTGTTTCTCTAGTTTGGGAATGGCCCACAATAAAAAACCTTGCAGTTTTAAGTGAGCTGTTTCCTCCTCCTAGGGAGATAGAACCCTATCTGAACACAGTCCCTCCCTTCAAACTCTGCAGATGTCTGGCCAGCATTTATAATCACTTGGCTGAGTCATCCCCTTTTACTTTGCTCCTCCTTCCTGTCATTAGCTAAGAAATTAGTCCATTAGTTACTTTTTTTTTCCTTTCTTTTTATTCTTTTCAAGCATTCTGGCTTAAAAAACATCTCTGCTTGCTGAGGGAGCTCTCTGCAAGGCAGGCTGCCTTGTGGAGTGGGAGATGTTGAATTTTCTCACTTTCTGATTTTTCTAGGAAATTACTTGGCCCCAATAGGAAATAAGGCACAAAACTTTTGGTTCTCTGCTTATTGTTAAGTAGAGACTTTAAATTTTTCTATAAATTTTTCTGCTGCTGTTATGTGGAAATAAATTAAATTCTGTTAAAGTCAGGTTCTCTAATAGTTTCTGGAGGCCTTCATCTCTGCAGCTGTCAGTTCTGGCTGCCTGGAGATACCTAGAACAGTGTCTGTCCTCTACCTGAGATAAAAGAGAAAAGATTGCAGTGGTCCCTTGTCTTTGTGGAGATGCTCAAATGGGAGAAGAACAAAGAGTTTGGGCTGAGGGGTGGAAATTGTGACTTTCACAGTTCAGGTTCCTGGAAAACCTTTTTAGTCCAAAATATATTTAGCTGGAGATGATAGAAAAAACCACTTGGAACACCTTCAAAGCACCCCAAAGGTGTGTCCAGCCTCCTAATGCAATTTAGGAGATGCTCAGGTGAAGCTGTGGCTCTGTGCTGCTTTTCCATGGTATAAATGTGTGTTAAATGGGTGTGTAGAAGGAGTTACTGCTGTTCTCCTGTAGTTTGATAGCCCTAAAATACTTGGTTCTTAAAATATTTAAAATGGAGTGCTAAAGGTCATGGGAGGTTATGCTCCTATAATTGAAGGACTGGAGGGACACAGAATATTTCAGATCTTTTTAAGCAAATGTGCATTTTAATGGACAAAAACCCTAGAAGATCCTTTTCTTCAGTACCCTTAGACAATGCACAGTAAAAAATAAGAAAGAAATACTTAAGAGGATAACGTTTTCTTTACATTGATTTCACCCTAAAGGATTTTTATGCAGACATTCCCATGAACTTTTTGGAGCAATGTACTGCTGGCTGTTCCAAAAACAGCCACTTCAGAGACAAAATGCTTCAACAACTTACTAATATCTGTCATTCCCATTTGAAAGCCAAATGCTAAAACTTGGAAGTGACCTTTATCCATCAAAAAGTGTCAGGGATTAAAAGAGGGGTTTTGTTGCTGTTAGGATTTCTTGTGTCACTGCCAAGTCACACCAACCTTCTGGCAATTTAGGAGCCCTTTGCACTGCTCTTTCCTCAGAACACAGCACCCTTATTTTACGTCAGGGCTACAAATTCACTCTTTTTTTTTCTTTTTTTTTCCCTGCAGATGCAAGTGGTAACAGAGTTAAAAACTGAACAAGATCCCAGCTGCTCTGAAACTGATGCTGAAGGGGTGAGTCCTGCCCCTGTAGAATCTCAGACTCCAATGGATGCAGACAAGCAGGCCATTTACAGGTAGTGATGGACTCGTGTTCTGTCTTTTGAAGGGTGAAGGACAGGGCAGAGGATTTGGGGTCTTTTTAACAAATAAATAACAAGAAGCTTAAAATCAGGTTGGCTGTCTCCATAATTTGTAGAGAATGAGACCAAATAGGTTTCACTGTGAGTCATCAGGCAAGGAAGAACCTCCTGAGCTTGTGGGAATTTTCAATTTCAGCAGTTTTAAAGGGTGTTCTAAGGGTGGCTGCTAAATTTGGAAAGCCACCTTAGATTTTAAACTGTGGTCACCACTTGTCATATTGTAGTTTTTATCTTTAATACGAGGTTTTTACTTTTATTGTAATTAGGTCGATCTTTACTCCTTTTTCTTTCAGGATAATAATCTATTCCCCAGTAATTAGCTCAAAATGGATTAAATATTGATATATGGGCACACTAATTTGAGATTTTTCAGAGAAAACTGCTGTGCTAAGCAGTTTGCTCAGTTTTCATGGGGTTAAGTGTTTTTCACTTTGACTACTTTATAAAGACAGAATTATTACTGGTTTTCAGATTCAAAAAAAAAAAAAAAAAAAAAACCAACCACCAAAACAGGAAAAAGCCAAACAAAACACAAAAAAACCCTCAACCTGAGGCACAAAGATGTATCCATTCATTTACAGACTTGTGCTAACCAAATCTTCTCCTCAGAGCATGATTTCACAGGAGGCCTCTGAGCACAGCCTGAGTACTCTTCTCAGTTTTTGAGAGTTAATTTGTGATGTATAAGTATGGCCCAAATTGAAGAATAAATTAATTTTATCAGGCTTCATTTAAATCTGCATTCATCCTCTTTGTAAATCCTGGATCTCATTTCTAATGCACTGTGTTAATCTGTCTCAGTGCTACTCAATTACAGTGAATTAAACAGGCAGAGCTTTTTTGCCTGTGATTGTTCTCTTTAATTAAATATATACATATTCTACTGCTGTATTTGCCTCTGGAGTGTGGTAAATCAAAATGAAAATAAACTTTTATCTTATTTTGCTCTAGCCAGTGGTGTTATATGCAGCCTTTTCCAGAACTTGTCACACTCACATCAGTGACTGTGAGCTTTTCTGAGCTAGATGTCTTAATTTTCACGTTAGTAAAAATACTTATTCATGTATTTAAACTTCCTTTTTCTAGGCACCCACTATTTCCATTGTTAGCACTATTATTTGAAAAATGTGAACAATCTACACAAGGCTCAGAAGGCACAACTTCTGCCAGTTTTGATGTAGATATTGAAAACTTTGTAAGGAAGCAGGAGAAAGAAGGAAAACCTTTTTTCTGTGAAGATGCAGAAACAGATAATTTGGTAAGTAGTAGCTGTTTGTTTCTGAAACAATCATCACATTTGCAGCTTCCTCCTTATTTCTGATCTCAACTGGTCCTTATAGTTTCTTCTCACATTTTTCTGCCTGTGAGAGATTTTAGGTTAATGATTAAAAATATCTTTATGTTAATGATTAAAAATATTTTTTTTAATTCTTCTGACACCCTTTTCCTTTTTGTCTGTAAATTTACATTGGGCTCTTCACATTTGTTTCCTATTCTCAGCTGACATGAGTGTATTGGAGACAAACAGAAACAAATCCTTTCCATAGATGGACTCTGAAAATTAATTTCAAGTGCCAGGTGCTTAAAATATTTATCAAAAATATGTAATTGATGTAAACTTTTTCCAATTTTATATAAATCTTGGTTCACCTAGTTAATATGAGAAAAAACTTCTTATAAGATAATCTTAGAAAGTCTTTAACATATACAATTTTTTCTTTCATGTCAGTGACTCCTTTAGGCTTTCTGAAAGTCACTCCTATGATAAAAATGTGATTTCCTTATTATGAATATACTTGCCTTCACTATTTTACTCAAAAATGAGAGTTATTTTTGTTCTGCATGAAACAGCTCTGCTGACTTGTAAGCCTCAGGTTATTTTTCTTCATTTGTAACTCTGAATCCAACACAGAATCACTGTTTTCCCATATCTCTCTAATCCCAATTTCTTTTCAGAAGTACATCTGAAATCTAACAGTTGGAATGTGGGAGCTGTGGCTCAGTGGATGAGGAAAGAGCAGTGGTTGTGGTTTATCCTGACTTCTGATTGTCAATGTTTTCAGAGACAAACTGACAAGACACAGATGAGATAAATGAGCAGTGAGGTGCACTGAAAAATGGGTGAATCAAGGAATTCTGGTCAGAGCATGAAGTGCAGTTGAGGGTGCTCATCAGTGCTGCTCTGCAGGGACTGATTGGGAAACCAGAACTGTTTGACAGCTCCATCAGTGACTGGGGTGATGGGGCAGACTGGACCCTCTGCAGGTTTGCAGGTGTTGCAAAACTGGGAGGAGGGGCTGATCCAGGCTCTGCCACCATTCAGAGGAACTTCACTGCTTTTGGAGCAGCAGAAAAATGGGAATCTCATGGAATTCAGCAAGGGGAAACGCTGAGTCCTAATAGGGAACAAAGACAGACTGACTCTTCTCAGTGGTGCCCAGTGAAAGGACAAGAGAAAATGGGCATGAACTGAAACACAGGAGGTTCCATTAAACCTTTTTACTGTGAGGGGATTGAACACTGCAGGCTGCCCAGAGAATTGATACTCTCCAGGAGTCTCCATCCTTGGAGACAGTGAAACTCAGCTGGACATGACCCTGAGGAGCCTGCCCTACCTGACCTTGCTTTGGGGGCTTGGATTAAACAATCTCCAGAGGTCCCTTCCAGCCTCAGCTATTCTGTGGCTCCTGTGAGCCTCCAAAGATTGGTTTCCCAAAGATCCTGCTTGCCTTGTGCTTTTGGCCATCCATAAACACTCTCTCAGATCCAGCTTGCTTTGGTTGTAGTCGGGTCTGGTGCTTTCAAATAGTCCTTCCTGTCATTGACCTGTTTATGGTTTTAGTTTGTGGTTCTAGTGACAAATTCCCTTGGTTTATGTGGTGTTCCCCTTTGCTGATGGGCTGCACAGTTCTGGCTGGTTGTGCTCGAGTGAGGAATTATTTGTTTATATCCTGAATTCCACGGCTGCTGAGGTCAGTAGTGGCCTAAACTGGATCCCCATTGCAAAATCAAAACCCCTTGGCATTGAACTCCTGTCCTGTGGTTGTATTGTTAGCTGTGACTTTCTGTTACTGGACACCAAATGAAACCTGAGTGCAGCTTGTCCTCTGCCTGTCCTGGAGGCTGGGAGCTCACAGCTGACATTCTGACAGGTTCTTCATCTGGTATGGAGCACTGAGCACAACTTTTTTGTCAAGTTGTGAACTGGCTAGCCTGGCTTGCAGTCTCTTTTCAGCTTGAAATATTGGTGCTTGCCACAGGGAAGGCTGGAGACAGGCAGTTTTTTCTGTCTTCTGTCACATATATATTTTTAACAGATTTTAAAGTCTCTCTTTAGTAGCAAGAAACACTATTGTGCACCTTTGTTCAATCTTCTGCTCATGCTGTCCTTCCCTTTTTAACTGCAATGTTAATTCAACCATTCATCTGAAAGGAGAAGCTGTTAAGACTGATAATTAGACTGGGTTAGAAAGGTGGAGCAGAGTCAAACAAATAAGGTGTAAAGGTTTGCATGGTAGGATCAACTCAGAGCCAGAGCTAAACTGAGATGAACTGAGCATTACATTAAAAACACTAAAAAGCCAAATTCAAGTCCTATCTAAAATCACAGGCCTGTTACAGTAAGGAAATTGGTCACCTATTTCATTTTTTTTTCCTTTTACCTCTCTGAGATGAGGCATGTAGAACTCAGCCAGACTGCACTTTCTGTGACACAGTTTCAACAGACAGCTCCAAAGCAGCAGAATATAATTCCATGCTCCATGCTGCCTGTGGGCTAATTAAGTAGATAACAGAAATTATGAAGGGTCACAGATAGTGACTGTAGGGTCACTTACAGCTCTGGCAATTTTCCACATTGTGCACTCACTTGAAGTGCCTTGAATACTCCATGAGAGGAGTTTGGAGCTCATCCAGAGCACCACAGAATGTTAATCTGGGGGCACAGGCATTAGATCAGTTTGACCAGAAGGGAAGTTCATTAAGAGCAGTGGATGCTTGTTTCAATTTGAGTAGCTCTTCCTAAGCTATGGTCTAGATTATCTTGTTACTTTGGTATTATAATTCCCATTCTAAATTAATGGGTGGCTTCCTGCTTTAGTATTAAAAAGGATTTCAGCATTGGGAAATGTGGGTAGCATCCACCTGAAACTTCATTTTAAGGATACTCATAAATTGCTAAACTGTAAACCAGGTTTCAAACCCTTGTTAGTATCTAGATGAAGGGATTCTGTTCTAAGGATTCTGTTCTTCTCAGCTCTCCAACATCAGTTGGTGATCTTGAATCAGCAGGGCAAAGGATCACAGTCAATCCAGAATTGTTACCAGGCTTTTTGTCACTTCTGCAGTGTCTTTGCAGGTCTGGGTGCAACCCCAGGCCAGGTGCTCTGGGATGACCCTGTGGTTGTGTCCTGCAGCTCTCCTGTTTTCAAATCCTGTGGGAAGGAAGCTGAAGGTTGTGCTCATGTCCTTACTAGACTGGAAATGTGCTTTCTTAGAGCTTTAACTTCCTCTGTATCTTCTTGGAATGTTATTTGCATCCCTTTAGTCCTTTTATCAAGCATCAGTGTCAGAAGATGGGTGTTTGCTGTCAGTAACCAGATTTTGGTGGTTTCTGTTGCTGCTTTCTGGAAGTGTGCTCAGTTTATCCACATAACTTGGAGTATCACCTGTTGGAGCTCCACACCCTTTTCCCTTTACCCTTTTACAGATAAAACAGATCCTGCAATCAACCAAGGCACCAACTGCTCTTTGTTCTCCATTAGTCTCCTTTTGTGCACAGGACAAGACTCCTCCATGTCTAAGAAGTTGTTCAGTGAGGCTGCTTGCAGAGTTTTTTTAGACCTTTCACAGATTATTTTATTTTTATTATTTTATGTTTCAAGACATTCAGAGCTTAACACTTTTTTGTTGCTCACTGCTAACCCAAGTTTCCTCAGGGTGGCTCCTTCCTCTCGTGTTGCTTCTGTTCAGAGTAAACTCTTCCCACACTTGGGTGGATTTTTTAATTCCCCACATTCATAGGACCATAGGATGGCTTGGCCTGGACTACAAGCTCAAGAGGTTTGTAGTCAAGCTCCTACACAGAGTAGGGGCAGCTGTGAAGTCAGAGCAGGTTACTCATGGCTTTCTCAAGTCTAGGCACAGACAAAACCAGGAGTGATAAATATACTCTCCCTTTTGTATTTGAACAGGACACTGCCTTTTTTGAAGAGCCTTGAGTTTTTTTGTTTCATTTGGGGTAAGGATTTTTGGTTCAGTACCCTCTTCTCAATTCTCTTGAATTCTTAGTTGTGTCAGGAACCTGAGCTGTGGTGAAGCCAGCTGATGTCATTTGAATATTCACTGACCAAGCCTTTCTCCTTTTGCTGTTTTAATGTGCAGAACTGTCCCATAAACCTCTAGCTGCACATTTTCTAGCTGTGTCTCATAGCTGGGAACTCCAAATAGAGGAGAGAGCTTATCAAATCAAAACAAATGAAAACAAAATAGCTTTTCTTCCAGAGTTTGTGTTCTTCTACTGAAAATCTAGATTTTCTACATGCAGGAGGATTTGGGTCAGGGAGGTAGCTGGGCTGTGAATGTAAAGATACAATTTCTTAAATCTGGAGACATATTTATACATGAATAGGCTCTAGATAGCAGGAACTGGAAGTTTTTTTCAATAACTTTTCTTCCTCTGCTTAATAGTTTCCCATGATCTTTATATAAAACAATTTCAACACTAGTGGAAAGTGTCCCTGCCCATGGCAGGGGTTGGAACAGGATGATTTATAAGGTCCCTTCCAAGCCAAACCATTCTAGGATTCTGTGCATATACACAAATCTCATGGTTACCTCATCTTTGTGCATTTCTCTGAAGTAATACTCTAGTTTTAATGCTGCAGCTGAAAAGACTGAACCAGCTATAAAATTTCATTTTTCTGTGGCATATTCTATGCAGTAGCATTGAATAAATGAAATATTACTGCTTCTGTGACCTGTCTCAAATCACTTCTTTGTGTTATCTTTGTCCAACTTGAGTCATTTTATCAATGAAAATGACTCAAGAATTCTTGATTTTTGTAGTTTTAAGGAAGAAGTGAACTTCTGCTGACATTAAGTTTGGTCCACCTGTGCTGCAAGAGAGCAGGAGCCATATGGCCACAATTAATGGAGCTGTAAATGAATTCCTAAGTCCTGGTGACAGGCATGGCATAATTTACAAAGTTTTGTTTTCCTGCTAAGCACAGCAGCAAAGCTTCCTGCAGGAGTGGTGTGATGGAGAAGGGCTCTGCAGAAACCTGGGGAGTGTTACTGACTCTGGGTTTGTGGTTCATTTTGACTTTAATTCAATTTTCACCTCAAGTATCAACCATCAATTTTAAATTAAGTCTAAGCTGAAGAAAGGACTTTCATTTTTCTTCCAAGCACATG
This sequence comes from Cisticola juncidis, assembly GCA_013400215.1. Lineage (NCBI taxonomy): Eukaryota > Metazoa > Chordata > Aves > Passeriformes > Cisticolidae > Cisticola > Cisticola juncidis. The sequence goes on from VXBR01001461.1 coordinate 485,880, forward strand.
CTGATGAATAAGTAGTACAAATTTGGCTAATGTTTATAAAAACTCAGCTCTCTTGACTGAGCAAAAATAAACTAATCTCTAATATGGTCAAATATTATGTATCCAAAAGTATATTTTATTACCTCAGTTTTAGCTGAGTGTTTGAAGCACTCACTAATATGATGTACAATTTGTTGATCAGTCACACATGAAGAATTTTCTATTTTAAGCTTTTTTGTCTCTGAAACAAAGAATTTCTTGAAACACAGATGACCTTTGTTTTGTGTTAAAATTTAGTTACATTTGCATGCTTCAACTTTGTTGTGTTTAAAGGTGCTCAAGCACAGTTTAAACAGCAACCTGGGCTGGGTTAGAAAATCACTGGTTTGTGTCTCAGTGCTGGGTCACTGCACCCAGGGTTTCAAAGGCTTTCAGTGTCATAGATAGAAAGAGTTACCAGATATTAACTTGGATCAACTCCCTCAAATCTACAGCTCAGGTTTTTGTTTTTATTTTTATCTCTGAGAAAAATATATATTTTTAATCACTTTATTTAATTTTTTTTATCTTGTTTATTTTAACACAAAATTGTCTACACCGAGTGAGTGTCCTAGAACCTTTTGCTGAAAAATCAGGGAAAAGATCTGTCTTAATAAAAGCTAAAATGTCATAATGGAGAGGGGGCCACACCCAAAAGTTTTCCTGCCTTGATCTCCTTTAGGTGACTTGAGCAAAGGCATCTTCAGCTCCCAGTTGGTTTCTTGAGTTAGAAATAATAGACAGTTTGGAGGGTGTAATTTCTGTTCACTGGATTCTGTGCTCTGCCCAGGTAAATAACCCCTCATATAGGAGAGATTTTTCCAAATAATTGTAAAGTCAAGCTCTGCACTGTGCTTCAAAATTACAACTGTTCAGTTCCATAAAACTGAAGGATATTTGTCTCAGAGATCCAGCACAGCACAGAAACTTTAGGGATGGCATGTTGTATAAAAAATAATTACTTTGCTGGTGTGTTGTGTACATATTTGAATGTCCTGGATTTCCTACTGCTTTTAGACCATCTGGGTTTGGTTTTAGCTTCTGATCTTCTGCCATGACCCTTACAATCACCTAAGCTATTTTTATGCAGTATGTAATACCACTGGTTATCCAGGCTTACAGTGTTTTTCTCACAGTGAGCATGACAAGCATTCTCCTCACATACATAACTCCTGTACTTGGATTTTAGCTTAAACATGGATTTTGTTTTTTTTTAATTTGGTTTAGTTTAATTTGTATTTAATGGTTTGTATTTTGAATCAGTCTCCTCACCTGAAAATTCTCACAAGATTTTCCCTGAGAGATGTTCATCTTTGACATACAGTCACAGAAGAACTTAAAAACTGTAGCACTGAATAATTGTTTGATTATTTTAAGCTTTGTAAGTGTGGCTAAACTTGGGACCTCTTTATTCTAACTTTATTAAAAAATAAAAGCGTTCATCCTCCCTAGCAATCTGTGGGACAAATTTATGCTTAATCACAGGAGTGTTTTCTTTCTCACTGTATCTCAAACTCATCTGTACCCTCCAGGTTTCCTCGTGTCAGGGTGGAGCTGAATTTGGTGTTTGTGATTTCTAAAGCTCCAGAGAATTCTGCTTTCCCAATAATTGCTGTGGATGGGATTGCTCTCCATCCCTTCCAGTCTTGGCAGTGCTTTCCATCACTTCTGCTCTGTGACCCAGAGTTGTTCCAGGGGTTAAAGGCCACGTGGACATCCAGGCTCATCCTGTGCCCTGTGACACCTGGACTGCTCTGTCTTCCTCAAGTGTCACACAGGACAAAGATCACTTTGTTGTCCCTTTTTGTTACTTGTGTTCCTTCCACATTCCAGGATTTAGCAATTAGCACCTGTGCTTTAATTGGGTGATCTTTGTTACTGGAAAGAAATGTTTGCTTACATCTCACACTAAATATATATTTTTTTAATGAACAATTATTTTGTTTCTGATTTTTTTTCCAATTCTCTCCCTCAGATGGTAAAAGCAATCCAAGTTCTGCGTATCCATCTGCTCGAGCTAGAAAAGGTCAATGAACTCTGCAAGGATTTCTGTAGTCGTTACATTGCCTGCCTGAAGACAAAAATGAACAGTGAAACTCTATTAAGTGGAGAGCCTGGAAGTCCTTATTCACCTGTGCAATCTCAGGTGTGTCTCAAATATTGTTCAGTGGATTTTTGCTTAGATTTCCTTAGGAAGTTACAGCTTCTTTCACTATCAGCTTGCAAACAGTTTCTGCAGTTTCCTGTGTTCTCTCAAATTACTTAGCAAGAGCAGAAAGAGGTGGGTGTTTTATTTGGTTAGTTCTTGTTTGGGGTTTTTTTCTGGTGTTCTTTGATTTTGTTTTTTCTTTTTTTTTTCTTTTTGTGCCACTGCCCGATGGTCAAATTTGTTCAAATGTGCCAGAGCACAGAGTCAATTTTTCATTGTCTGTCTTCCTTTTTTGATTTTCTCTCAGTTCAGCAAGTGGAGATACTCAGAATAGCCTGGATTTGCTATTTAATTGGAAGGAGGTTAGGAAATAGAATAAACAAAGGAGAAAAATTTTGCTTGTAAAGGCCTCCTTAGTCTGCCCCCTTCATTAAAACATTCAGATGACTGATACATTTTATACACAGCTTGTATTCTGGAATAAATAGACAATATCTGATGGCTTGAAGTTGCAATATTGCATTTTCTGTATTAAATGGACCACAGTTAATAGGTTATGGTTGATTTTTTGCTGTCAGAGACTGCAGAGTGAGCCCTGCCACCCCAGGGCCCAGTTGATCCTGAGTCCTAGGGCATGGCCTTTGAATTACTCATGTGTCTGATGTATTTAAAAAGCCCAAATTACTTTTAAACTTCACTTTCTGGACTCCTTGTTTAGGTTTTGATGTCTGGAAATGTGGAAATGAGATTCTAAAATCAGGCAAAATCAGCTTTTAAAAGGTTTTTTCTGTATATCCCTTACAGTTTTCTGTAGACACGAGGGACCCATTTTGCATTTGCTATCAAAAGAGATTATTCATACATAGTAAGGAAATGTGTAAGAGTTTGCATGTTCAGGGTTGAGTGAGAGCTATCTTGAGCAGAATAAAGCATATTGAATATTTAATACTTTATGTTCAAATTGAAGGAATTGAGGTAATAACTAAAATTCTAAAGCTTTGATGCTTGTAATAAGAGCATCAAGGATCATTTCATTTGTCCTCTTTCCCTCTTGCCTTTGGAAACTGTTTCTTATTCTTTATATAACTAGAACTAAAATTTCTCAAAATGGTTTTACATCTTTTCTAGCAGTTGCTTTCATGAGGGTTTTCAAAGGTAATGGTTGGTGATAATGAGGAAGTTAATGTAGGTAATGATGAACCCCTAATGAAGGATCTTTCTCTTTGAAGGCAATCCTGTGATTAAACTCCAAACATATTTTAGAGCCAAAAATATGTAATGCAAATTACAAAAATACACAAGCACGCTTGATCTCCTTACATTAAAAAAAAAAAAAAGTTAAAAAAAATGTTAGCAACTAATTGTTTTATTTTTCTAGCAAATTCCAAGTGCCATTGCAGGCACACTGAGTCCCCAAGGGATCGTGGTGCCAGCATCAGCATTGCAGCAGGGAAATGTAACTATGGCAACAGTAGCAGGTATGACACACTAAAAACAACTGGCACCTTGCTCTTCATCTTGGTTTCCTTTATGGTGGTTACAAAAACTACACAAATACTTTAAAAATGGGTTTTAATAACTGAAAAGTTGTTGAAGTACAGTCAAGTGCTTCACTGGTTTATGAATGGTTAATTTATTTGTTTTCTAAGTTTGTCTGTGGGAGTGGCAGTTACATATATAATATTTAGAGATCCTAATGTGCAACACTACACTTGTTAAAAGACATTTCCACAGACTGGGGTGGTTTACTTTTTTATTACCCTTTAAAAAAAAAGAATTCTATTTGACAAAAACATGCATTAGCTAAACCATTGCACTTGGCTGCCTCATGCTCCTTGGAGTTCACACCTACAAGTCTGTGTAATCCTTGATGTCCTGGTTATAGGGAAATTACATTTGAGATGAAATGTTTGGTCTTCCTTCTCAGCAAGGCTTTAAATCAAAGCCAGCTGCCCTCAGCACTGGCCACACATGGGTGTGATTTTGGTGTTGTGACCCTTGTTGGTTGAAGACTCAGCTCAGCTGAAACAACATGAAGAACTGTTTTATAGCCTGATAATCATTGTCCTTTGAAAGTAGATTTATAATGCCTAAAATGCAGGGAAATATAAAGAAATTTTGTAGTCTTTTGTGAATGGATGAAACTTTTAGTGCAGCAAAGAGCACATCTTGCATGCTGACTAGAAAAGAATCATTGATATCTTATCAGAAGTCTTGTATGGTGTCCAGTGCTGATGTGTTTAAAGAGAATAATACTTGAAGGGCTTTTTCTTCCCCATAATCTGTGTTTTTATTTTGCTTCAAGGGGGGACAGTGTATCAGCCAGTCACTGTGGTCACTCCACAAGGACAAGTGGTGACACAGGCACTGTCACCTGGGACTATTCGGATCCAGAACTCTCAGGTTTGTGTCACAGGCTCCACATGGTGTTGTGGGTGCAAACACAGCTCAGTGGTTTCAGGAGTTTTGATTTAAATTTGACACACTGGCAGAACAAGCTCTGTATACACACAGAGTAATTAATTAATTGTAGATTGGTGCAGCCACTGCTGAGGGAGTTGCAGGTTGTGTAATGTGACATCAGGTCCCCCTTGCCACAACAGCTCCTGCCTGTTAATTGTCTTGCTTTGTTAGTGCCAGAAGAGTTTAGGTACATGAAATTAAAAATAAACACTATTAATAAAATAAAATAAACAGTATTCATAAACTAAAATTAAAAAAATCCACCCCTAAACCCAATGAAAAAACAAAATCCCACCAATGCAAACCAAAACTCCCTCTGAATTGATTGAATACTTTTTCAATGATTATAACTTTTCTAATCACTGAACTATGTTTATGGCTGGATAGATTTAATGTATTGCACTAAGGTGCCACACTGCTGTTGTGAGAAATTTGACTTTTTATCACAATGGCAACCACTAGTACTGTGACACTGTATTTCAGAGTTTATCTATTTTGAGAAGCATTTTTCTATAAAACCTTCAAAATATTTAGTTGAGACTCTGGGGGAGCCTCAATTTTGTCTCCTTATACCCTAAAATAAAAGGGCCAGCACTCTTTTGTGGGAGGCTCTTAAGAGTGCAAAGAAACAATTAAAGAAAAAGAAACATGAAAACTAGACCATCTTCTGGTACAGAAAACCTTGCTAGCTTTCTCTGGAAGTGGTAAACTGAATCTTCCTGGAATCTGGATTTAATTAGGAATGTGAGTGAGGAGCTCCCACCTCCACAGCATAAAATCTGTTGGTAATCACTGACTCACAGGCTCCTTTTCCCCCCTTATTCTGGCCTTTTGCAACCAAAAAAGAGAAAACTCTCTTGCACAGAGTGTTCTTTGAATTGGCAGGAGCAGATCTGTACCCAGGCATGTTCTCCCCTGGAACACAGACAGCTCTGTCCTCTCACACCTCTCAGGCAGAAATGGGTAAAATTACTCTCCTGGACTGAAGGGATTTGGGGATTTTTTACCTTTTATAAAAAAAAATAAAATACTGAGAGGAAAATAACGCCTCTAGTCTATAAATAAAAAAGGACTTGACCTTCTGTATACATCTGTGACTACTCTTGATGTTAGTAGGAGTCTCCAAACACACCTATGCAAAGGTCACCCATAGAAAATCCTTCTTCAATGTCCTCTTTTTCAGTGTTTCAGAATGCTGTGGAGGCAGGGAAAAACACTGTAGAAAAGCTATTGAAAGTTCATTATAAAACCTCCATATGCAAGCAGGTTATTTAGAATGTAAGACATTACTTTGGAAATTAAAATGTGCTCCAAATATATATTTGTAGTAATTTGATAGCCTAAACCTTGTTTAAAACTCATTTCCTACATATTGATTGGCTTAAGAAATTGCTCCAATTTGTCTGGAAAGCCTGATTTAGAATTATTTTGGTTACAATTGTCTGAAATAGAATCTTATATGCTATTTATGTGCTGTTTCTTTCCATTTCTGCATAAGCATTAAAGAATGTATTCCCAAATGTTCAGATAACCAATGTGCAAATGATTTGATGAATCCATGGGAAGTGAAAAACACAGAGAAAGAAATATGAATATTTAGGAAGTAGTATGAATGTTGTAAAGTGAATTATAGGCTCTACTGTATAGATCTTAATGCTCTTTGAGATTTTAATGCATTTATTTAGCAGGACCTTTATCATTTTTGCTGGCAACTGCAGCATAATAATTAATTTTACTTTATCCTCCATTTAAGTCTTAAATCAGTAATATTTTACAGCTTCCATAGTTGTTTGTTTGCACACAATATTCAAGATATTCAAGCCTAATTTCTTTTCATTCCTTCTATAAATGAGTTGTTCATTCATTGATACAGAACTGGCATTACTATACTAAGTGCCTTATTTCTCCTAAAATTCCATGTGCAGCTCCAGTTGCAATTAAACCAAGATCTAGGCATCTTGCATCAAGATGATGGCTCATCAAAAAACAAGAGAGGAGTTCTTCCCAAGCACGCTACAAATGTGATGAGATCTTGGCTTTTTCAGCACATAGGGGTAAGGACTGAGCATGGTCAGTTTTTTATGTAGCTCTTTTCTGTGGTCTCTGAACAATTTTTCTTCATAAACAAGGTGAATTTATTCTGTTGTCAGTTATGGAATCTCAGTTCAGTTTTCCCTGGGGTCATTTGGAGTAGTTCCACAATGTTATGCTGGTTGACTTTTATTAATATTTTAATAAATATGTTCCATTTGTACTGCACAGTCTCAATAAGTGATGTTACAAGGAACCTTTCTTCATTTCCCTGTGTTGAGAACTTAATGTTCTCTACACCCTGGTTCATGGCACAAGGAAAATAATTCCACCTGTATTTTTCAGTGTTTTAGGGGTATTTTTGACCGAGAAAAATCTCAAATTTTCTGTCTTTATCTCCTTCTTAGTCCTTCTGATGTGTACCAAGCATGTCACTGTCTGCTTGTGCTTTCAGTTGTCTTCCCTTTGCATGAATACTCTGAAAGGATAAATGGCTCTCAAGCTATTACCACGTTGAGTTGATTGATATTTTGCCTTTTACAACTGTTTTGCAGCAGAGAACTGATGCAGGGAAGCTGCCTGTGCACTCCTTGTGTTCCATGCCCCGTCCTCATCTGCTCAGAGCAGCTTTATTTAACTGCAGCTCTCTCATATGACACTGCCCAGGCCAGCAGAACTAATCAGAGCTGCTCACATGCTGTGCTGCCCAGGGATCATGCTCTTTAATAAACACTGTCAGCCATCAGAAGCTTTTTCTTCTGAATTACACAGCAGCAGCTTCATGTTGCCACAGACACTCTCAAGAATGAAATCAGTTTTTGTGTAGTAAAGCGCTCTTTGTTGAATTATTTTTGTCTCTGAAAGTTTGTGAGGTTTCGAAGGTTTGTATTTTAATGAGTCAGATGGCCTTAATCCACCCTCTTTAATCAGATGTAATAAAGGAGTTCTTATTTTTGATGAGGAGATGAAAAACAAGCTTATGCCTTTTTTGTTTGCTTTTCTGGCCTCTGTAGCATCCATATCCAACAGAGGATGAGAAGAAACAGATTGCAGCACAAACAAATCTGACACTACTCCAGGTTAACAATTGGTAAGAGCAAAGCCCTTAATTTAATATCTGTCCTTGTCTCCACATGCTTACAGCTCAGAAATAGTGAGGAGGATAAACTGGACATCTGGAGTTGAACTTAAATATTCTACATATGTTACAAAACATGTATAGAAATACAAGAGTTATGCATTGGCACACAAGCACGTTATTTTTATAAGGTATAATAATACTCATGCCATTTAAATTATATAAGGACTCCAGAAAACATTGCAGCATTAAGGAATTGTGTTCTGCTCTGTGCTGAGAGAGAGGGAAGTACTCCCATGTCTCTGCTGCAAGTAAAGAAATTGAAATCTAAAGGCATTTGGTGGCCTGGTGGCTGCAGATGTTTAGCAGATTCTGTTCTTCTAGCAAAGGATGCTCTCCTGAATGGAGAGGCACCTCAGCTGCACCACTTCATGGTTCAGTGTTTTGTCTTATCATTCCTGGAGGTGTAAGATAAGACACCTGCCCTGCAGAAGAGAGGAGAGAAGGTGCTGACACGTGTCCTATTTGCCTTGTGGCATCATTTCCTAAAATTGCTGCAGCAAAGTCCCACAGGGATCTGCCTCAGATTTCAAAGATGACGCTGGCTGGGAGGCTGTGGAGGGGTCCAGGGGGGAAATAGTCAGGATAGTGACAGAACCCTGGTTCCAAAAGTGGCACATGTGACATGTGGCCATGGAGCTCTGTGCACTGGGATCTGACTGCTGTCTTTGCAGAGCATTGTATTACAATTCAGGAACCTGCCAGCTGCACCTGATTTCCTCCCATTGCAGGTAAACTTGGGACCTGATGGATTTTGTGATATTTAGGGATGATGTCTTTAATCACCACTCCCTGCCACAGCTCACCATGTTGAAGTTGATTCAGTTTAAGTATTTCCTTGTTCACTAGCAGAAAGGGGAAGGGCAGCAATTAGCATGCTAAAGTAAGCAAGTGAAAATCAGAGAACTAAAAGGAATCAGGACAGATCTGACCAATGTATTTGCTGTCATCTCCTGGATCAGGAGGCAGCCCTTGGAAAAGCCAGGGAGCCTGTAAAGTAAGTAATGCAGAAGCTTAAATGAAACCAGACCAAACAAAGCAGGTTAGGCAGGGGCTAGATTGTAGGTGAACCCTATGAGAGGAGTGTGAGCTTTCTGAGCTGGGCTGTCAGCAGGTTTTCTGGTGCTTAGTTTTTAATAAGATCCTGAAGTGTACATCTGCTGTGCTGTCTGGAGAATTTTTCCTTCTGAGGTGGGGGAAAAATGCTGTTAGCTGCAAAATGATAGAAGTGCTTTCTTAGCTAGTTTGCCAAAATTGAAGGATTCTGGTGTTCTAGGAGTGGTTCTACACTTCAAAAATAACATGAAACCCAGCTGATAGAAGATTTTATATTCCTAACTTTTTTTTTTCCTGCTTCATTCTTGGTGAATGTGAGAGAGAGACACAGAATTTACAGCCAATTGGTCCTAAGCTCACTTTGCCTTCGATTGTATTTAGGTTTATCAATGCTAGAAGGCGAATTCTTCAGCCAATGCTGGATTCCAGTTGTTCTGAAACTCCAAAAACAAAGAAGAAAACAGCCCAGAACAGACCAGTCCAGAGGTTCTGGCCTGACTCCATTGCCTCAGGAGTGGCTCAGCAGCAGTCGAGCGAGCTCACGATGTCAGATGGTGAGAAGAACTGCCTGACATGGATAATAAAGTTAATTTCTCCCTGACAGGGAAATGGAGGGTTTGATGCCTGTGGTGGGAGGGAAACTTCTGGATATTTCTGTATAAACATGGTTTTAATCTGGGAAAGCATAACAGAAATGTGTCACTTTTCCTTTCTTTAGCAGTTTTCTGTGGTTTAAAGGAAGGATATTATATTGGAATTCATGTTGAAAAACTTGCTTTTGTTTCAAAAGTTTTGAAATGACAGAATAAAAGATGTAAAACTGAGATGTGCAGCTGAGTTCTCTCTGTGTGCACAACAGGAGTGTCCTGTTGGGTGAGCAGCCCTGGGCTGCAGCTTCAGCTTCAGCTGAGCAATTCCACATCTGCCTCACGTGCTTCAAGCTCAACAATGAGAGGCAGGAAAATGTCACAGAGCCTCTACAGCCTTTGACTGAAGTAACTTCCTCAGTGTCAGATCAAACAAAAAGATTGAATTAAAGAAAGATAAATAACTACTTTAATGCCAGGGTCATCCTTTCTGGTGGTTTATTCTTTCCAGTTTGTAACAAATCTTCCCTCATCCTCTGCTGGAACTGACATTGAAGTTACAATTGAATCTGAATCTGGATCTGAGGCTGAATCTGGATCTGAATCTGAGTCTGGATCTGAATCTGAATCTGAATCTGAACACTCCCCTTTTTTTGCAATGAATTAAGCTGGAATACCTTGCAGAAATGGCCTTGTGATGACGTGATTGGAGAATTGCTGTAGTGAGTGTCCAGAGGGCAGATTTAAGATTCACAACACAAAGTTAAGAATTCCTGCCCAAACTAATTCTGCTATTTAATCTTTGATCGCCTATATTTCTTGTATTTTAATGTAGTTTTCAAGTTTCCTAGCTGCTGATTACAAACGAGCCCTGCTGGGTGCCAGCAGGAGGCGGGGGAGGTGCTGACGAGCTGTGCCTGTGCCCTGCAGGTGCTGTCGTGACCATCACAGCGCCGGTGAACATGAACGTGGACAGCCTGCAGTCCCTGTCCTCGGATGGGGCCACCCTGGCCGTGCAGCAGGTGATGATGGCGGGGCAGAGCGAGGACGAGTCCGTGGACAGCGGCGACGACGACGGCGCGGAGCTCTCGACGGCGAACATCGGGGGGCTGGTCCTGGACAACAGCGACTCTCTGCAGTAGGAAGCAGCAGAGCCCGGGGAAAATCTCTTAGGAAAAGAGAACGGACTGACTGACTGACTTTTTATAGTTTGCACAGCAAACATTTTAAACAAGTTTTATTTCTAATATGTTTTATATGTAGATATAGAAGGGTGCACTTTTTTGTATTTCATAGTAAGCTTAAAGAGTGTTTTTGCAGGTGCAGCAACTTCTTTCAAATGTGTTTGTTTTTGGGTTTTTTTTCTTTTAGTTTTTGTTTTTTTCTTTTCCTTATTTCAAAAAATTATATCTACTAATATAAAGAACCATGTAAGCACCCCTTTGTTCTCTGAATTGGAAGTGCTGCAGTTTCTGAGGAATTATGCAGTTTCAATTAGTGCTGTTGTTTAACACAGCTTTTGATGGGCAGGTGATGTAAATTTAAAAGCATGTGACACTAGTGTGTGAAACTTGATTATTGAGTTAGATGCATATATTTGAAAGATGCTTCTGCACCTTAAAAACTGCTAGTCTGAGGTGGACAGCAACACACATAAAAAGAAACTGTTGATGTGTGATTCAGTAGAGAATGTATGGCAATTTAAATAAGTTTAGTTTCTCTCATAGTCCGTGAGCCTGTTTATCATTTGCTATAAAAACTCCTATTTTTACCTTGCTGGGGTTATTGGATAAAAAAAAATATTTTTATAAATTCACTAGAAATTGGGATGACAACTGTATTAAGCAGGAGGAAAAAAAAATAATTTCCAGAGGGGAAAAATAAATGTTTAGTATTCCTATTTGGAAGGTCTGAAAATTGACCCAATTTAATAAACAAGCCTACAGTAGCATTCTATGATTCTCAGCTATCCCACAGTGATATACTATATTTGATAATAGCATAAGAAGGGCCCACTGTTTGATGGGATTTTGATATTGTCAAACATTGATTTATATTATGTGTAAACTAATATTCAAATTGCATAACTCTGTATCTAGACTTGTATCTGAAAATATTTGCTAAATGAGTATTCAGGTAAGTAAGTTCAAATACCCACAATTTTCCAATTATTAGAGAAATTTAACAGTTTATAGTTTGTACAACTGAATCTAAAAAAAATGAAAAGTTGCCTACTATACAGTCATGAATTCTGCTATTTTATTGCATTTGAAATATTTTCCCCTAATACAAAAAGAAAAATATAACATGGATTTATATAAAATTTCTTCAGATCTGAAGTTTACTACCGAATATACAGCAGGCTTTGTTAGAGTAGGAAATCCTTGTGTGTCATTTAAAAAACAAAGAGCTGGTGATGAAAACAGCTGGGTTTTGGTTTGGTTTTGTTTTGGGATTTTTTTTTGTTGTGGTAACTGTTCATTTCTTTCATTTTCCCAAAAGTTTGAAGTCTGTGATTGTCTATCCATGAACATTTGCTTTTGGAACTTTTTATTTCCCATTGTTGAGTACAAATAAGAGACTCAAGAGCCTCATGGTATGATCAACACCCTCTCTTGTCCCTGTCCATTTGTCACAGTGTTGGCTTAGATCAAAGCCAGAACTTGTGATTTTGACCAAATCTGGGTGTGTTTCTGACAAGGAGACAAGCCTTTAGAATCTTCAGACACTGTGTTTGAACAAAGCCCTCTGGCAGATGCAAATATTTAATTGAATACTCAATTTCTGCTCCTCAGAACACTCAGGCACATGCTTAGGTCCCCTTGATTTCAGGATGGAGGAATTACTGCTGGTTGGAACTGCTCATGGCAGATTTGTCTCCCAAAGCAAGCTTGAGCTGGTAGGAAGAAAAGCTTCAGGAAGAAATATCAGTGGCATTACCATATATACACGAAAAATAACAGGAGTCTTCTGTGACTGGGAGTTTTTGGGGTTTTTTAATGGTTTTTACACAACCCAAGAGATGTTTCTGCTCTGGCTCTCACCGAGTCCTGGGTGAGGCTCTTCCTTAGTTCAAGTGCTGGAATGATCTGCTCCATTGGACTGGTGATTTCTAAAGAATTTGTTTTCTTCTGACTTCTCTGTTTTGCCACTAAGGTGCCATGTTGGTTAAACAGCACAGTAAATGAATAATGAAAGATGTAATTAGGAAGGCTTTGACATAGCATGGCTATCTCAAAGGCTGTTGTCAAATCCAATTTGACCCCAAAACACTTTAAAAGATAAACCATGTACAAATCCTGCTCCTTTGGAAACATTCAGCTACTGCCTTTACAAAAGATAGCTTAGATTACTGGAACTCAGATTCTGTATTTTTGTTCTTAATTGTTTTTAACTCCAGGAGTGCTTCATCACCCCCCCCTGTCTCCACTCAATAACAGGTTCTGTCTGTTGGTCTGTTTGAGGTTTTTATTGGAAACAATCAGGCCTCAGGGTTTGCAAACTTCTGAAAGTTTATTTTTCAGAAAGAAGCCATTTTCTAGTTAGCTTTTTATTTTTTAATTATTATTTTCCCCACCTTACATGCAGCAGAAGTTCTGTTCTTCCAAAATATGGCCTTGTCTTCAGCTACTTTATCAATTCCCGGAGACTGAAGTTGACAGAGTTTACTGTGAAGGGGGAATATGGAACAGTTTCACTGTTAGATCAGAAACATAAAAAAAATAAAAGGACATGAATTCCTAAAACTGAAAAGGCTTCACCAATGTAATGTAATGTAAAAGTATTGCTGAATATATGAAACTCAAACCTTTTCTTTCAATTCAGTAAGAATTCTGTAGTGGGTGTGAACTGCAGGGAATGCTTGTTCTTTTCATAATTTAAAAGAAGAAAAAACAAGTAGTCCTTTTTGGTTTTTTTCTTCTTTTTTTTTCTCTTTTCTGTGTAGGAAAGATTGCTGGTTGCAGCAAGGCATCACCATTCAGGAAATGTACATGTTTACATTTTTAAAACGTCTTTATAGGGGGCCTAACTTCAACTCTGTGTATAATTCCCCCATGCCCCCAATTAAAGTCATGTTCATATGCAATAGAACTAATTTGGTTTTTGAATCAATGTGATTCTTCTGCAAATACGATTATTGAAACTTTTTTTCTATTTAACCCAAAAGAGGGGTTTCAGTCCAATTTTTTCAATATTCCTGGAACAGGCAAGGCAAATTTCTGTTTTGTTTTGTTTTGTTTAACTTTGGAAGCATTGCAGTTCAGTAAATCAATTCCAAAACCATCAGGATAAGTTTCTGAGCGACTGTTACAAAGGAATAATCACGTTGGAAAAGACTCAGGATCAGCTCTGGCTCTGCAGAAGGTTTCCTGCATCTGGATGCTGTGTGTCAGTGAGTCCTGCAGACCTCAGGGCAGCTCCCTACTGATCCATGTCAGGCTGCATTTGCCTTTTCCTGGTGCCTGATCTCTGTCAGGGATCTTTGGGAGAGCCCTCCATCCCTACCTTGCCTACACACCAGGGTCTTCTTCCAGTGGAAACCTGGGTTGGGATGAAGGGCTTGGCAGGGCAGGATTTCATGGTGACCTGGGGTGCAACAACAATTATTTTTGATGTTCAAAATGCAGCCAGGAGCCAGACCTGCAGTGAGGAGTTGCAGTTCCCAGTTCCTGTGCTTCCAAAGTAGCTTCAGGTTTTTGATGTTGCAGTGGAATTGGAGCACATGTGGCTCAACTCCTGGCCTGAAGCTCAGTTGGTCAGAACATGGTGCCAATGACACCCATGTGAGCCATTCACTGAGGAGCTGGACTTGTGGGTCCCTTCCACCTCAGAGTGTCCTGTGAAAAATGACATGGATTTGTTTTCTGGAAGAATCAGAAGTCCACCTTCCTGACTGCAGGAACTTGGCAGCCCATGGGATAAAATAAAGCCTTTCCAAGAGATGATAGTTGCACTTAAACAAAAATCCAGAACACCCCGGTGTTTTGAAAAATTGGAACACATGCATTTAATTGTAATTAAAGTCGATTTAACATTTTATTTTCTGAAGTTGAGTTGTCTTGGGAGAAAAAAAATGAATAAGTACTTGTCTATGCAAGACACAAATGTCCATAATGTGTGAATTATCCATTTTTAGGTACTGTATTGTTATTGTCTGACTTCTGTTCCTTTGTTTGGTCTCTTCAACCTTTCAGCCTTACATTTGGCTTAGAATTGAACAGGCAAAATGTAGTTTGAAAATCCTGTTGGAAATGTAACTAACCTTCGTTCCCTCATGGAAATCTCGCATGTTAAACAAGTGAAATGTTTTGGTTTCCTAATAATAAATTCAAGCTCTCCCCACCTCCTGAAAACAGCACATCCATGACCATGCACGTTTCCTGTGGTGTGCAAACCATCCAACCATCAGCTGGATGCACTTTGCTCTTCACTCTGCAGCAGAGCTGAGGACAAAAGCAGCTTCATTCTGCCAAACTCAAACTCAGCGTGGGTTCCTTCCCCCTCCTGCCCTGCCCTTGGCATGCTGAACTCCTTCAAAGACCTTCTGGGTTGTTGGATTTTCAAGTCCTGCAGTAACCTGATGGTCCAGTGCAAAGTGCAGTGAAATTGGCACTGATGTGCTTTTTGGTGATTGCCCAAATCAGGTAATTTGATCATTTCTGTGAATTGGAAATACAAAATCCGTTCCTTTTCTGTGACTTAGTTCTTTAGGACCTGCTGAATGATCACAGTTGATTTATCAGAGAAAAGCAAGGTGTGAGAAGGCAGGGAAATGCCTTTCCAACCTTGTAGACACCCATAAAAATTTGTTGTTTGTGTTAATAAAATGCATAACCTGCCCATGGATTAGCAGCACTGGGTCTGTACAATCGACAATCTTTAAAATGTGAACCTTGTAACTTTTCTTTCCTTGGTTGTTAAGGGATTTTGAAGCAACTGATCTATCAAGGGATGGAATTAAAAATGAGAATATGCTTCATGGATGATTTATTTTTACACTGCTGCTCTCTGTGAACGGAAAAAGCACATTTTGGAAGCAGAGCATTTACATTGCTTTAACAGTATTGTTTGGCTGAAAGACAAATACATTTTCCTGAAATCTTGAGCATAGTTTCAAACTATTTAACCAGTTCTTGGCCAGGGAAAGTCCTTGGCCCTTGTATTTGTTTGGAGTTTCTTGTTTATGCAAATGAAGAAAAATGTTTACCAGTTCTTACCAGTGTGGGGATTTTTATTACACTTTTGTAATGCAGGAGGAGCTTCGATGAAAGAAAGAATCAGCAGGTAAATAGTCCATTAAGTTTGTGACTTTGAGTGGGGGTTTTTGTTGTTGTTGTTTTGCAATAATTAATTAAAATGGCATGGACATCAAACTTGAAGTGATGGTTCCAAGCATGTATGGTAGTGACTTATTTGAAAACACTTCCTCTCTGCAAATCCCATGTGTTAACTCGTTTAGCCAGGTTGTAATACATTTATAAAGTTAGCATGCTCTACCAAATCAGAAATCTTCAGGAAATGAGCAGCTCCTTTATTACAAGATCCTTCTCAAGCAAGAATTTCACACTAATTTCATATCCAGCGTGCGAGTCCTGCTCAGCAGGGATTAAATCAGACGTGGGTACTCTTGGATTTACTTCTGCTGAGTACTTACTTTGAGCATTATTTATTCCTGCTGGAGCATTATTTATTCCTGCTGTCTCTTCCCCAGCATCTGCCATGGTGACACCCGTGAGTGCCTCCAGAAGGGAAGAGGGCAGATTTTGGATCATATTTTGTGGTTGGAGGGTTAATCTGTGGAGAGCTGAGTAGTTTGTGCTCTAGACAAAGGAGTATTTATCATTTCCTTGTCTGGCATTAGAAAAGTGTCTGAGAGTAGTGCCAGTAACTCCTGGTGATACAACTGGAAATAACTTTAACTCCTCTGCTGCCAAGGACCAATTTATTCCTTAATCTGAAATGAATAAACAACCTAACAAACAAAAGAATCCCCCTCTTGTAAAGTACAAAGGGGAATGGCTTCAGACTGAGAGAGTAGGGTTAGATTAGATATCAGAAAAATTCTTCCCTGTGAGGGTGGGCAGGTCCTGGCACAGGTTCCCAGAGAAGCTGTGGCTGTCCCTGGATCCCTGGAAGTGTCCAAGGCCAGGCTGGACAGGGCTTGGAGAAACCTGGGGTGCTGGAAGGTGTCCCTGCCATGGCAGGGGATGTTGAAAATGAATGATCTTTAAAATTCCTTCCAATCCAAACCATTCAGTTATTATATGATTATATCAACTAAATTAGGTCCCATAGTGAGTATTTTTAGTTGGTTGGTTTCAAATTCCCCTGGGAGATAAATCCCCTCTTCAAGAAGCCATTACAGGAATCAGAAGCTCAGTTGTAAATAACTGGTGAGCTGGTTTGCTTTTGTGGAATGTCAGTTTACGAAGTCCTTCAGTCTGAAACTTAGGGCTGTTCCTAAATAACTCTCTTTGTAAAAAGCACAGCAATATCCTCAAATCTAAAACAAGGGAAAATAAACTACACACATGGTGTGGAATGAGGATTCTGCAAAAACAACCCAACAATACAGATGGCTGAGACACATATTAAGTATTTATTTATCCATATATGAATTCATGAAAGTTCAGATTGTGTGAGATATGTGGGATTACACCTGTCGTGTATTTAAAACACAAAATGAAAAATCACCATTTAGATTCCCTCCTAAAATCTGAAAGCAGCATGACCTTTGCAGGTGAACTTTGGTTTGTCTTCCTGAGGCATCTGAGGTGTGATCTAGGGCTTGTGAAGTAATCAGGGAAAATCTCTGGGTATTTACCTTCTCTGTCGGAGTTTGGTGTCACTACTGGCACAAAGCAGGAGCTGAGGCCCTTGGACCTACTCCTGAAATTACTCCTTGCACATTTTTCATTAAGTTGATCCTGAATCCTAAATACGAACTGATGCATATACTAAATGTGACTGTGGTAATAAAAGCTAATTTAGATTCCTTTTTGCTAAGATCCATGAATTCTTCAAGTGAGATTTTTAATAGTTGTGAAGAAACACACAGATCACACTGGGCAGGGATTGTCCCTCTGT
>VXBR01001465.1:0-45412 GCA_013400215.1 Cisticola juncidis
GGATTTTCTCCTCAAACTGAGGATTAAGAAGGAAATGTACAAATGGTGGAACCAGATGCAGATGACATGAGGAGAGTAGATGGATACTGTTTGAATGTATAGGAATGGACTCAGGAAAGCAAAGGCAACACCGGAACAGGACTCAGTGAGGGATAAGTATATGGGTCAGGAAAAAAAGGCCAAAGAGAGTGTACTGCCACTGATATATGAGAAGGATGGGCTGGTGACAACTGATATGGAGGGAGCTGAGGTAATCAACGAGTTCTTTCCCTCAATCTTCATAGGCTTCCCACTTCTCTCAAATCCCTGATCCTCTGAGTGAGTGTGGGGTGGAGGGAAGTCCCACTGTAAGCAAAGAGCAGGTTCAAGATCACTTGATGAAGCTACATAGCCTCAAGTCTACAGAATTTGATGGCATACATGAGGAACTGGCTTATGTTGTTGCCTAGCTTTTATACCTCAAATTTGACAAGTCATGTTGGTCTGCCTAAGTCCCTGATTACTGGAAAAAGGATACATCTCCCATTTTTAAAAAGGGGGAAGAGGAAAATCCAAGGAGCTACAGATGGGTGAGTATCACATTTGTGCCAGGGAAGATCATAGAGCAGATCCTCCTTGCACATACACTAGGACATACAAAAGACTAGAAAGTGATCTGAGACAGCCAACATACCTCTACTGTAGGCAAATCATGCCTGATCAATGTGGTGGCTTTCTGTGATGGAGTGATGGCAATGGCCTACGAGACAAGACCAACGGATGAAAATTACCTGGACTTCTGTAAGGCATCAGTACAGTCCCCTATCACATCCTTATCTCCTGGTGGGTGAGACACGGATTTGATAGAGGGACTATTCAGTGGATAAGGAATTGGCTGGAGGGATGCAAACAGAGGATTGTGAGTCTATGTCCAGGTGGAAGCTGGTGACACGTGTTGTCCATCAGGGCTCTCTGCTGCTCTTCAATATCCTCACCAGTGTCACAGACAGTGGGATTGAGTGCATCCCCAGCAGGTTTGGAGAGGACACAAAGCTGAGCAGTGCTGCTGACACAACAGAAGGATGGGACACCTTCCAGAGGGACCTGGACGAACCTGGAAATTGGGCCTATGAACTTCATGAAGTTCAACTAGTCCCAGTGCCAGATGTTGCACCTGGGTCAGCAATCCCAGACATAAATACATTCCGGGAGATGGACTGACTCACTGAGCACAGCCCTGAGGAGAAGGACTTGGGGGTTCTCATGTATGAGAACCCAGGCAGAAGACACTAGTGTCCACATAGCTCAAAACATAACTGCATCCTGGGATGCATCAAAAGTACTGTGGCCAGGGGTCAAGGGAAGTGGTTTTCCCACTCTACTTTGTCCTCATGACCCACCTGGAGTACTGTGTCCAAGTCTGAGTTCTTCAACACAAGACATGGACCTGTTGGAGAGGGTCCAGAGAAAGGTCACAAAGACGATCAGAGGGACGGAGCACATCTTCTATGAAGACAGACCAAGAAAGCTGAGGTTGTTCAACCTGGAGAATTACAGACTTTCAGTACCTTTAGGAGCCTTATAAAAAATAGGGAGAAGGACATTTTATATGTGCAAATAAGGAGAAGTTAAACTGAAAATTTTAAACTGACATAGGATAGCTTTAGATTAGATGTTAGGAAGAAATTCTTTACTTTGAGGGCAGTGAGGCATTGGCACAGGTTACCAGTGAGAATATGTGAATGCTCCACCTCTGACCATGTTCCAGTTCAGGCTGAATGGGGTTCTAAACAACCTGACTTGGTGCATGGTGTCCCTGCACATGGATGGGGTTGAGAACTAGAGGATCTTAAAGGTCTCTTCCAAACTTAAACATTCTATAATTCTATGGATGGGAACCTGTGACAGAAGAAATTGCTGTACTGAGGATGCCAACATCCTTGAAGTATATCTTGCACAATTGGCTTCACAGCATGTGAGGTTGAACATACAACCAGACCATTTTTCAAAAGCCTCAAAATCCCATAGCAATTAAGCTCTTTTCAAAAAGGCAATCCTCTTTGCTGTATACAGACCACATAAGTATTTCTAGGACTCATTATGTTCAGGCATTAATTCTTGTCCCTTCTTTTTCCTACCAGAAATTATCTTCCTAAAGTCTTCAATTCCAACCATGACCTGGTTGCTGTCATGGTGTGACCCAGGGTGACTATGAAACCCAACTGGCAAATTTGATTGGTCTGTGAGGCCTCCAGTGTCAGTGAAGCAGATGAATGACCTTTTCCTGACCCTTCAATATATTCAGCAGTACAAGGAATCTTGCTGTGAAATACACATTAATACAAAGGTGCTTCCAATTCACTGTTAATTAATTCCAGGCTAGGAAAAGACCTGGTTAAAAGTGTATAAGGCACTTTGATACAAAGCCTGAATGTGTTTTTCAATGCAGTCATAATATCAGCATAATTATGTAAATATATAATTAGGTAATTATACTGGTAGATCTTCATATTCATCTAGCAATTTTTATTTGAGACCATTCTGCCTAGTACAAGATGACTAGGACTATACAAAATACACTTGCCTAATAACAGACTCTGAGTTACCCATTGTATAGTCCAGGCTACACAATAAGAGAATCTAGTTTAGTATTAAGTGACTATTCTCAAAAACAGTTACTGTTGCTAGATATAGCAACCTCTTGCTGACCCAGGTAACATAAACCTATAAACACTAATAGCCACAAAAGGATATCAAATTATTCCATAAGACTGCTCCATAATGGAGCATCCAGTCTCAGTGTCAGTAGCACCACAGACCATTCCTGGCAGTATATCTTTTCTAGCTCCACCTAGGTCATTAAGGACTATCAAGCCAAGACTTTTCACAACTAGCTTTGTTCTCATCCCTGCCAGGCTAACCAAGGAGAAAACATGTAATGTGTTTCAAAATGGAAATGCCACAAACAAAACATTTAAATCTCTCCATACAAAACCGGGGTTTGCGGAGAGTTTCTTACAGAGGGCCTTTTTTTAAGGAAACTCGGGAAACAGACATCGGAAGGACCAAGATTCTTGTGATGCACTGGAACAATCTTCAGAAGAAGCACTGGAGCTTGTTAGCCTATTCAGACCAGAGTGAGTATTCAGGCTAGAGAAAGTCTGACTCATGCTCAAGCAAAAGTTGTAATAAAAACAGTGAAGAGACACTTACTGACTTCAGCACACACAGTGGAACATACTGCATCTGTGAGCACTAATAAAACCACAGATTTCCTAACAATAGGATGCCTAGTCCTTACAATGTCTAGTCAGCTGAAAAGGATTCTGAGAGGAAACAAAAGTGCTAATTTCTGATACAACTTTTGGGCTAGACTAAAGCTGCCAGTACTGAACTTTTCCTCTAATCCTCTAGAGACCTCAGTGCCTCCTGCCTTGGGAATAACTATCCCTTCACAGGTCCCCCTGACCACTAATTACTCATCAGAGGACAAGATAACCTTCAAACTAGCACATAACATAGAGGAAGAGTTTCTTTTAAGTACTTTCTAGGTTCCCACAGCATACATCCCCGCACTCTTCTGCCTTTTGCTTTTCAAAGAACATAGAACACCAGGTGGAAAGTAACCTCAAATATCATTTGGTCCAAAACCTTCTTGACAAAGCACAGGCTAGACAAGATGGGTCAGCAGACTCTTCCAGATGACTCTTCTAAGTCATCAATGCTGGAGCATCCACCACTGTCCTGGGGAAATCACTGCAATTGCTAATTTTTCTCATTGTAAAAATCTTCCTCCCATGGCCAACTGGAATCTCACCAGGAGTACCCTGTATCCTTTTTCATCTTTTCCATGTGATTCATTGTAGAAAGGGAGTCTTCATCTTCTCTGTAGTCACACTTCAGATAGTAGACCATGGTGTTAAAGTCTTCCCTAAACCTTCTTTCCTCAAGGATGAACAAACTCAGCCCTCTCAGCTGCTCCTCAAATAACAGGTTCTTCCATCCTTTGATCCTCTTCATTATCCATCTCTGGGCCCTCTCTAGTTCATTCATAATTCTTTTCATGGAATCATAGAATCACTTAGGTTGCAAAAGACCTTTAAGATCATCAACTCCAACTACTAACCTAACACTGCAAAGTCCACCACCAACCATGTCCCTTAATGTCACATCCACATGTCTTTTAAATACCTCCAGGGAGGTATTTCCCTGGCAGAGAAACTTCGCCATTTAACTGGTCTGATGCAAAGCTTGAGAACCCTTCTGCTGGCAAAATTTTTCCTCACGCAAGCCAAACCTTCACAGAAACAACTGGAGGGCATTTCCTCTTGTTCTGTCCCTTGTTTCCTGGGAGAAGAGTCCAACTACCACCTGGCTAAAACCTCCTTTCAGGCAGCTGGAGAGGGATAAGGTCACCTGAGCCTCCTTTTCTCCAGGCTAAACAATCCCAGTTCCCTCAGCCACTCCTGATCTGACTTGTGCTCCAGACCCTTCATCAGCTCAATTGCTCTGCTCTCTGGATGTGCTCCAGCCCCTCAATGTCCTTCCCGTAGTGAGGGGTTCAGAACTGGATATGGCAGTCCAGGTGTGGCCTCACCAGTGCTGAGTACAGGAGGACAATCCCTGCCCTGCTCCTGCTGGCCACACTATTGCTGGTACGGGCCAGGATGCCCTTGGCCTTCTTGGCCACCAGGGCATTTGATGGCTCATGTTTAGCCAGCTGTCAATGAGCACCCCAACGTCCTTTTCAGCTGGGTCACTTTCCAAGCCCCCAGCCTGTGTCACTTCCTGGGGTTGCTGTGACCCAAGAGCAGGATCCTCACACAAATGGCCCCAGCACTGCCCAGAGCTCCCTGCAGAGTCATCCTTCCCCCAAGCAGATCAGCAGCATTCTTACGTTCTGACGCATTTGCTGCTGGCAAAACACACGAAGACTAGAGCATCTTATGGGCCTGACATACTGACTCTATTTGTCATTAGTGACACATCTCAAAATATAGTTGTTTTGAACAAATTCAGTAAAAATCACAACCTTCTTCCTCACCCAAACTATGAAATGAAGGGATTTTCCCTGATTTGCCCACATTGTGTTATTTTTTTTAACTAATCATCAGTTCTAAAACATTACATTTAGCTGACAAGCTCTGTCAGGCTTTCTGCTGATCTCCCTGAAATGTCAGCTTGCTTTTTCTCTGTCTGTCATTTTTCTTGTCTGTAATATAAAATATGAACAAGGTCTGAGACTTGACAAGAGCTTTATTTACATTGTAGGTAATGTAAGATTTGTATGCAGCCATCAGAGATATCTACTCTGAATATTAATCTGATATTGCTAAAAAACAATCTATTGGAACAGCAGCTTACATATTAAGCTCAAAAATCCATGCAATGAATTTGTCAACATTTATAACTCTAAATTAACTGTCATAATAACTTTAAATACAATCCTATTTCTGGGTTTTAGACTGCATTCAAGGCATCAGTCAACAAACTGCAGTGGCCTGGTGCAGCCTGATCTACCACTGGCTGGGCTGCAGCTCACAATATGTAAAGCACAACTTTTTTGACAGAGCCCTTTGCTTCCATCAATGTTTCTAGCCTTCCTTGAGTATCTCTTCAGGTACCTTGAAAAATGTCTGAGCTCAGTCAAGTGTGGACTGTCATGCAAGATAAAGGACAAGCAAGGAAAGAAGACCTCTTCTTACTCATTTGCATGGACTTCCCATCTTACTGCTAGCCCAAAGCTTAGAAATCTGCTAATATTTACTGTCATATGGTCAAGAACACATTTTCATTCTAATGTTGCACAGGGGCGAATAAGAAGATAAGAGAGGATGGGGGATGCTTATCTGCTGTCCTATTCTGACCATGCCAGAAGAACAGTTTCATTTTAAATGAGGCTTGTGTTTTCACAGCTTAAATTTGAATACAGAATGCAGTTGTTCCCACCACAAAGCACCAGCAGGCCCTTGAACACAGTTCTACCCTTGGGAAAAATGCTAGGCCTGTTTAATTTGTTGTTATTGAGAACACAGTCAATCCTATCTAATCACTAGAAAGTGATCATATTGCTGCTTTCCCCAAATCTCCAAGGACCCACTGGGAAGTAGAGTCCAAGTTCCCCTTCTTTCACAGGCTGGGCAATTAGTTCACTTCACCAACAGCAAGATGAGCACATCAATATGGAGCCCAGAATCTAAATCTTCTGTTACGGGCTTCGCTATGCACCTCTCCCAGTTTATGTATCTTTGCACTTGCAGCATCCTAGAAAAGCTGCAAAACCTTTCCTGACTAATTCAGTTATTGAAAATATTGGCTGAAAAGCAATTGGGCATCATACACCTGGAAAGAATATTGCAGATAATATGGGCAGTCTTGGTAAATCTGTGTACAAACAGCCTTAATTCTCACTGAATACCATTAAGCCATTACATAGTAGCTGGTATCAGTGTGCCATCCAAATAATACAGATTTTTGTGGCACTTTGAGGGGTCATGAGACCAGCTGAACAAACAGCAGCACGGTGATTTAAATCTACTGTTTTCTATTCAGCATAGGCTCACCAGCCCTCCCCTTGCCAGCCACTTAACTGTACACAAACTCACACCTTCGGTTTAAAAAGACATTGTGAGGCAAAGATTCAGTTTGGTCTTTCAGAATATATCCTAATGTATTCAATAATATTTCATACCCTTACATAATCAGTAATATCATGCAGTGCCTACCTTCCTGTGTTCCACAACCTGAGGTAATTGGGTTGCAACTATCCTGCAATTCTGTCTTGCATGTCATCCCATTTCCAAATGGAAGTGGCTTTGTATGATATGATATGATTTTAAGAAATTGTATCTTGACTGGCATTGGTTAAATCACACACAGTGAAGTAGGCACTTACCCTCCTTGAGTCAGATATTTCTTTGATATTTCCCACATACAGATGAAGTTGGTTCTATCCTCTTTTCCTTTCAACATTTAACTGTGGAAGTAATACCAGTTTTCTTCTGGACTTCCCCGTATTCAAATAACGTACCATGAAAACACAATCTTACTTTTTCAGATTTCCCTGGGCTGCAATCTTGAGATCTTGCAAAAGCTCTCCTCATTTTAGGATGGAAATATTCCACCGGTTCTATGCATTGTGACTGTACCATTTGTTGTAGTAAAAGTACCTACCGAATGTGCTCCTGCTTGTGCAGACCACTCCAAGATCAAATGTCACTGAAGAAACAAGGTGTAACTATTTGCCCACTTGGTAATTCTTCATGCCTCCCTTTGCATCTGAGTTGAGTTTTCCTTTCTATGCTAGCTTGCTCCATTTGCTCATAAATCCACATAATGCACTCTAATTTATTGCCAGAAAAATATTGCTACATGGTAAGCTTCTGCTCAATACTTAAAGCACACACATGGCATTTTAAAAAATAAGGGTGAATGGTGATCAGGCAAGAAAGGTTCATGTGACACAAAGAGAAGTATTTTATCTTTTCCAAGATAAAATATTTGCTGAACTGCTTTGAATTGTTTTTACAGTTCTACCAGTATGTTGATAGTTGTTTGCCTAGGGATCACTATAAAATGCACACATATTATCTCACTTCCATTGCTAAGAAGAAATGGCTTTTGTTAAAAGAAAACAAAAAAAAAAAAAAACAACCACATAAAAAAGCCCCATGGTGGCAAAATCTATTACCATCATGTTTTCAGCAGCTAATTCTGATAGCAGCCATGAACAGTTCTTCCTTTAACCACTGGTAAGAATTGTTTGCTAGTATGTTCAACAGTCCTACAAAATGCAACTTGCCATGTGGCATATTTCAACCAAACCTTCCTTCACATAAAGAGATACAGAAAGTGTCCAGTGGAAAATCTTTAAAAGGGAATTAAAGTACCCTGGACTCCAACTGATTCTGGAACAGGCATGTCCAGACACACAAATATTCCCAGATGAATTGTTCTTGAAAAAAGAACATTCAACTATATCTTAAGAGAAGATGCCTTTGATTGCATTTCTTTTTAATAACTTGCAGAGTTTGCTTACTGGCAGAGTCACCTGAATGCTAAGACCCACTGGAAATATCAGTGGAGCTGCCAAACCCAGGTCTAATGGATCCAGAAAGGAAAGTGTAACAATTCTAAACTACAGAAGACACTGGAAGGAAAAGAACTTGTAAGTCTATAGTCTTGTGAATGCATGCCTATGCTCACCTGGAGACACAAGGGTCTGCTAAATATGTTCTATAGAAATGTTTCATCACAAATTTGTCTGATTTGAATCAAAAATTAAAATTTTTGCCCACAAAAGAGGAAAGATGAGGACCTTTCCAGTCCCTGGTCCTATTATGAGATCCTTGACAATAAATCAACAGGAGGTTTATTGGGTCATCTTAGAGCAGCTGATAAGGGCTATCATGTTACACTGACCACTAGAAGAACAAGAGTTAACACTGGATGAAGAAGGATCACAGAAACAGGGCAAAATAAAGCCTGCAGAACCGACATAAAATGTTTCCCTGGTTTCAGCCAAATACAGGGTTAGTTTTTTACAGTACCTGTAAGGGGGTGGAACCTGGAGCTGTGTGGGCATGGCCAAGACACAAACACTATTTGGTAATATCTATTGTCATTGCCACAAGCAGAGAAAAGGGACCCTCTCTCTTCCAAGAAGCAGGATGTCTCTTCCTGGTCAGGAAATCAAGCATGATGGGCATAGGGGCTCCACCATTGTTTCATTGTCTTGGTTTGGTGAGCATTTTGCACCCTTTCTTTGTACACTTTTATTATTAGTATTGTTGCTGATGTTTCTGTTCAATTTCTTATCTCATTGCTTTTCCCAGTAAATTGTCCTTACTCAACCCATGATCCTTGTCTTTTGTGCCTCCAAATCCTCTTGCCAGCCACCCACTGGCAGAAGAGAAGGGGTGGGGAAGTGAGTGAGAAGCATGTGGTTTTAGAGTCTCAGGGAGGGAGGGACTAAACTAGGAGATACCATTCCTAAAACAGTTACAAATGTAAATTGAGGCAGTGCCAGACCGCACCTTTTGAATATGGCTTGATTTATAAACATTTACCTTCCTTCTGTTCCTCTCCTCCTTTTTCCAGCAATGAAAGACAAGAAAGTGTAGGGAAGTGGGCTACTGAAACAAGATCTGGCACCAAAGCAGGATTTTGGTGACAAGGGTTTCATAGGAATTCTAAGACCATGTACACACGTACAGCTCTCCCATGCACACCATCTTCTCATTTCTGATCTCCATTTCTGATTCCATTTGTGATCTGTCCTGCCATTCTTATCCCCATAACACAGAGGATGGAATGGTAAACTTATGTCTGAATCACCAACCAAAAGAATAAGGTCTGAAGCACTTCAGGCATTAGTGTAGCATCTTCTGGCTGTGGGTACAGACCATCATGCTGAACATTTGGGAGCTCTAGAGGAGATTATGCTGCATGCACGGCCAGAGTCACACAGGCAGCAAAGAAGTCTTGATGAGCTCCCAAAACTGATTTTAATTGCACTATTTCTCATCTATGTCCCAGCTCACACATCTCAAGAACAGAGCCTGAGATTTCACACTCAGTACAGAAGACATTAATAGAAAATCTCATCATGTCCAGAACTTTTTAACGGCATCAGGGCTTTTGAAAAGCTCAGTTAATGATTGATACCTCCAGTTTCTAAGTTCAAGCATCCAGCTCTGATAGATCAGATGATCAAGATTTTTC
This sequence comes from Cisticola juncidis, assembly GCA_013400215.1. Lineage (NCBI taxonomy): Eukaryota > Metazoa > Chordata > Aves > Passeriformes > Cisticolidae > Cisticola > Cisticola juncidis. The sequence goes on from VXBR01001465.1 coordinate 9,703, forward strand.
AGTTTGATACGGATAAACCGCTTCAGTCCCTTGACTTTCTGCTGTCTTTTGAGAAATGGATGTTTCTGAAAACATAAATCCCAATCTATATTCTTTTTCTCTGCCTTGTCAAGATCAGCTTTCCACCACGAACAAAGGTACAGTTTGTATAGTGAACTGCCCTGCACCCTGTCTCTTTCTTCTGTGTTAAATATTTCTGTTCAGGGGCGATGTGAGACAAGATGCCTTTGGGTATTCCCCTACTGCACTTTGGCAGTTTCCCAACCTCTGCAGCCCCAGTGATTCATTCTTTTGTAGTTTTTTGTTGTTGTTGTTGTTTGTTTTGGGGTTTGTTTGTTTGTTGGTTTGGTTTGGTTTGTTTTTAACTGAGGAAGATATTCCTGGGGAAAACCAAGACCTCCCCAGTATGGCATCTAGAGCAAAACACACAGTAAAAAGTCCAGAATACTCTCCTATGGCTCTGACAACAGCTGAATCACAGAACACTTCAAGCTATAAATGATCACTGGGGACCTGTAACAAAAGCCTTCTCCAAGCATGGCTACCTACAAAGTTAAATCAGGCTGTCTAGAGTCTTGCCCACTTTTGGAAATCTCCACTTTGGAAATCTCCAGTCATAGGAATACCCCAACCTCCCCTTTAAAAATTATTTTCTAAGTGAAAGCATAAGAATCATAAAAGCTAACAGAGGGTCTTTGCTCACCCAAAATAATTAGGAGGGCAAAGCCTCTTCCTCACCCAGATGTCTGGTATTCTTCAGCATCCTCATCCCTAATATCCCTGACCAAAATATAGAATCAAAACAACATTCTCAATAATGTCTTGAGATATTTATATCTGCTCACTTTCTACCCCGCTCTTTGGCACTTGCACATCTTTGACTCCCTTTGGAAAAGCACTTCACTTTCTATTTCAAAATTACAACAGACTGGTTGACTCTTCATCTTGGTTTATTGCCAAAGGCCTTCAGCCTTCTGTTGCAGGACTGAGTTGCTACTGTCATGTCCCAGCCTTGTTTCCCACCCTGTAATTTAGTGATATTACTTGTTTTTTATCCCAGACAGCTGTCTGTCATACTCAAGAAACTGCTACCATCCAATGCACTCCCCAGCTCTGACTCTGTCCTTTTTTGCACTTTATGGTTTGTAGATAAATTAACTACTTCAAAGAGAAGATCTAGGAAAGAGTCCTTCTTTTCATATTTCCCTATTTCTGCCAGACCTGGTTAGATGGTGATATAGACATTCTGTCATCCCTGAAACGTCAAAAACAGCAGCACACAATAAACACATGCATCATGTGGCTCATAGATTCAGTTAACTACTTAACTACTTAATGCCTCAGAGGCAACACCTTTTTGGGTACTGACAAAATGGCTCAACGCTGCAAGAGAATTTCCCACATGTTCTCTAGGATTCTGGCTTCTTTGCAGCCTTTGTCTTTTACCTTTGCATTAAGTATTTCTAGTCCAATAACATAAAATCTACCTGACTTCAATTTCATGTTTAAACATTAGCAGAATAGTCAGATTTTCTTCCAATTTTAAGATTCAGTGCACCCTGGAAGGATAAAGAAATTTATTTACTTTACTTCATTATGTTTAAATAAAAAGGAAAAAATCCTTAGCAAATAGCAGCATGGCTTGGGAGCGGTTTTTGGGGGTTTTTTCTGCAGCATAGACATATTAGGCATGAGCTCAAAACCAAATATCATACCAGACACTGAAGAACTAACCCTAAAAAAAACCCAGACAACCCTTAGATGTGTCTCTATCTGAAATTTGCTGAAGGTTTATTTCATGAAAATATGTTCTGTGTCTCTGTGGGTTTCCAAAAGCTCTCATCATTTCATGGTCCAAAAATGAATGATTCTGCACATTACCTAAAATTCTCTGGAATTTTACTTTGCAGAAATACTACTTTTTCCTCTGTGGTTTACAAGGAAGAATGTCTGAATAAGAAATTGATCCCACATTGCTTCATAGTGATGATGAAGAGGAAAGTTCTTACAACTCACTTCAGGTCTTCCATCTTATTGATGTTATTTCCTCCTCTGCTTAGGTGGGAGTCTAAGACAGGACTAAACTTTAAAAGTTCTAGGGAGGCAGTAGCAGGCAGATTTCCTATCTTCCACCCCTCATGTGAGTCTTCTTTCTGCTGCAAAGCAGGCCCAGCTATGGTAGAGATAAGCAAACTATTTCCAACACAGATGTAGTCAATAAAAGGATTTGGGGTGTGTATGAGGAGCCATCCAGAAACCTTGCAACGGATGTGGAAGAACCACACCTCCCATCCTTATGGCAATCAGTCTTCTGCAAAGACTGCTTTGCAGCCAGGTATAACCCATGCAAAGGTACATCTCAGGTCTTGCAGTTCAGAAGGGATGTGACAAGGGATGTGGCCAAAGCAACACTCTGGCTTCTTGAATTTGGTCACCAGCAATCAGGGTTCACAGAGTGGAGGGAGTCCTGCCTAAGCAGAAGAGCTTTTTATTTTAAGTCATTCATGTCTACATATTTTCGTTCTGCTACTCTCATTTCTCCTTTATTTTGCACCTTCCAAGGGCATGACAGAAGGCTATGCAGACTTTGCTACATGAATAATGACAGAAGAGCCTTCAGAAGGGGTGTCATGCTGCTTTTGGTGTTGAATAATGCTGAAGCCAGTGTGGCTCATCAGTTCCAAAGTTAAACATCCTGATAGTGAGGTGAAGATGTAGCAGAGAGGGTAAAGGACCTCCTGATAAAGGAACGAACAGGTGATACTACTAATAACTTACCTAAAGATGCTGAGCCAACACAGCTGGCATGGAGGCATTTGTCTGACACTCAACCATCCCAGTCCCACTTTCTAATGGCAGAGTTTTTTAACATACACCTTCTAGGAGTGTGAACAGGAAATTCTGCTAAATTTAGTATAGTTACTTCAATATAATTGCTTTAATATAATTGCTTCAATATTGTTTCAAAAATAGCGCTCTACTAGTAGTTATAGCTAGCTATGTTGTGTAGTAAGTCTGATTAAGATCCCTTAGTGTAATCAGTATCATAATAAATCACTTGTATTTATATAAATGTTTGCCATCCTTAAAGTGCATGACAAAGTATAAAAGTATAAAGATTCAATTACACCTATAAAATCCTTTAGACATAAACCATTGACAAAGTCTGGGACTAACAGTGGATCCAGCCACACGTTGACTCCTCCCTGAGGGGGAGTTTAAAAAGCAAGGTAGTCCTTTCTGTACCTTGTGACTCAGTGGGAGGGCTTCTCTAAACAACTATCTGAAACTCACATTCTGCCCACAACAAGTGGGGGGAAAACACAGAGGTTTTAAAAGGATTTGAAATGTATCACAAAGGTGATAATGTCCGAGGTCCAAGTTTCAGCATCCAATCTCCCAGCTGGGCCTGTGTCAATGTCTCATACATCTATACACCAAGTAAGCTGAGTGGATCACCTGAGCCTGTACAAGGCTGAAGGTGTCAGTCAGCACAATGGCCTTACCCATTCTTGCATCACTTAGTCTTCTAAACACTTGGGATTTACATCCTAGCTTTGAAATCCTAGATAGATGCAGGGCCAAAATGGAGAAAAGCTGCTATTAAGGTGGGAGGTTAGATCCAGAGAAAAAAAAAGCTTTTCCGAAAATGCCTGCCTTTACAACATGCTGGTCAGAGAGATGGTAAGAGCTGAGCATTGCACTAGAGTTTTGCAGCAAGATCATAAGTGTTCCCTCAGTTACCAAACAAGCAGATCTGTAATGGCTCTGTTCTTACCCAGCACACCTCCTTTAAAATCAAAAAGATTTCCTGTATTTTCCAAAGAAGTAGAAAATTGTGGTATTACTCATTTCAAACCTCAGCATTGGCAGAGGTCATCTGGACTCTAGACTGCAGCTAGACTGGACAAGGGGATGAGCAGAGCAGTGCCCACACCACTGTGAGCATAAATGAATGCAGGTACACCTCTAGCTCCCAAAAACCTGTTCAAAACAGCATAAAGAGACCCAGGTGTGACACATGCTGTAGTTGACTTTATGCTCTGATGGATCATTGCACAAACCAGAGCTATCACTGGAGCTTGCAACCAGCACTTTCTGCAAGTTTTCTCAGCACAGGAGACTGATAGGGACTTGTACCGTAAATTACTGCTCTCTATATATAAAGAAACACACACACACGAGCAGAATGCAGGCTAATAGTTTTGTAGAAACTCACTTGTTCATTAGCACAGACAAGAAAATACTTCAACACTGTTTTAACGTGCAAGTGGCTTCCAGTCCTCTCTCTCGCTTATTATCTGGGCAACATATGTGACACTTTATCTACCTCCATGTAACAGAGGTCACACAACCCTCTCAAATGAGGCATTTCTCTTCCCCAGCACCTCCTACACTCGAGTACAACAGTGTGCTCAAGGGGCCATCTTTCCAATGGCTTGGCTTGAGCTTCACCAGCAAACAAGTGCATAGTCAGATCTTCTCTCTCCCACCAAAAGAAAGGTTCAGCCCAGGTCTTTGGAGGATTTGAGAGTAAAACCTATTTTGTAGCAGTGGAAAAATTTATCTTCCAAAGCTGTATTCTGTGCCTCTGAAAGTGACCAGGAAGAGAGGAGCACAGCATTAGGCACAATGACAAATCCAGACCTGCCTTAAGAGCTTATTTTGCCAATCAGTTATCTCTTAGATTTTGTGATAAAATAAACCAACCTCAGAGAAGATGAACTCTGCAAGTTTTATGACTGGTAAGAATTATTCTTTATTTCCCTGATCACGCAGGCTGTGAACCCTAGTGTTAGAGGAAACCTAGTTTCTCTTTCAAGTTTTGGAAAAAAGAAATTATAGTCTGCATACCCCTTAAATGTCTCTGTGGCATGAAGGCTGTGATTCACTGAACCTAAGGACCAAGCTTGAAGATTTGACTAAGATCAGTTAATTCCCTGGTTGGGCTGTGAGCCCTTGAAGTGCTTTTCTCATTATCCTCCTCCTTTGATTTCAGTCTCTCCCACTATGGAAAATCCTGACTTAATTCAAACTAGCAGATTGTCCCTTTTTCCACTATAAATGATAAAGAGAGCAATAAGACTAGTAGGGAAAACTTTGCAATCTAATAATAAGATTTCTGTATATCCAGATGTTCAAAGAATACTCCTGCGGCAGTGGTCCTAGTTACCAAAATACAGCAAATTCCTGCAAAAATAATAATATTTCAATCAGTGCTCTTAGCAAGATATTCATAAAACAGATGGTTTATTCATATAATTTTTTTCTACATCTTTAAGTGATTACTTACTATAAAAGCATTACTTTCCAGAGGAATCCTGAGAAGCAGTCAACACCCAGTTTATATCCAGTAAAAATATCTGAAATAGTTGGAGCACTGTCTTTCTCTGAAAGACCCTTCTTGGCAGGGCTGGATAGGATATTTTTATCTGCTCAGAAAAAAACATCAACTACATTACCTTCTGCATCTTTTGGTTTGGTGTTTTGATTTGTTTGTTAGGTTTGGATCTTCCCTGACTTTTAGCTTGCTTCCTTGGAAGATTATTAATATTACACCACCCTGTGGTATAAACTATGCCACACCATTCTTCTTTTCTGCTGTCCCACTGACAGAGGGATACAAACAATTTCAGCCCTGTTTTCCAGTTGTGCACAGATAAAATGAAGCAGGCCATGAGCACTACCTTGCTAACAGTATCCCAGCTACTATTCATGCCCTACTTGTTCCCACTCCTCATTTCTTTATTCTTTCCTGTACTGCCTATCTATATGGTCAGTGTTGCTAGCTAAAGAAATGCAGACTGGTCATTGGGATAGTAAAGGGCATAATCTCTGTCCCTGTTGGTGCTCATTTATTTTATTTCATCAAATTTTCCTTAGCTGCTGCTTTTCACATAACAAACATCTTCTAAACTTACCATGACACCACCGAGCACTATTACTCTGATACACAGAGGTCTTGTTTTGGACAGTTTTACTTCCATCAGCAAGTACCTCCTAAGAACATTAAGGAATTACACTAGCTGATACCTTCTTGTCTAGGTGCAAGACAACGTGAAATCTACCCAGCAATGGAGCCAGGAAATATTTCCACTCTCCTTGTAATCAGCTAGCCATGCACCTGGTGCTGACTTCACTCACTGCCACAGAAACAACAGTGGTGGGAGCCAAACTGGATCCTTGACTTCAGATCATGATGACTTATCAAACTTCACTGATTAACCCTGGAAATGGACCTGTATACTGGACACTCAAAAGTCGTGGGGATGACATGCCAAATCAAGCCACAGGACACTGCAACCATTCAAGAAGGATGGCTGTCTACCAGAGAAAAAAACAAAACACCACCTTCACCCCTCCCCCAAAGCCCTTAAACACTACTTAAACACGGTTAAAGATAGCAAAAAACATGCAATAACAGATGCATTGTATGGCAGAACTCCGGCCAACACTACAGTCAGAGTGAGAGAATTCCTACTCACAGGGCTCTTAATGAGATATTTGGAGGTCATTCCTTATTTTAACAGTGATCTATCATAGATTCATGCTCCTTTTTGTACCATAACTCATCTTACCAGAAACAAAGGGGCCAGGTGGAGGAAATACAGTGTAACTTGAACAGACCAGGTGAAAATGCATCATCCAAACAACACAGTGAGGAAAATAACTTTTTTTCCGTATCTGAATGGAAAAAAAAATCAATGACAAACAAACAACTGGGGAAAAAAAAGAAATTTGGCAGTTCCCAAAGAACAAGTTAATTATTACTAATGAAGTAATTAACACTTTTAAAAAACCTCTGAAAAAATGAAATTGGATATGCAAGTTCTAATTAATGCTGTAATAATTTATCACAATGTAAAATGAGAAATCTTTGCTCCTCATTAAAGCAATAACTCAGTAGAATTTTATCAGGAAAAAAACAACTGTGGGAAATAGTGCTGGAAAAATCCCAAAGAAACCAAACACTCCAGTCTCCAATCATGACTGGAAAGCTATTTCTGCATAATTTTAATGGATGGATTTTTTTAGAACTGTTATTTGTTCAGAGGAAGAAATTCTACCCCAGCCCACCCCCAAGAAGGAATATAAATTTTTCTCTACCAGGTATCTCAAATCTTTCCACTTTTCCCCTCTCCCTCCTTACATCAGTATAAACTTTGCCATCACGTGCATGGAGAACAGTTGTCTCCTCCTTCAGTAGTAAATATGGAAATGTTTCAAGCCCGTCTGTGTATAGTCGTGGGTGGTTTAATCTGATCCCGCTTAAGCACGGAAGTTGAAGATCTCGAGAGGTTTCTTTCAGTTCCTGATATTCTGTGCTTCTGTGATAAAAGAATAAGAAAGATCCAAACCAGCAGGCACGATCTGTCAGGTGAGAGTTTGGCCCAAGACAGACCAGCCTGCTTTTCTGGGATGGAAAGGATCTACTTGAAAACTTCATTAGTTCACATTCTCTGGCAGTCATGACAAATTTTGTCAGACAGATCTGTCTCTACGTATTATGGACAGCTCATTCAGGAATCTGGCTTGATACAAGATATTGTGATGGTGTGGAGGAAAAACCGAGCTCTAAAACACAACCATCATCTCCAAGTCCACTTGGTGCTGCTGTTATTGCTGTGAAACCTCACCTCACAAAAAGAACACAGCACATGGCCTAGATGACAACTGTGCTCACAGCTGAAAAGGCAAGAGCAACTGAGGGATGAAGAAAGATTCATAAAGCTTTTTCCTGAGTGCTAAGGAAATTCTGGGCTGTTGGATGAATCACAAATAACAGTTTGCTGTTTGCTATGTGCCTGCAAAAACAACAAAAGCTTCCAGGACACCCATTCTTTAAGTTGTTTTCCCAGTTTCAGGTGCACTTTAGGACTTAGATCAGTTACCATGAAAAAGTAAAAAGCACAACAACAGCAATATTTCTTGTAGCATATTTTTCTCTCACCACAATGAATTATGAGCAAGCTGAGTCTCTAGATATCAAAAAGGGATTTTAATCTGCATGTGAAAAGTTTGCTTCAGGATGACACATGAAAAGCTGCAGATCAGAATAACTGGTATACAAGGAAGCAATTAAAAGCTGGGTACGTCTGTTTCCTCAAATCTCTTATCCTCTTCATGATCCCACTCACTCCTGAACATCAAATCTAAATGGTGTTTTCTTTCCCTTGAACTCTGGTAATTGAGCTGTACACTGACTCTTTTTATTCAGTCAAGGCATCCTATCAAAAGTGGTTAGCACTGTGTTAAGAAAAAGAAACTCGCCATTCTCCTCCGAGACTACTCAGACAAGGGCAATAGGTAAAAAAATGTTGCCAGTAATTTCATCAGCTAGAACTCATATCCACAGGCAAAATATTAAGGAAAAAGCTGGAACTTCTCTGCTTGAAAAGAATCAGAAACCATATGTGTATTTTTTCCCCAGAGAAATTAATTTTTCACTGTGACACAGGACATTGTGGCCTGCAGAACAATGTGTCACTGACGGGATTTTCTTTGGAGGAGAATACCAAATTAAAAGGCACAGCCAACACAGTTTACCTGAGACCCTCCAACAGTTTCACAAAGGCAATTGTGGACTACAGACTGTGGCTGTTTTATAGGCAAAAATCATCAATGCTTAAACCACAGAAGCATGCTAACATCTTGAATTAAGTTTTGCTGTACAACTTTTTGGAACACAAGGAAATGGCAAATGTAATTCCATGGAATCAACTGGCAAGTTTAACTCCTTGAAATCAATTTACACTGAAATATTTGTGTTTTCACTAGAAGGATGACTACCATCCTGATAAACCCATTCTAATATAGCTTGGCTACAGGTATAAGGTTAAATTGTTGCAAGGCAAAATTCCTTTGGCTAGAGGGAGGCAAGAGAAGCAAGCCAGTTCTATAACCTACACAAGCCTCCTGGAAAAAAAAAAGAAAAAAACAACAAAACAAAAGAAACAAACAAACACCACACTCCCCAAAACAAAAACAACAACAAAATAAAAATGAAAAATGAAGTACAGCAACAAAAGCACTTGTGCATTATACTTGTAGACAGAATTTTCAATCTAATATCAGAAGAATTCTTACTGCCATCTCAGGCAAAAATAGAGCCAAGATTTGACATATCCCAAGTCCAATCTTTATGCTGACAATTCTACAGCTGTCTTGCACTAAAAGTGTTATACTGAGTTTGATAATAGAGGAAGTCTGAATTCCCAGCCCATTAAAGTGTTTAATGGCTTAAGTCATGATTTATCCAACTGGAAAGTCTCTTAGAAGTTCTTAGGTCTCATGGCCACTAACATGTTATTTGTACACAGTCATGTGTCTGGTTTTACCAAATTATAGAGGGCGTTACAGAAAAAATCATTCTGGAAAAGGTGGGCAGTTGTTTTACACCATCCCATTTTTCTAAGAGCTGAGGTTCAGATATTTCTAAGCATCTACCTTTAGATTTTTTAAATTACATTTGTTTCAAAGAGATGCCTTTTACTAAAAGAGTGAAGATGATAGGTGTAACTGCCCAGTTTCTCCTCTTCTATAAAGACTTTCCCACTTCAACCTCAACCACCTGATTTACCAATCCGTTGTCAACATTAGAACAATTTTCTCATTTTTTAAAAATTAATGCTATTTTTTCAGATTAGCTTTAAAACTAAATAAAGACAACAATAATAATAGCAATAACAATAAGACTTTGAAATTACCAAGAGGGAGCTTTCATCTGAAAGCAAGAAAGATAAGAGAAAGCTAATTTGTTTTCTTTGTTTCTTTAGAACTTTCTTTCTAATCAAATATATGGGGCAGGGACCTGGGTTCCTTTCTCAAGCCACACTCATCAAGTTGTATAAAATGAAGTAACTTGAGGAAAGAACAAACAAGGTAGCCATAATCTAATTATTCTAAATATTTAGCATACTGCATATTTAGCAGTATCACTCTATCTTCTTTAATATCTGGGTTGCTGTGGTTCATTCTTCACATTGCCAGCAGATCATAGGCAGATAACTGGCAAGTGATGCAGCTTTCAGAACTCATTCTGCTTCTTCTTTCTTACATCAGAAAAATATCTTTATTTAGGTGAAAGAGTATTTTTCATGGCTCCTTATCTGATCTAGTGAATATTTAGATACAGCTTTGCAGAAATAGAAAGGTTTATGGCAATTAGACAAATAAATTCCACTAATTCATGAAGGCTAAGCAAGTGTTGTAGCAAGAAAACCGAACAGAGGCTTTATTCTTGATTGATCAGATTCAATTACTGCTCAGGATCTGAGCTAATGCTTTCGAGAGTCCCATTTCCTACAAGAGCTTTTCAAGAGTCTCTGTGAGTCTGCTTCAAAGGCACAGTAGTGTACCCTACATCTTTCACAAGTCCTCTCAGAGTACCAAGAGACAGTGTGGATTTTGACACTGAGAATGCCATCTCCACATGTGATTATGCAACTATCTTCAGTAACAACTTCTTGAACAATTTAAATGTGCCCTGGGAATCATGCACCTCAGAAGAATTCCTTTAGGTGCAGGGTCATAACAGGTCTCACTGCATTTCCCCATTGCAATTCAAATTCCAGAAAATCGGCTGTAAGATGAAGTGAAGGGATGAGGAGCAAGCCACAAAGCCCTCAGGCAGTAATGGATCTTCAGGCAACATCCGGCAGACTGGTGGAACACCTGCACGTAGTGCTGCAGACACTAGAATGTTCCAAAGGTTCAAAGACAGGCTGGGCAACTTCAAAGCAGATAATTGCACTGAGGATCATTAAATACAGAACATCTACCAATATTCAGAAAGCCACTGGACTAAAAGTAGAGAATGAGAGGGATGGGAAGCTATTAGGGGAAGTTATTATTTTGCCTTGTACTTCTCTTTTCATAAAAAGCATTCCTTTGGCCACTACAGGAGGCAGGATGCTGCAATACAGCAGACCATTGGTTTGCTACAGTGTAGACCTACCCTCCTAGACACATTTCTGGAGTATTGGATCCCAGAACAGTAAAAAGGCCCTACAACGAGCAGATGATGTGAGACTCTGGTGAAACAAACAGTGTGAGCTGCCCACACCACACATAGGATCATAAAGGTCTGTGTTTCTCCACTCAGCCATTTCAGAACTTTAAAAAACCTACACATTAACCTCAGTGGTACAGGACGTAGGCAGAAATCTGCCTACCTCTTTGCAGAAAAGGACAGCCAAAGCTAGCATCTAAATGACAGTAGGCAACAGCTTTTTGGTAAGATTTTCTAAATATTATGTATCCTAATTACACAAATGGACAGCCAATGAGTTGCAAATTCCCCAGTAAATCCTGCCTAGCACAAGATCTTTTAATTCTACCTTTGAAGTGAGTGATTTACAGGAAATGAGCTAGATATTTCAGTGCTGACTGCAATCAAGACCTTTATCTTTACAATGAGCATGATTTATAGCAATTTAATGCTAATAGCTCTCACCCATCATTATCACAAGAGAGAATATATGTCAAAATTCTTTATTCACCCTAAATCACACATCAGCCGGGCCTCCCATTTAAAGTATCTGATTGGGACCTACAGAAGTGGAAGACACAGTGTGCTGCGCACAATGACTTTCACAGCCTTTTAAGCTCTCCTCTTACATTGGACAGCTTATAAAATGGCAGAACATTGTTCTGAATGACAAATACAGTTCAATACAAATGGCAGGTTTGGGGGTGGACATCCAGTTCTAGAAAATCGATGATTATCAAATTTTTGTCCTTCTTCAAATATCATTTCTGATTAATTTTTTTACATAAACACTCCCTTGCACCCAAATATATGACTATTGACTTTTTTATGACTATTAGGTATGTACAGAAGTGGCATGCATGGATTTGAAAGCCACAGCTACTGCAGGCTGAGCAGTGTTCTGGGGTAGATCCCCACTACATTCACGTGGTTGCTGCCTTTCCAGTACATCCACTGTTAGAGGAAACACTGGGCTGGACATTCCTTACATTTGATCTGACAGAGTCCTGCCTTCTAACAGGCCTTTGAACTGACTATAGTGGAACAGATTGCACATAGTTCTTGTGGTGTGCCCACTGTTCAAAAGGAAAGATTAAATTTACAGCATGAGGAAGTAGAATAGGAATTAAATCTTAAGGGAATTTCAGGGATCATAGGGATCTGTATTAAGATTTGTCTGCCCAGTGCTTATTCTAACTGGATTTGAAGTGAAGAATTTCAGCCTGTGTGATTGGAACCAGGCTTTTTTCAATGAGCCAGTCCAATCCCACTGCATACTGAGCAGCACTGAGTACCACAAGGTGGTATCTTTCTTGCTCAGCACTTTTTCACTTCCTATCAGGATCCCCTCTGTGTTCATCCTGGATCTATTTATAACAAATGCTTTCCTATAGGCCTGCTATGCCAAATACCAAAAATTGCTCCCACTCACTGCAAGGCAGAAATTCTATTCCTGTGTAATTTATTCTGTCTTTACATTTCTAACCTAGAGTACAGTACAGATTCAAACCATTTGCAACCTTTCATCATTTTCAGATATGTATATACTGCAGCAATCTTCTCCCACATAGATTAGTCAGCTCCCATCACCAATAAGTAACTGCGTGTAAGGGGGACACAGAAGCTGCTGCTTTTGAGAGATATATGTGAAAAGCTGAGTTCTTTCGTTTGTGAACTAGCCTGCATCTCTGTGAAGTCATATGGATGGATAATATGCCCTGGTGATTAGAGACCTGCAATTTATTTTGGTACATGTCAGGAGAAGTGCAGGATGGATAACCTACATGCACAGTGAAAGTCAAAATGTAGCTTATCCTCAGAAAAAAAAAAACTGTTTTCAGACATGTGTCCTTGTTGCATAAAACTTTGGACTGGTTCAGGCTGTAATAATCAGTGTTTGATCAAGTATATATTCTTGCTGGGATAGCCTTCCCAATCATTCCTTATCAGTAAAAATACTGATATCTTTTTTAATACCATCCACTTTCTTATTTTTCATCCTTTTCAACTAGATTGTGGATGCTGCCTGCTGACACATGTATTTTCTTCTTCAGTACTCCAGGCTTCCACATGAGAGTTGTGCCTTTTCTCAAATTCACAGCTGGGAGCCACATCCTACCTACATGTCTACACTAAAACCAAACCAAAAAGAATGGCTGCCCAGGACCTGCTTCTCTGTGGGAGCTTCTCTAGATGACATCTCCCTCACTGAGGGATGCCTGGTTGACCCCTAATGCCACGATGTGGATCACCTGTGCAGAGACCCTTTTCCATGGTTGCTTAGCCACACTCCTGGGATCAGTTTGGTCAGTGCTGTACAGGTTAGAGCTCTCACACGAAATATACATGAGGATAAAAAAGGTAAAAGTGATCATAAGCTTATGCTTCGTTTTGGTAATCATGTAATAACATCAGGTTGCCAAGAGAAGCTGTGGGTGTTCCATCATTAGAAGAGTTCAAAGGCAGGTTTGAAGCAACCTGATCTATTAGAAGGCAAAGACATTGAAAATAGATAATCTTCGACATTCCCTTCAAATACAAAACATTCTGTGATTCTAAGATCTTGATGAAGGATTCCCAATACTAATGATTCAAGCCCCCCTGCCCCCAGTCAGATTGAAGCTGTCTTCCTCAGGACACCAAGGCACAGTGAAAGAGCAAATATCACAAAATAGGATAGGAAAACAGATACTAGAATGAGTGTCCCCATGAGTTTCAATTATAATGAAAGGTTATCTCAGGTAGCCCAAAGTACAACCCCCACTCACTGATTACAGTGTTGACTAAAGTCACTCAAGCTCCACCTAAACATAAAGAAGTAGTATAAAAATTAGTTAAAAATACAGAAAGTTTGATAAGACTCCATCATAACTTCTGGGATCTGTCAATAGGCCAGACCTGTCTTCTCCCCGCACAGGGCCAGCTATTGGGTAAGAAAAGTACTGTGTCTGCTGAATTATCCCCAGGGGGGATTAGAGCTTGTTAAGGTATTGCTTTGAATTAGTATATTACTTTGAATATACTTTCACAGTCATATATCATCAGCTATTCTCAAATCTTAACCTGTCACAATTTTATTAATAAAGAGATTTACTCTCTTTATTATTCACCCAGTTCACATCTCAGAGATTGAACTTTGCCTTTGAGCTTTAATTCATTCTTCTATGAAAAACAGTAAATACTTTTCCACCCTTTAGAAAATACCTTACTGTCTGGCAGTTCTAAAGAAGCAGGATCTGTTGTTAATACCAAAAAGGTGTTCCAGTACATGCAGGAGGGATTAGAAGGGTACTACTCTATGGCTGACAACAGTGTAAGAAATCTAGCTGCTTTCTAAACAAATGGTTCATTTTGCTGCTACTTATCAAATGAGCAGAAAAACAGTGGCTACTCAGTCCCAGGAGGATGGACAGCCTTCAGACATTGTAATTACAGGGTATCATAAGCTCCCCCAAAATGCAAATGAAAATGTCAGTGTCTCTGTGAGCTAATGAGCCCTAAGCCTCAATTCCAACTAGCAGCTGCTTATCACAATTTAAAATCTGCTATGCAAAATAACCCAGAATCACAGCTGCATCTGAAGCAATACTGGAGACAGAGAACTGATGCAAAAGGAAGATGGGACATGACCTAGAAGCATGGCTTGAAAAATGTGACTTCGCACTCTTCAAATGGGCCAAACACCAAATGCTTAAAATGAGGAGTGAACAAAGTTTTCTGCTGCCAAGAGTAAATACCAGTGGCTGCATGAAACCAGGCCTAAGTAGTGTCTTACAAAGAGAGTTAGCAACTGACCACTGTAGCCTGGGTCTCCTTACAAGTCCCAACACGTCATGGCTGTCACTGATGTTCTGGCCAGCTGCTGATCACTCTGCACACATTTTCAGTTTTCTGTCATGCAGAGATCACAGTCTAGGCCAAGACAACAAAGAAGGAGCAAGTATAAAGTCACGACAAGTTTTAGTTTCCTCACAATGTACAGAAAACAACAGAGCTTCAACCTAGTAAAGAAGCAACACATATGCTTAATTTTGTCTCATGCTTTTTAGTTTACTCATCATTATTTATAGCTTTTCAAGATTAAAGCCACAAATCATTAGCTGGGATCAGAGCAATCCCATTGATCTACATCTTCTTATGTTAAATATACAAAATTTTCAGCCGTAGACACAGTCGTGTTTTAACATTGGATGGAACCTTATACTGTTAAGGCAAGAACCAATGCAACTGTTAAAAACTGATGATGTTTTTCACCCCTTTTAAGTCTGTGGCAAGGTAAACAGATAGTGACTTAAAGAGAGATCGAGAGATGGGGAGGGATAGGGAATATAGGGATAGAGAATAGTTTTTAAACACTTAATTTATGCACTTTTTTTAACACAGTGTTTGCTTAGATACTAAAATAAAGTCTTAGTTTCAAATAAAATGAAAAAGAAAAAAAAACACTAATGGAGAAACATTTGAATGCTCTTGAGTTAAATCATTTTTGTTAAGTGTCATGCCTCAGTTGTAAATGGGACAATCTGATTGTCTGACAATCCTTGAGTCACTTCCATTCTGTTTCTTCCTTTCACAAACACCACCAAGGAATTTCCAGTTATAAAATTTAAAAAGCACAGACCAGGTTATCTTGTTTTGTGAACTCAATACACTGTTTTCCATTGCAGAAAACTCTTCCCACCACCACTCAGGCAACCTACACACAAGGGGCCACTACATGGCCACGATCACTGGGAAATCACACCTCCTCCTAATAACTGACATAAAAAAAATTATTAAATGTCAGTGCTGCTAGAAGAAATCTCATACATGGTCCTAAATTATCACACCTGAAGACCACAATGGGTTTAGATGTTTTTCCTTACAGAATGGAAAACAGAATAAAGAAGCATTGTCTGCTTCTTCAGGCTGGAAACTTGAGGTGTTGTTTGACTGGTAGGTATACTCAAAATTCATGTGTCACTTTCTTTATTATAGTTTATGCCAGTTACTCCCATTCAAGAGAAGTGCAACTGTCATGGACAGTCAGAAAGAAGGACAGCAGATCTTATTCACAGCAGCTCCAGGCAATTACTCAAGGGACCTACTCCCAGCACATGTCACTGTACTCTTATTTCAGCTTGCGTAAATCCTACTTCTCTTCTTGTAAAAGTGGAAATCTAACTATTTTCCCCCATATCCTTGCCTCTCATCTTCTGTATATTGGCCCTGTTTTAAGACCAGCCTCTTGCTAATTCTGACAAGGGAGCCACAGCACATAAAACTGGCTTGTGCTAGTTATGTCTTCCTTTCAATCAGAATACAAGCAACATCTCTGAAATACATATCACCATGCAAACTGCCTCTGAATTAAGGCTCAGATGCTTCCTGCTCTGATAAGAACAGAGTACCCCTTTGAGAGGACTCCCATACTCATGGAAGGTTTTCATTTGTTCCAGAAAAGAACAATATCCATCAAACCACAAAGCAAACTGAAAATCACATGGAGAGAGGTTATAGCACACTACTAATAAGCCATAACCTGTTTCTTGCACTTATAAAGAATCCAATGTGTTAGAAGATGTAACACCAGTAATAACTTGGTTTATTGGTTAGAGTGTAACACCTATCACAAAACTCATAGATGCTTTGCCAGCATTCCTATCTAAATTCTAGAAGATTAAGGGCATGTCTCAGTTCAAGGATATTGACAGCTCTCAGGCAGGGAAAGACAAGATCTAACACAAGACCTGTCAGACACCATATTCCATTGTCAGGATATGTCCTCACACCACTCAAAACCTTCCTTATTTCCACAGTATCTCTCCCAATTCCACTGCCCTGCCAAATTTCCACAAGAGCAAGCAAAGGAATAAAAAGACTAAACCATTGCAACAAACCAATAAAGTTGACTGCTATTTAGCAAATTTGAAAGCAGCTACAGATCTTCTTCTTCTTTTTGAAAATATTCCACACCACAGTAAATAGAGTCTGTAGCTGTGACCTTCTGTCAGGAAGACAATCCTGATAGCAATCTCAGCTAACATGGGCATCCAGCAGGTATGGTAAAGGAACATTGCTGATGTTCTCTCCTATCTCCTTAAGGGAAGCCGTTGCCTCTCATAGGTTCCTTTAAAGGTCAGTAAATATCTTTTAAGGTTTGGTTCTTTGGTACCTTTGGTTCTTTGAGGGAAACTCAAAATTTCCCAGTTAACGGTAGTAGCTGTAGCCATCAATATGTTGGTAGAAGCTACAACAAAAAGGCTTCTGGGAAACACTTGTACTGTTTTGTCAAGTATGGAAGCTGATGAACAACTGATTTGCAGTCAGGTTGGAAGAATGTGCTGCTGGTAGAATATTCTGCAAGGTCTATCCTCCCTTTTAATTACTGATTTGAATAACAACATGGACACTTATCCCATTGTAAAGTGCAAACAAGGTGATTTAAGAAAGCAACAGATGCAAGGCTTGTTAGGAGACAGAATACTTTGCATTACCAGGGAAAAAACAGCAGCTTTCAAGCACAATGGCCTTTCCAGTGTTCCGTATCTGGATGAAGGCAAGCGAAAAAAAGGGCTGCCACACAGAGCAAATTAGCATTATAAGCCTTCTCAAATAATGGAATGCAGCAGACAAAGTGCAAAACCAACAGTGCCTACTAAAAAAGGAATATTCAAGTACATGAACAAGCACAAGTACATGAACACTTCCTGCAAGGAACTCACTTGCAGTTTTGCTGAAAAGATGAGGACAGATATCTAAATTACTGTCACAGCTAAGGCATGGAATACACAAGATTACATTTTGCCCTGCCCCTACAATTATTACAAGATCATGATGAGAGGAAAATCAATGCAGTGTGCCAGGAAATAGCTTATATTGGAGTTTAAAGAGAAGAGCTACTAAATACAGCTCTTCCTCATCCTGACATAGTGTGAGTATATCAGGCAGGAAATCCTCCCATTCCTCTGAGCCATTGTGTTCTGCTGGAAATGTTTAAATGACCTTATGGCCTCTACCCTGCTCTTTTTATTAGTGGCCAGAATATATGCCAATGCTGTATTTCATGCATCTCTAGCAAAAAAACTATCACGGGTCCTTTTAATCACCTCATTATCACCTTTTTGACCATAGAAGGATCACATGCTTACTTTACAGGAAGAAAGTGCAACTATTCCCCAGAGATCTGCTTGGGAAAAACACATTTTTTAGAATTAGAAACACTAGTTTCTAGTTAAAATGATAAGTGTTACTTTCCAGTTTCAAACTGGTGCATCCATTTGAGTTCTGTAAAGAGCTTGGTCAAGATCTTCAGCTGGAATGTTACACAGACAAGTTTATCAAACTGAAGTTGAGATAACAAACAGCTTTTCATGACAAATACATCCTTTCACCAGACTGAGTCTCCAAGTCTCTGCATCCTTTGATATTTTGTGGCTAACTGATTTGTAGTACAGCCATGTATCTGTGCTTATGCTTACCTGCATAGATCACATAGCAGTGGAAACATTTTTTCAGATAGTCCGTGACAGCTGAAGTCCAGCCTACTTGTGCCATGACATTGAACTGGAACACTAAAGGCCTTGCCCCAAAAAGCAGCACTGCTGCCAGTCCCGCTGGTTTCCTCTCACACATTTTTTGCCATAGGCACAATCTCAGAAGAAAGTAATGCTGGGTTCATGCAAACATTCTGCCCTCTGGTATAAACCAGACTGAACTTCTCATAACCTGGAGGCCTGTTGACAACACACTGGCAGAGTTGATAAAATGTCTAACAATTGATTGGCATCCAAGACCAGAGGTCAACAACTTGTCATGAATGACAGCTAAACAAGTAGCTCTGCTTCTGAGGTGATGGTGGGCAGAGAGCAGAAAGCTCTTGGCTCACACCTTCTGTCCCCCAATATCCTTCAGAGGCCCAGAATATTCTGGAAAAAAAAGACAGGATCCTTCCCATATCACCTGTGAAAAATTTTCCTACAGGCCAGAAAATAAAAGGAAAAATATGTAGATAGACAATCTGTCTCATTTGCCATACTGGCACATGCTCATGACCAGAGTCAACTAAATTCAGCCAGGTTTCTGAGTAGCTGATTACATGCATTTTGCCCTCTATCCTTAAGCAACAAGGCTCAAAGGTCAGGCCAGCTTCTCCAAGGAGCAGACAAACTGTGACAGTACTCTTCTTTCCTCTCACTATTCCAGGTAGACTGCTTGTTTTGTTTTTGAGGGCATGGAACCAGATATAAAACCAGAAGAAAAAAAAAATCCCAGCAAATCCTATTCTGCCCAAAACAACTAGTTTCTTATTTTTTAGAGGGCAATTACTGTCATTTTTAATACACATCTTAATGAAGACTGTTTCATGAGCTAACTCCCTTAAAAGGACTTTGTAGTTAAAGAGACTGGGAATAGGAACCTTGTTAAAATAAAGCTCTACTGAGCATTTTGAATTTCGAGACAGTTACCTCTTACAACTTTATCTATTTGGTTCTCTAATTAAAAGGTTAGCAAACACGAACAGGGAGCATTTTACAGAACACAGGGAACCTTAGGTCCCTCCACTTGAGCCCTGAACTGAATTTAACTACTCAGAGACTGTCAGTGATATAATCACAGCACATTAACCCCTACACAGTCGCAACAGCTCTTTCAG
This sequence comes from Cisticola juncidis, assembly GCA_013400215.1. Lineage (NCBI taxonomy): Eukaryota > Metazoa > Chordata > Aves > Passeriformes > Cisticolidae > Cisticola > Cisticola juncidis. The sequence goes on from VXBR01001465.1 coordinate 29,328, forward strand.
CAGTGCCATGTGAATATTATCCCTGTAATCCAGACTGGTGATCTGTGCAAATACACGGCTGTCATTTCTCTGTCTTTTCCATTTCCACTGCTGGGCTCAGCAAACACCTGGCTCTAAATAGTGGCAAGCTTCAGAATCCAGAAGGCCGCAGGAAAAACGTTGCAGCTGTCCAAAGAAGGGTAACAGGTTTATTGGTGAATAACTGGAAAGCCGAGCCCTCAAACAAGAATTATTGTTTCATTTCCCTCCTTCCATCATTGTGAAGGTCCTGATAGATCACTAGTAAGAATAATCCCCAAAATCTCTATGAAGCACAGACAGAAGCTCTAGCTGTAACAAATAGCATTAGCAAAATATCAGTAGATTCATGCTGTTACCACCCACCAGCTGCACCATTAAAGGGTGTTTGCTCCTAAGGAGTACATGAGAAAGGGATGCCCAACAAAGACAAGGGTGATTTACGGTTCTGTGCAGGGCGACAACATGGGCATGAATCACCCAGTGCCTTCAGAGAGAAGCTAGATTTGAGTTTGTGTGGTGAGGAAAATGGGAAAGAAAGCACTTTCAGGTCTAAGGCCTGCCGGTCTTTCTTATACAGAATACGTAAAGCATTCTTGATCCTCGGCATGATTAAACAAACAAATCCCCTCTGTGCCTTCTCAGGACACTGCAGCTGTCCTGAAGTAGCTGAGACAAGTGATGCCAATTAGATCCTCCTGTTAGGCATCTCATTTTAGATGAGGATAGTCTGATCCTGTGGGGACATCTCAAGAGACAGTTCCTAAGCTCTCCCGTTAAGTGGTTGTAGTGCTATCTTAGCACAAAAGTAAATCAGAGAGATAACATTCTGACATGAGGGTTCTTGGCATGAGGAAAAAAATGAGACTGAAAGAAAAGCAACGGTCCATATCGTGCCTGTCAGCTACTGAGAGGAAAGAAAATTAACTATTAAAGCCACTATAGAAACACGAGTAAGCAAAGGCCCAGAAAAGAATCAGAAATTGTGTATGGGTCTCAGATACTTTCAGATTTCAACTGGGACTCAGACCATTTGGAATTAAGTTTGGCCTTCCCCATGATGTCCGTCATCTTTAAGTAAAGACCTTCTAGAACCTTCAAGGTCTTCAAATCACGTGACTATTATATTCTGTGGTATCTCTGACTAATCCTCAACAGAAAAAAAATTCCCTGCAAAGATGAACAGCACTTCATTCTTATAAAATATTTGAAGATGGAGCAGTGTGATCTTTCTCTTTGCTCTAAGTGAGCTGTACCTGGAGCAGAACTGGCCCTTGTCATAACCAACAAACTCAGTCATCAGCCTTGTACACTGTTTCCCAGAATATGTGCCTACTGCTTCCTAACCAGCCCATTCCTTCCTGGAAGGGAAGTTCAGCACAAATGCAAGAAGGAGGATTTCCAAAGGCCTTTATCCTTCAGCTCTTCTCTGAACCCTGAAAGTTCTCATGGTCCAAGATATGAAAGGAAGATTTTGACGTAGATGGACTCTTATATCCTGTTTTGCTGAAGCCAAATGGGAATCCAGGCAGATAAGGGGAACAGCCACCTCACCCTGCAGAGAGCAGACTTTCCAGCTCTGAGACAGCTTTCAAAAACTGAAATAGTCAGTGAGCAGCAAGACACTGCAGCTGAAATTGGGTAATGGGATTTTCAGAAGAGGAATGGGTTGCCCTCCCCTGCCATCAAGAAATGTATTTACAGAATCAGCTTTCCCCACTGTCAGAGACAGAAGTAAGAGCAGAATTCCCATTGCTTTTTTTCATCTGGTTAAGTCATCATGCTTGAATGTGCAGGTGGCAACAGTGATGCCATAACATAGCAACAAGCCATGCTCAGCATCCAGCCCAAAGAGACAGTAGGCACTCCTTCTGGCACTTGGAGTTCCTGCATAAATCTGATGCTGGGTTCTAACCACAACTTCACCCCTGCTGCAGATATCTCCCTAGAGATATCTGCCTAGAAATGTAATAGATTCTACATGTCTTCAAGGCTTATGAATTCTTTTGGATTTTTTCACTCTTTAAACTTCATGACAAGAGGAATTTTACTTTCCAGGTTGTCCTCCACTGAACAGATTTGCTTTTGGTTTGTTCCCTGGGCCATAAGTGAGGGAAGAGGATAGATGAGGAAATTTATACAACACTAAGCCAATGTCAGTTTTCATTAATGACAGCGATTTTAGCATGGGTTACATGCTACCTGGCTGTCATTAACCTAAAGGGTAATTTTGTTACCAAAGATTGCAGAATGGGAGTTTGGTCACCTCCTTCTACCTAGGTGACTTATTTACCTTCCTAATTCCTCTAGTGATTTATTAGAGAATTGGCACTGCATAAGAGTTATAAATAATTCACAATTGTCAATGTGTTTTATGTGTTCACTTCAAACAAAATATGAACTGTGCTGCCCTTGCATTTGCTGACTTTGGGCTTCTTTTGGATTTAAAGCTTATTTCAAATCTTTCATAAACTAGACTATTACCTTTTTTTTTCTTGCCATGAAATGCATACCTTTTCATTGAATCACTTCTGTGTTCCATATTGCCAGGCAAAGCCACTGTGAAATATCTGTCACCCAAAAGCTGCTAAACCAAATGTTTGTCACTTAATCCTAATCATAATTTCTAGCTAACCAGTAAGGCAAAAAATAAATTACCTTATCAGCTCTACTCTCTTTACATCTGCTTTATTCCCAACTGCAACATAACCAGTTATAATTGAGTTGCAGTTTAATCAACTAAGTGGGCCACCCTGTGAGGAAAAATGGAGAGAAAAAAAAAAAAAAGAAAAAGCAAAAAAAAAGAAGAGAGAATCTAGGTCACTCTGTTCTGAAGACAGCAAAATAGATAATTGCTTCACTCCACAGCATCCGTGCTACACTTGAGGTATGTTTGAGATCTTATGTAACTAATACCATCCCTAGGTTAGAGAGACCATCCCTAATAATATGGCATAAATGCCTCTTCCATGTACATGAAGGTGATAGATCTGACTTATCCATTTCAGACTGTGTGAAAACAAGGAATATTCCAAGCCATGAGATTTTGAGGGTATTTTTGTGAGTTTTTAAGAACTTCCTTAAGAAAGGAAGAAAACCCATTTGTTTGTTTATTTGCATCTGCAAGAAATTAATGAAAATACTAGTCTTCAGCTGCTGTAGATTGACAGATCTCTGTCAAGAAAGACAGCTGAAATTTCTAAATTATATTATGCTGTATCAAAGAAGTGCCTGTGAGTGCCCAGGACCTTGTTGTGCAGAATCAAGGGCTGATTGCTCTGGTCACCCAAAGATCATCCCTGTTGGGCTGGATTAGTTCTACTGTCTTTTAGTTAGAACTAATTTTTTGAGCACATAAAAAAGACATATTATAGAAGGACCTTGTACAGTACAACGCAAAATGTACACTAAAGTGATCTCTAAATAAAAAATAGACAAATAACTGCATAAGAACCAACTATAAGATAGGATGCCTGTAACAGAGAGAAAAAATTAATGGCTCTTCTTAACTCAGGACAGCCAGTTCACAGTAGTCAACTGAAGTAAAAACAGCATTGAAACTGACACACTCTACATTTAACCCAGGGAGAGAATTCACTATGTGAAGTCAAAAGTTTGCACTTTGATTTCACTTTTCTATGTGGAAACAGAACACTCTTGTTTGTGGTAGTGCTCAAGAGGATGCATTTTACCCACCTATTTTAAACAACTGTTATTGCATCTGCCAACACAGCAGGAGCGCATGCAACTCTTTTGGAGCAGAGGTGCTGAGTACCACCTGAAAATTCTATCAGATGACATTCAAAACACAAATCCAGAAGTCCCAACCAAGCACCTTGGCCATAAGGCAAGTCACTGTGTCCGCAACAGGGATCTCAGGCCACATGACCAAAAAAGGTGTTAAAACACCTTGACATGGTCTTCAGAGAGATGTGAATGGCAGTGAGATCTCGTATTGGCACAGGGTTCATTGGCAATATAATGAGATGCACAATCAGAAGAATGGGATGGCATGTTCATCCTCTTTCAGAAGCCAATATCTCGCAATGGCAGTGATCTGGTGGTCTACCACTCACCTGTGTACCCTTGCTGTAGGTTTTGGTTGGATAGGCACTCCTGAATCAGGCAGGCAGTTTTAATGAGACTTGGTTATAAAGTTATGAGCCATGGGGAAGGAGCAAGGCTACAAGAGACTTTTGAGTTCAAGAGATTCAGTCCTGTAGGAGTTTTTCTGAGTGCTGGGCCAGCACAAGGCACCTTCTGAAAACCGCAGCCTAGATAAGAGATTTAAGTCATACTGAAATGTGAGCCTGAACCCAGAATACTGAGATGGCAGACAGCAGGTGCATGAACTGTGGAGTGTATCTGAGTCTAACAACCAGGAAAATAGTAAATATTGGTACTGAAGAAGATGGAACATCTTATTTTTAGACAACTGTCCAAAACCAGAAAGAGATGGCAGAGAAACACCTAGTTCTTAAATGACTTTTATCTCAACTGAAGCATAAAACCAAAAAAATTACCAAATGCAATGAAAACAGCTGTTTCCATGTAAATTGCAGGTAGAGGTCACCATGAAGGGCATTTCAAGCTATGCTTCTTACATGAAACTCAGATACCTCTACCTGGGCTGAAACACCACAGCTGGAAAGTTACCCAGTATAGACATCTGTTCTAGAAATTACTTTGTAAATCCACCAAGTGTTTTGAAATAAAGTCACTTTCAATCTGAATCCAAAAGCTGATTTCAAATCATCCATGAGCATGGACATAATACAGCTGGCAAACCTCTTCTGTCATACAAAGACAAAGGGGCTAGAATGTTTTCAGAAGAGGGAAAATTTACCACAGCTCTGTAACTAACTCATCCAGAGGAACACAATGCTGCTTCCCACTAAGCTAGGTTTGTGTTCTGGACATCATCAGATGTTAACACATGTTGGAAAAAAATCAAAATTAAGTGTAAAAACTAAACCACTTTTTAGGGAAATTCTGTTATGTTGGACAATCTTACAAGTGAAGACTCAAAGCCATGAACTCTCTATTGAGGTACTCAGGATGAATAATTATTTCCTGCCTCACTGGCCCTGCCTCCCTGAGCATGTTCAATTATTTCAAATGCACCCAAGACTCAGTTTCTATTTCTTCCTGCTTGCTGCAGCAGCAGGATTCCCCAGAGAGAGCACCTCTCTCTCCCACAAGTCAAGCGACAATAATTACTGACTCAAGGATGCTCATGGCCAATTTATTCACATTATTCTTTTACCAATATTGTCCCTCATTTTAAGTAGCTCTTCCTTCACTGCAGTGTTCCCCTCTCCCATGTATTTAGAGAGTAGTGGTGTCCCTGCTTAACCTTTTTCCTCAGCATTTTAATACATCTCCATGTAATTATAAATTTCCTTTCATGCACCATTTAATCCTGTCATTTTGCAGTCCAGATGACATGGAACAGAAACTTCTGATATTTATGGGAAAATACGGAAGAGAAAGTTGCAATTTTCAAGAAATTTCTTTTAAGTATACAGAATTAAAATAAACAAACAAAAAAAAAAAAAACAAACCTACAAATCAAAATTTAAAAATACTCATCTGTTTCTAATGAGTCAAGGTTTTTTCTAAATATTCTTCCAAGCACTTTCCCAGCTAGAACTGTGTAGGGGAGGAACTATGCACATATATAGGCAAAATCTCTGAGTACTTTCTCCTTCTCCTCAATTTTTTTACTTATTTGTATTCTGCTTGGGATTTTTTTTTAAGAGAAAAAATAAATCTGAAGGAAACTGCAAAGAGAAATCTAATTCACAAAGAACAAAACATTTCACTCAGACTCAAGGAAGAGTAGCACACATTAACTTAGCTTCAGCAGGAAGTAAATAACTGCCAGATTAAAAATACATTGGTTTGGTCGTGATGTCTTTGTCTCATGTAGTCTTTCATGTTTGCAAAACATTCTCTTTTCTTGATTGCTGAGGAAAAAAAAAAACTTAGGTGTTTAAAAGCTTTTCATTAAAAACAAAAACCAACAAAGCCTCAGTAACCCTTTCCAAAGGGTTCTTGCAAATTATGGTTTTGATTAATATATGCATTTTCAAAGAATTCAAGAGACAGACACACTTAGGACAGGCACTGGAGCAGAGACCAGGCAGTCCCACACAGTCCCTGACCAGGGGGCGTGCAGAAGGTTTCATACTACGCACAGTAACACCATGGCAGTGAAGTAGAAAGAGTAAATTTCATTGCCAATATCAAGTCATGAACAAATTTTCAAGTCCATTAAGTCTGGAAATTTAGCTCTGTTTGGCACTGAGAAGCAGAAGGACAGAAGGATGAGGTTTGCTTCCCATGAAGGGAAGGGCAGTGTTCAGAGGCCCATGTGTCTAGTGGAGTCTGTTGTTTTCTTGGGATAATGGTGTCCTGTAATGCTTTCTATGCAAGGAGACTGGGAAAGACACCATTTAACATAGAGATCAAGTGACCGTCACAAGCATACCCAGGGTTCTCCCACAGACAAGGCCAGCAATTGAGACAACCATCTTACACTCAGTAACCTTCAATAGAAGGTTCAAACTTCTTTCCTGCTGGTCAAATTTGCCTGAGCTAGCCAGCAAAATCATCAAAATTAGATAGATCCAAGGACACAGAGACATGGAAGCTCAACTATTTGTCAACGTAGGCATTCACATTCATACATTTCTTTCCCATACTTTTTCCTTTAATTTTTGTCTGCCTGCCCCTTTGTTGCTCTAATTCTCTCAAGAGACTGAAGTTATCAAAACAGCTCCACCATTCCCCATAGGATTTTTTTGCTGTTGTTTCTTCCCTTATTTTTCACAGAAGGTAATTCACAGCCATTTGAATCCCAAATTTATGCTTTTGTTGTTACATGTTTGACATACCTTCAAGGTCAGTATCACTGCAAATAAGCCACGAGACTCAAATTACAATGCAAAAATGTAAGTAGCTACTAAGCAGATTCTTTCTTGCAGATAATGACAAATTCAAATTGCAAAAAGATGTACGAAGTCAGCGGATTAAATTTGTTGTTTGTATTAATGCACTTCTGCAGTGCCAGCATCCACCCAACTCAAAAGCAGCTCATATAAAAATACAGGAGAGAGGGAAAAATAAAAAACAGTCCTCAAATTGCACAGGGTGGTCATCAACTTGTCTGTAACAGAGACACAATTTGATTCAAGTTTTTTGAATCTAATATGCACTGTGATTTGTACTAGTGATAGATCAATAGTAGCCTTTGCCATGTCTGTAATTGCAGCTGTTACCCTTTAGCAAACCACATGAGCATCTGCTCAGCAAGGGGTTGAAACTTTTAGCCTTCTCAGCAATGTTCTACATCCTGAGACACGTACTCCAGACCCCAAAACTAACCTGAGCAAAACATAGCTGACTATATCCAAGCTCTCAAAATCAGACTGCACGTGAGAAAGTATGATGGCAACCCACAAAGTGCTCAAAGCAGTAAGTTAGCAAATGTCTAAGGTTCTGTGTTGCCTTGATCAAGCACTTGATTTCAGCACATTGAATGAATACACAAAGGCCATGCAGAGGTGCAGTCTCACCTCAAAGAAGAGCATCTAAGGCTAAGGCTGAGTACTTTCTGCCCCATTACTGAAAGAGGACAGAGAATTTGGAGCAGCCGTTACCATGCTGCTGAGGGTCTTCACAGTTTTTGGAAGTGGGCATAGAAATGCTGCAGTTTTGAGGGACTAACATCCTAGTTACCACTTCATGAACCATATCCTCTCTCCAAAGGCCTGAAAAATTATGAATTCTCACCCTAGGTAACACTAGAATCTGCATTTGTCTCTGAGTCTCAGCCTCAGTGTCTAGTCCCTCTCTTGTCTGAACGTTATCACATAAAGGTCAGAGAAGAGACCCTGGCCTTCAAACAGAAGAACACGCCTTTTGCATGTAGCCCTCTGACATGAGACAAGTCAATGGCAACACACTAGAGATCTGTCCCTTTCTATCTGCCAGCCTTCCCTGCTTATTGCCATTACTCTTCCAGGCCTCCTCAACAATTTGGCAGACCTCAAACACTGCTGGAGGGCTTCTCATCTCCATGCAACTGCCACGTGACATTTCCCGTGATGCCATCTTGTTGCTAGGGCAGATTTTTTGTGCTGTTGCCTTTGGGGGTGCCCCAGGATGAAAGAGATATTCCCAATTCTGTAAGGGCAGGATGCATGTCTTCCTTTAGTGGAGAACATTTGCAGAGTTTACTTAGAGCTTTTGGAGCCCCGTACTCACTGCAGTGCTGAAAAATACAGACCATACAGTCTTGACTTAACTCAGCATGACTTCTAAATCCAGGTAGCCTTCATAGATTTGACTTCATAGCTTTGGAATTCAAACCCTACCTTTCTAGTCAGACAGGAAAGCCCTCCCATGGACACCAGCCTTTGTATACACCAGTCTTCTCTAATGTCTGTGCTTTTGCCAGCACATGAACAAGTGAGAAGGTCTCCACTTTAGTTCAATCTAACAGTTGAACCACATCCTGAACTTCCCTCTCCTTAAGAGCCAACAAAAACAAAAGCCAGTAGCTTATATTTAGAGCATCTCGTTTCACCAGCAAGATCTCAATAACTATATCCATCATCCATTAGGTTCCTGCCCAGCTCCAAATCCACTGCTGCAGATAGCATTTCCTATACAATGCAGGCTAAAATTTCAGCACTGACAAATCCTATTTGTGCCTAAACCATGCAGCTGGCAAGAAACCACCACTTTGCTTCAATTATGAAAGGTAAAAATAAGTCAGCAATATTCAGGTATACAGCAACAGATATTAAAATCAAAAGCACACAGAATTTCCTTTGAAGTGGACAGAAAAACCCAAGGAGAAGAATCTTTTTTCTGCCATGAATCAGTCTTAGACAGGCTTCTTAATATATGTGAAATTTTGTTATTTCTCCATCTCTGGGAGAAAAAACTTCCTGCTTATCCATGTTGCTCTGCTCCAAGCAGGCTTTTGGCAAGCAGATGCCCTGCAGCACAAATCTTATTTGTGGCCTACCTCTACAATCAGCTGAAGGTTGCACATTTCCTCCAAGGATACTTCAATAACAGCTTTGTTGCTAGTGCCTGCTTGCAAGTAAGACAAACATAACTAAGATCCCAGCAGACAAAAGAGAGAGCTTTGTGCGATTCTAACAGCAACACGCCAAACAGAGGCAAGCAAATATAAACAGAAGTTTTCTCAAGAAAGGCACAGGAAAAAAGGACCTGGTCAGTTTCTCATCTCCTGGTTTGGATCATAGATGGAATAAATCTGTCACTGTCACTCTGTCACTCTAGTTGTTTCACTGGTATCATCTCAACAACAACCATTTGCTTCCTTGGAAGACATCTTTCAACTTAATCAATTTTCTTGAAGAAAAACTCTTTGCCACTTGTACACATTAGGAAAAATAATGCTTTTAATTCCATTTCTTGTGAAAAATGTGTGCAACCAATATGCCACCTACCTCAGGTTCCTACCTCCTGTCACTGGATCTGAGGAAGAAGGGATCAGCACCTCCTTCTCCACTTTACCTCTTCAAAAAGCCGTAGAGAGCAATGAGGTGACCCCTCTGCCTCCTTCTCTCCAAAACAGTAAAAACAGGTCCTTAGTCTCTCTCTCCTCAGAAGACATTCCTTCCAGCCCTTTCACCAGCTTTGTTGCTCTCCTCTGGATGCATTCAACACCCAAAACAAAAACATATTCAGTCTGTGGGCCCCAGAATTACACAGAACACAGGTGGAATGAAAATCTGAGAATGAAAGTAAGTGGCCCCCATCCAACACTTATCCCATGTTACAGTGGGCTTGAGATCCCATCTCTCTTGCCAGATTCTCCAGTCTTTATGATTTGGACGCACTTGACTGCAAAATCAAAGACCTCATGTGTTAAAAGTTTCAAGAATCACACAACTTGCGGTTTTGCACTACAGTTTCTGTCCTACTCCAGATCTTCATACATTAACATAAGCACTGGAGCACAGCCTAGTTGATGCCTGAGGTTCCAGAGCAGCACAAAGGCTCAGCAGAGAACTGAGAAATGTGAGAAACAAGAGAGTGACTTGGAGAAGGAGAAAACAGAAACCTCTGTGTTTATTTCACAGTGAGTTCCATCCTGGACAGATCTGTATCTTGCTAACTTCTGCAGGAAAAATTAAGGACTTAATCCTCACTTCATAAGCTACTAAAGTGAGGCATATGCAGCAGTAGAATATACAGAAGGTCACTGCTAAGATGTTAAATACTAATGTGGTTTTCATTCAGGCTTATCTGGCATTCACACGCCCTCACATCTTCCCTAATGCAAGCTTAGCAAGGAGCTGCTCTTTCAGAGCTTAAGTCACACAGTGACTTAAATCCCATTATCTTCACGAGGTTTCGGATCTCTGTCTGCCTTCAAGAGCAACGGGACTCCCCCTGGACTGTGTTTTGTGATATACCCAGCTGAATCAAAGTTGCTGGTAAGGGACACAAAGTAGGCAGTACCCTCCTGCTGGCATGTTCCAGATGGCAATCTGGTCGCTTTGTCTTGTGCCTATAGTATTTTAAGAACCCTTCTGAACCAAAACAAGAGTCCACTGATTCTTGACAGAAGAAGCAGATGTGAAGCAGCAGTCCCCACTACATGCTGCTGCCAGTAAATCAGCAAATCACACCTGTATTATCTATCATAGTGAATATCAATCCAGAAACTCAGATGTACCCTTCCTCCCCCTGGGGTTGCACTGCACTATGAATTCAAGAGTTGCTGGAAGCATGAAGAAGAAATTTAGACAGTACCATTCACATGTACTGTTAGATGTGAAAGGATTTGCATCATTTATCGACAGGGTGACATTAAAAAAGTCAATATTTAAGACAGATATCCCAAGCTTTCACCATCCAGTTACTGCCATTTCTCCCATTCACGGCAATAAAAGTATCACATTAAAAGGGCTCTGTACAGCATCATATTTAGAGCTAATACGTGTTCTGTATACCACAATTTCACAACATTCTGGTCTGCAGAATGTTGCTTTCTGCAGTAGGAAATCTCTCTTCAAAGACATCATGATCCAACATTCCAATAAATTCTCCTCTCTTTCCACAGGTTTCCTCTTTTTTCTTCATAAGAAAATGTCTCAGACTTTGGACCTCAAATCACACAGTAACAGAATGACAGCCAGAAGAGCTTTATGAAGTTCTCTGTTTTCTATTTCAAACTAATTTTCCTATTTGTCCAAGCCAGCAGTGACAGAGGAAGCATAGTACAACATGGGAGTCAGGTGCTCATATACAGCTTGCTTTCACACAAACTTAGGAAGAAATAAGCAATGCACAGTGAAAAGCATTACAGCTAAACTCCTTCAAGACCCATTCCAGATCCTCCAGTTCCTGCTCTCTCCTGGGAAGTCATACACATTGGTCGTGGTAACAGTAGCCCAGCTCTGACCTGGCTTGGCAAAGAGCACTTCTAATGTAAAATATAGTCATGAAATTACTCTGATTGTCTTCATTTAAAGAGCTGTCACAGGAACAGCAAAGTGACCAATCACCCTGGCTACACACTGCTGTCAACATCTGTGATGTTGCAGGGTCAGAGGTACAAAATATTCCCTTGCTGTTAGTGATGTGGGAGAAGAAGCAGCAATTTTAAGCCATTAGGTGTCCCCTTGCTTCTTTCTTCTTGTTTTACACAGCTAACAAGCATCACGACTTCTCCATGGTTTCTGTCACTGTCAGACAATAAACAGTCTGATTTCCATATAGGATGTTGAAAGGTCTGAGGTGCACAAAAATTTTAAAAACCCTACAGAAGGAAATCAGCCAAATAACCGACTATTTTATACTGGTTTTCCTGGACCACAGTCCCCACTGCTAATGAAAGGGTCAAGGATCTTGAAGATACTTGAAGTGGCCAGGGATTTAAAAAGACACATTTCAAGCTGGTCAACCTCCAGGCAGAAACTCTGCTGCCAACACAGCAGCGAAATCCCAGACTTGGAAGGACATCAGAGGATGACCTTCCACTCTACAGAAACAGCAGACTTCTGCACACCCTCTTTAACAACAAGCAAGGGAAAGGGTACATTCTACTTCAGCAATACAATAACCTGTTAAACTGATTTCACAAAACCTAAATACCCTCATCGCACAGACTTCCAAACAAAGCAATGTGACACCACATAACTGTCTTTCCTTGGCGCCTAACTTGCTAACTTAGCTCACCTACCTTTCAAAACATCTTGTTGCCTTCTCCCTCTAAGGGCAAAACTCCAAAGAAAAGCAAATCTGATCATTCTGTGCTATTAGAGACAAAGCTAATATCTTCAGAGTTTGCTTCAAATGCAATGGCAAAACTCCCACAGAAGCATTCTGCTAAGGTTAGTGTTACTGCTAATTAGCAGAGAGTGAGACCTCATCTTCCTCCATAAGGTGAGTGAGGAGGTAGGAGAATGATGTTTTTCTATCAGTACCTTATTTGACCACTCCTTATGACAAAACCTGGTTCCAAGCTCCTCACATGCTTCAGAGACCTGCATTGTCCTGTCCAGTAGGGAAAGGTCAAAAGAAACCACCTGCAAATAGTTTTCAAACCCAGGCTCTTAGCTATTATAAGCTCTGGCCTAAGCTTCATTTTGAGGCTGTACGCTGGGAAGAGAAAATTACACACCTGTAATGAAAATTATACCCATTATGCTCTGTCAAGGACACCCAACTGGCCCTCAGCCTTTGTGAATTTTCACCATCTGAAGCAGTTGAAGGTTTAAGCTACCTTAGCTGTAGGTGCTCTGCAAGCAGAATCTACAGCAGGTCTGATTCTGTGTAAATTAGAGGGGACCATAATGATAAAATTGCAGTATTTTCTCCTTTCTTCCAGGAGTGCCATAAGAGATTACAAGAATGGGATAAGAACTTTTGCACCATTCAAAAAATCCTATCAAACAGAAAAATGAATTCAGAGGTGTTCTGGCAAAAGCCATATTAAACTAAAATCAGAGCCATGAAATCCAGCCAAAGGCTTCCCAGAAAGTGAGGATAATAAAAACAGTCACTAGCAGATCAGACCATGTACCCTACCCGAAGCAAGCCTATCAGTCAGACCTAGAGGTTTGGTGGTTTGCTCAGTTTGACCATCCTTGTGGACACAATTCACAGATTATTCTGAGTTGAAAGGGACACAGAAGGATCACCGAGTCCAACCATTAAGAAGATCTCCCTTTGGATAGCAGAACTGGCAGACAGAAAAGGTTCTGGCCCCAAAACTAAGGAAGCAAACTGTAACCTTTAGTCCTTGGTTTGCTCTGCCAGTCTGGCCAGCTTGGATGATTTGCACCAGCTCGGACTTTAATACCAGGGAGAAACCAGTGTCCAAAGCCACCTTTATTTTCCATATTATATTTGCACTGGAAGATCTTGTTTTATGTTGTTGAAACTATTTGTAATTTAAAAATAGGACTCTCCTTAATGAATTAGCATTTCCTGGATTTTACCACTCTGCAGAGGCTTCTCCTTTATTGAGTAAGTGGGTAAGTTCCAGACACATTAAGTCATCTGGCAGAAGAGCTGGTGCCCTGGGCAGCATCTGGACAGACATCAGGAGCTCAGACTTCACAAAAAGATGCTTTTTGAGTTTACCTTCTCAAAAAGTCCTATTATCATACAAATCATGACCTTGGCATGCAACATCACATTAGAATGAAGGTCTGCCCAGGGTGAATGTTATTAAGCACAGGCAGACACTGCTTCCAACTCATGTTAAGTCACCAAGCTGCAGAAAAAAGCAGGCATCATAGATATTATTCCTTTGCTGCAGCCCTCCTCCCCCCGCCTTTAACTGCAGTCTCTAAGCAGTTATTTCCCTTTACATGGATCTCCAGCTGTAGTGACTGTATCTCCAGTTTGCAGGTACATTAGTTCATTTCTGTGCAAGCAACCTTGCACTACAGCAAACAGTGCAAAGCCTGCACATTTTAACATTAATTCTCCTTCAAAACAGGCACTGAAGAGTGAAATGAAACATAGCACTGCCACCACAGAAACCATTACCTTCTCACGTAGATGTCTTCATACCTCACTATTTTGTGCAACCAAATTAGTCCCTTCCCTCTCCCGTTTGATCAAAACACCCCAACTACAACTTGGGTTGATTGCTCTGTTCTTAACCCTGACGATTGTGCTCCTGTTGTGAAAAAACACCCACCGCTTTCAGAGATGAAAACACTGTTTCCATGCCGTGGGATAGAGTTCTGCAGTAAATGCTGAAGTTGTATACAACATCAGTATCACCACACATTAAACATTTACAAAGACCCATGATTCTACAGTTTCTTCAAAGAAAAAAGAATGAAAAGGACACACATGAGACAGAGTACAAGAGAGAATGATGAGCTTCCTCTGAGGCCAATATGTCAGTTCCCAACAGCATCCAGGATCACCTCAGTGATGCTTAGACTATTGCTTAGACCGAGTGTCCAGGTCAAGCAGCTTAGAAAGTAACTGTGGCAGAAAAAAAGAACACCATTCCCAAATATTTGTTCAGTGTTTTCAATTTATCCTACACGCATCCCCCCTTTTTCTACTTCACACCATTAGGTTAAAACAATTCCTCACACATGTGAGTTAATAAACAGAAACACATACAAGATTGGCCTCAAATCCAGGTAAAGTGTGTAAGAATACTTTATGAATACTTTATTATTATTATTATTATTATTATTATTGTTATTATTATTATTATTTCCATCCTTGTTTTTGCAGTGTTCTTACTAAAAATAACTCTCAAAATATCAGGGACAAAAATTTCCGCACGGGCCATTTTTTGTTCAGGTTTTGGCCAGTCTTTGGGGCAAAGATGAAAGAAGGCTTACACACAGAGACAGAAGGCTTACACTGCCTAAACCAGTCTTCATACTTTATAATGCCTGCCTCAGTGGCATGGCATGAAGCAAATCAAGACCTGCACACAGCACAGCAGGATATGCATCCAGTTGTTTGGGTACCAATTAGGCATGACCCAGGGCCAGCACACCTTGTGTGGGAGGTCTCTTCTCTGGCATGGGGCTTTGGTGTCTGCTTGTTGCTGCCCTCTCCTGCTCAGACTCTTCAAACACTCCACTCTGGGATCATGAATCAGTGACAGGCATGCTCTTCCAAGTCCTCAATATGCTATTTCAGGTGCAGTCCCTATCATAGTAAAGCATCCCCTCTCTTTCTGGGGGCAAAGGGTAGGGGTAGGAGGGATTCAAGGCCCCCTGTGTGCCAATCACACTTACCTCCTAGAGCTTGTTTCATAACAAAATCCATGATTTGTTGTTTGGGGTCCTGCCCACTTCACACCTCACATACACAGAGACCGGGAATCCTTGGAAGGCAGCCTGCAAAGAGGCACAATCAAAAGAGGAACAGTGTCTCTAGGAGAAGAAAAGGCTAATGCCTGGTCTTCCTCAGCTCTCTCCCCACAGCCTTCCTCCCTTTGTCTGACTGCAGACAAGTTTCCAGCCCGCCATCCCTCCAGACCCTGCTCTGCACAAGGCACCCGAGGAGCAGAGCTGCATGCTGGCCAGCGGTCAGCGGGTGGGAGGAGTCGGGGGTACACTGTGGCTCCCCCAGACTGGGCAATGCCCGGGAGCAAGTGCGGAGGAGCAATGCGGTGCCCCTTCGTGTCTTGTCTCCTGCAGACGGGCAGGAGGGGGTTAAACCTTTGAACTTTCTCGTTTCCCCGCCTGCTTCTCGCCCTCTCTGTTTTCAGAGGGTTTGCTTCGAGCTAGCAGCTCCGCCCGGGACCGCCGAGGGGGCATTTGAAGGTGACGCGCCCTGCAAGTGCTGAGGAGAACAAGCGGGGGATGCTGGGCGATCAGGATGTGGATGCAGTCCGGGTGGCGGGATGGAAAGTCCTCCACCAGAACCCCTCGGAAAGCCCGCAGCGCAATACCAGCCAGGGCTGCACCTCCTCAGGGTGAGCCGGGACGGCTCAAGGTTGAGACCGGCCGGCCCCAAGTCCAGCACAGCAGCCCCGGCTGCTGCATCCCACCCCCCGCCGGCTTCGGCACCGGGTGCCCGCC